>CM053789.1:282401754-282954254 GCA_028749045.1 Cupressus sempervirens | reverse complement strand
TTTTGTTGTACCCTAATTGTTCCTCTTTCTTCTTGGAGTTAGATTATTTCTTTGCATTGGGTTTTTACCTTCTTTTGGTGAAACTAGCCTCCTAGAACTCCTTACATTTTTGAGTTAGATTTTTCTATCTTGTGGAATAAGACTACGTTATCTATTCCTAGTGCATATAGTTAGTATTCTTTTGTATTACATTTTAGTATTTGGTTTTATGCACTTCTCTCATGTTACAAAATTTATTTGAAGAAATTTCCCATTGCCACTCTATCCTCATTGTAATAAACAACATATTCCTTTAAAATATGCTTACCATTAAAAGAAGAAATTTGGTGTATGTGATGTTGATTTTTCCTCTCTTGTACATTATCGTGTAAAGATATATTAGAGAAAGAAAATGATTTTAGCCTCTTTCTTAATGCTCTTCATATTTGTGAAGGAGAGTTGAGGATTTGTGTTAACTCTTCTCTTAATATAAGCCTTACTTGTGGAAATATTTTTTCTAAGGATGATTTCATAACTTCTTTCAATTTCTCTCCTTTTCTTCTATGGTGTGCTTTCTTTATAGAGATATTCTTACCTTTGATTATTCTCCTATTTGGAATGAACCCTTGGATAATGATATGGATTATTCTCTTCCTCATGAAGGAACCTTATCTCAAAAGGGTGATACCATAGTAGCAACTTCTTCTATATCATTTGAACATGACATTCTTGATGTTTCTCATTCTCCTAAAACATACCTTGTCTTTATTTGATACTCCTAGTAGAGATGAAGCATTAATGAAAGGTCACAATTCATATTCTAAGGATTCCTTAGGAAAAGAGGATAAAATTAATCTCCTTAATGCTCACCCTTCTAGTGATGACTCTATGGAGAAATAAGATCTTAATCAAGTTAATATTGGTCAACCTATTCTCACTCTCAAAGATTATCCTTTAATAACTCTAAAATTGGAACATTGTAATCATTTCAAGATTACCATGTGTTATTTTCAACCTATCTTGTAATAAATTATCCTTAACCTACTACTTCTCTCCAACCTTCTTAAAATATTCTTCCTCCTCCACTTCATCTTTCTCAAAATATCTGGATAGATTATGACTTAGTAGCACAATTATAAAATTCCCCCACAAAGATTTATCTTTGGGAACTTCTTCAAATATCTCCTACAGATCATGAGGACTTGAAAACATCTTTATCCACTCTTCCACATCTGGATCCTATTAAAGTTAACATTAATGTCTTTCTACAATTGATGAATTATATCTTGGTCACACCTTAAATGTGTGTTTACACATTATGATTTTCCTCCTAAAGAGATTCAAGATGTGCATCAAGTTGGTGTACAAAAAATTAAACACCCCATAAACAAATCTTCAATAATCCAATTAGGTTATGAATAACCTAATCAGGTTATTTCAAACTTATAAAAGAGGCCAAGCTTGGTAACCAAGACCATCCTTTTATCATAAAAATAATGACCCAATGGGATTATTAAAAACATTAAGTATTGAAAAATTCAATTGGGTATTATAAAACTCAATCTAGTTTTTCAAAACTATATTTTTTTTACAAACCCAAATCCAAGTCACTTTAACAACATAAAAAATGCACATAACAACATGAGGAGAAGCAAAAAACACTAACCCAACTAGGTTTTAAAAATTTTAATTTTATTTTCATCATTTTTTAGTGTTCCCCCTATAAACAAGGTATTTTTGACAAAAAAATTATTTATGGTTCTATTTGATATTAAATTAAGGTTTGTAGTTTATAATTATTATTTAAATTGTGATATCAAATGCATCAGAGAACCCAAGAAAATGAGCTAGAGATGAACAACCACCTCTTGCACAAAAAATATAATCAATCCCCAAATCATAAAACCCTCCATTTAATATGGGATAGCCACAAAAGGAAATATGCACCAAGATGGTGTGCAAAAAAGTGGACACCATGAATAAAATTCAAAACTATACATAACACGATGATGTTATGTGTACTTTTCACAAAATTTTAAAATGGGACTTGGATCTTTAATGAGCCAAGAAAATAACATTAATTTTTTTATCTTTTCCATAATGAAATCATGTTATGCTTGTGATATTGTTATTAAGAACAAGAAGCACTGCATCAAGTTCTCCATAACCCCATCAGGTATGCAGAACGAAAAGCAATGAGAGAGATTGAGAGTGAGATATAGAGAGGAGGGGGGATGGATATGTAATGGAAGAGTGAGCAATAAAAGAGGATAGAGAGAGGGGGGGAATGAAAGAGTTCACATTTCTCTATGGACAATTCCACATCACTTCTCACTTCTTTGTTTCAAAATTTTATTTCTGAGTACATGTGCATTGAAGACCTTCTAGCACTACTTGAGCTACTACTAGATGGTGAGTATTCATCATCATTATATTACATAGGTTCACATGCATATATTTCTTTGTTCCTTTTTTTCTCTCCCCTTCCTATCTCTTTAGGTTCTTATTTGTGACTTGTGTCATGGGTCTAGGAAGCCCTTTAAACTCTTTCCCATTAAAGACATGGGCTTTGTCTCTTAATCTTGAGTAATTATTTAATAGTTTCATTCTTAAAAGAATTGATAACTAGATTCTCCATAGCTAATTTTCTTCCTGATCACTACAATATATTTTCCTCAAGCGAATATTTTGTAACCAGCTGATATACGATCATAGTTTTCTCTTGACCAATCCTTTAAGCTTGTGATTGTGTTTATTGATCCACAAAAGGGTTGAAATGTGGATCTAGTGGAAGAGTAGTATTAGATCCATCAAGTGTCCCCTAAGGAGTGGTAAGACCCCTTAAGGAAAACTTGATGCTTGAAATGTAACCTAATGGGTCATATGGGGTCATAAGGGGTTAGGTACTATCCCTTTCAAGAAGTTATAGAACCCCTTTTGGTACCATTCAGTATATTATAGCCATCAAGTGTGTCCTAAGGGGAGTTATGACCCCTTAGGTAATACTTGATCAATCTAATACTATTCTTCCACTAGATCTACATTTCAACTCTTTTTTGAATCTAGAGGCTTAATCACATGCCTAAAGGATTTACTAAGAGAAAATTGTGACTCTATATCAACTGATTACAAAATGTTCATTTGGTGAGAAAATATTGAAATGACCAAGAAGAAAAATGGCTATGAAGAATTTGGTTAAGAATTTTTTTATGAATGAAACTATTAGTGAACTACTCAAGATTAAGAGACAATGCCCACCTAATTAATCAGAAAGAGTGGCAAGAGCTTCTTTGACCCATGAAAAAATTTATAGATAAGGACTTGGAGAGATTGGAAGGGGACAATGAAAAGGATAAGAAGTAAGATATACATATGAGCCTACATTAGATGATGATGATGAATACACAACATGTACTAGTATCCCAAGTAGTACCAAAAGGTCTTTAATACATGTGTACTTAGAAATAAAATTTTAAGGGATCTTATGGGATCTTAAGTGGTACTTGTTGACATTAAGGTCAAATAATTTTTCAATTAGTGACTTAACACTTAGTCAATTATTTACATTGCTACCAAGCTCCATATGAAAGAAAAAGAGTCTCCTGAGCTTTGTCTACCGAGCATCTGAGACAAAATGTAGTGTAATTTTTTCTTCACAGTTGCTACTGAGAATGACAACCAGTGTGTAGTGTAAACCAGGCTTAGCAGAGTTTACTGAGCTCTAGAAGGAGATATCAGTTGCTATTGAGCTCATCAATCTAATTCATGATTATTTTAGTTTTGACCAAGCTCTATAGTGTATGTCAAGTTTATCAATGTCTACTAAGCTATAGTGTGCTAACCAAGCTAAAGGAATATAGTGTTGACCAATTAGTATTGTCAACCAAGCTCTTTAATGTCTACCAAGTTCTTCAATGTTTTCCAAGTCACCAAGTGCTAACCGATTTTAGGCTACTCCCTAGTGATCAATGTGGACCATGTAACTAGTGTCAACTAAGTGCTAGAGCTTGCTAATTTGATAGTGTTTCTAAGTGTCATAATATCACCCAAGTGGTCTTTAGGACCCAAGTTTTAGTAGTAAGATTACTTTGTGAATTATTATGAATTGGGTGTTGTATTCTACTCCAGAAGGTAATGATTTGGATTGGTATATATGTAATACATTTTTTCATATCCAAATATGGAATGAGTAACAAGTAAGAAGTAGATGAGTGTGAATTAAGAAGTCAAGGCTACAAGTAGTATAAAGAAAAGTAGAGCCTTATCTATCATGACAAGGTGATTAGTTTACATCAAAGGAATCCCATACTACAAACCAAGTTGTGGAGTAGGCATGAACTATTGATTCATCCTAATAGATGCATTAGTTAAATCCTTTAATAAGGTGGACTTAATAGTCTTATGATAAATCTCCAAACTAAGTGCATACTTAATTGTATTTTCTAAATCCTTTCACAAGGTGGACTTAACAGTCCTTTTTGCTGCTAACAAGGTAGATCACTAGAACTAATCAATTGTAAGCTTTAATAGGGTAAATTTATACTATAGTACTAAATCTTGTGGGTATCATCCACACCCTAGTTTTACTTTCTAACTAGAAGGTTTTTGTGTGACCAAATATTGTGTTAAGTATTATGAATGTTTTATTTATTTTAGTATATCATGCATGCAATTAGATCAATTTATATTGTGAAGGTTAAATGGTGAATTGACTTAAAAAAATATTTTATTGGTTCTTAATTCACCCCTCCCCTCTTAGTCACCTAGTCTATTCTACATTTCCAATAATTGGTATCAAATCATTTGTTCTCACATTAGAAGTTTAGCATCTTGAGAAAAGATCAGAGGAAATGGAAGTGTATAGACTGGAGAAAGCTATTGGCAATGAAAAGTTGGATCTATAATTGGCGATGAATCAATTCAAGAAGGTGAAGGAGCAACTCTCTCAATCTTTGAAAAGAAGAAAATATCTTTCAACACAATTGAATGATAATCTTTACATTGAACAAAGAAATGAAGATATTTTTCAAGATAGAAGTTTAGATGAAGCTAATGCAACAATCAAAGACCTACTTGAGAAGAATCTCACTCTTCATGAAGAAGCCAGAAAGTTGAAAAGAGAGTAGAAAATTCAACCAATTAGAATGTGTGAAATCATGGAACAAAAGGACATAAAAAAAGAGGAAAAAAGGTTGTTAACTAAAAAGATAAAAGAAAAGGACAATAAAATTCATTAGCTATCCCTTCAGCAATCAGATGTTATTGATCAACTCAATGATGCAAATCAAGAGCTTAACAACTTGAGGATATAGAATAAAGGATTGCAAAATGATCTCATTATTGAAAAGAAAAACAATGAAAGGATGATGAAATACCAAGAAAGAATGAACCAATTGAATGAGAAAAATTAGTTTTGACACAAAGGCAAAGTTGGATTCGAATACATAGAAGAAGGTGAATCATCTCAACAAGGAGCTTAAAAAAATAAAATACCTACCTGTAATCATTTTGGAAAGATAGGGAACACATCAAACAAGTGCTAGAGCAATGGTAAATAAAATTTTAGTGGAAAATGTTAGAGTTGCAACAAACAAAAACATAGAGAAAGTGAATGCAAAGAGAAAACCAAGTTTGAAGGAAAGTGTTTTAATTGTAACAAACGAGAGCACAAATCCATAGAATGCAAGACCAAGAAATGGAACCCAACTAAAAAAATTATCAAAGATATATTTGGTCAAAATTAAAACATGTTGGAATGTTCAAAATGGGAAGAGTACTTCTGAGAGGGGGGGTGAATCAGAAGTATCCTACTTTGTAACCTTTTTCAATTCTTTAAACATGTAACTAAAAAGTAAATTGCATGCATGTAAACATATAAATGAACATAAAGTAAATACAAATGCAATCACACATAACACCAAATTTGGTAATCCAAAAACCCTCCAGGAATAAGAAGGTAAAATTGGGGTGGGGACGATACCCACAAAAATCACTATAGTAATAAATGTTTGACCACTTCTAATGGTCCGCCCTATGAAAGGCCTGCCTTGTTAAAGGCTTTACACTATATCAATAGTGACCTAGTTAGAGGATTCATAAACATTTTACATGAAGTGTCACCCTATTAAAGGATTTACAATAGGCTGTTAAACCTACCTACTACAACAAATTTTCAATCACCTTCTCTAGAGGTTCTCCTACCTAGCTGTTAAGCTAACCTATCAATATAGGATTTCCATCTTCTAATAAAATGATAACAAAGTATTAGAGCAATAGACCTGATAGTATGCAATCTCTAATTGTTGGATTCAAGAACTTGATCTACTCTCTCTAATCTTGATCCTCTGAGATCTTATATCTAATCATGTCTCTTGACCCATGTACTATTCTGATCAACTGGATGTATAATTGCTACTCTGTTCCTCTAAGTCTTACTCTCCTCACACTAAATTTCACTATATTCTTCCCATACACTACTCTCTATCACACATGCAATGGATTTTTTGACCTCCTTTTAAAGATTGTGAGGACTTAGGGTTAGGTATGGATCTATGATCCATATTGTATCTCAAGTTTCCTACTCATTCCTTGCATTTACCTTATTGGTTGCATGTCATCTCTATTTTTCTAATTGGCTGCATGCAGATTGCATAGGGAATGTAAAATATTCATCCTTATCCTTTTTCCCCTTTGAAATCTCTCTCTGTCAGCCTCAAAAATGGTTTACATCTATGTTTGTTAGGGCACAAACTCATATGCTAATTCTATGTTACTCAGCACATACTGGACTACTGGTGCTTAGCACATATGCTATCCTAGATTGCTTGGCACCTATTACACTTTGTCTCACTTAGCACATATATAATTCTAGATCACTCAGCATATGAAGCATTTTGACTTTCTTGGCATCAACTATGACTCAGGACCTATATATCACTTGAGACTTATATACTGCTCAACACCTATCGAAATACTAGATTGGCACACACTGTAGCTCAGCATACATAGTGTACTTGGCTTCAATACAAAAAGTGATTAAGTGTTTTGACACTCAAATATCAAAACTATTTAAAACCATCACAAAACATGGTAGAGATTTCACTATTTTGGTGAGTATGGAAAAATTGGAGAAAATTGCATAAAACATCACATGAGGAAGATAGACACTACAAAGAGATGTTTTGTATCTACAAAACTTGAACATCTTACCAAGAAATTTATGAACCAAGGAAGAATTGAGGATGGAAAGAAAGAAAAGGCTAACAATATTAGAAATAAAATAAGGTAGAAATAGATAAGGGAATCTCCTAAGGATGCAAGTCATAGTCTTGAAATTGTTGACAACCATGTTAATGAGTTGGGTGACTCAAACATTTCAAACTACTTATTCAAGGAGATTATTGGAACTATGATTCAAAAGGAGATATCTCATTTAGTTCCAGCCAGTAAGAAAAAGGTCCAAATCAAAATTTTAGACCTTAGAGTTTTATAGCAGTTCAAGTGATGTCTTAGACCTTACTAAGAAAGATCGAGTTGCAAGACCTTACCAAGTAAGGTTGGGTTACGAGATCTAACTGAGCTTGGATATAGATGGAAAGACCAGAGCTCTTATCGAGTTGAGGACCCTACTAAGTTGAAGGTATCTACTGAGTTGGACAACTTATCACTGAACTAACTATTATATGACACATTAATGGTGACTTGAAGACAAATTTTGGTTAAAAGAAGGAAATTGAAGATTTTGTTTTCATCAAAATTTTTAGGGAAAATAGAGAACAAAATCGCTAAGCCCCTAATCGATTCAAAGTGAAGCTATTAATTTTTTTCTTACTATCAGCAAGAAAAATAGCATCTTCCAGTAGCAAAGCAGAGAAGGGTTTAGAAATGTTGGTGTTGATTGCAAAGCCCCGAAATTCAAATTATGTCTAGTGGTTGTAGAATAACTTGACCCAACTGGAGCACAATCTAAAATCCTTCCTAAGGTACTCCTAATTCATGAAATTCATTGACTCTATTATTGTTCAATTCAAGCTTTAGGAAACATAGAAATGAACTATGAATACAAATCATTATGTGTGTATGGTAGTTTGAAACTTGGGCATAAGCATTTGGATGAGAAGCGTTTGACCCATATATTGCACATACCAAGAATCTTTCATTGAAAGTGGATTGGGCATATTCTTAGCCAAGTCCACAATATGCATCTATGTTTTTATCAACCCATTCTAATCATGAAGAAGATGATACATAGGATAACAAAGTAACATATGCTTAGCAAGACCAAGACCACTAAAATCCTAGCTTAGGTGGAACTGGCTAAGAAAACTCTCGCAGAGTGGGATGACTAAGGGATGAAATTGAATGGTGTGATAGACATGGAGATCAAATTTGGGATTCATGTGATTTCCCATAAGATTTATAGTTCAGTCAAATTGAATAGCATTCCTTGTTAACCGAATGACCTAGCTTACAAGATGGTGAAGAAAAAATTATCATTTGACCTTGTCAGGCTATAATTGAACAAACTAGGAAAAAACATAGAAAGAATCCAAGCTTCAAAGAACAATCCATGTAAGTTCAGCTCACTCCTTAATTTTTTGTTCTTTTATGTTCAAAAAACTTTTCCTTCCAAGGGAACTAAGGCATGGAAGAAGGATACACCAGTTTTGTATCAAATTAATAAATCCATAGATGAAATGGGTGAAAATTTTGAGAGCATCATGTTTGCATTTTTTGAGTCATTCAAAGAAAGAATGTAGAGAAGATTTAGGATTCTAAAATATCTTGTGGATGATTATGAGAAAGACATATGCTTCCTTATGGACTATGAAAAGATACTTATATAGGTAGTAATGCCAAGGATAGCATGGGTGAAACCTCTAGGATATGAGATTAAAATTGATGGTATAAGGGATATAATTGAGGCTCTTGTAAATGAGTCAATGGACCCCAAGGTACCATACTTTGGTACCTATGAAGAAACCAAGACTAGAATTTGATTTTAAATCAAGCCTCCTTAAGCCTTGAAGAAAGGAAGAAAGGAAGTTGAAAAAATCTTGAAGGAAACCAAGAAGTCCATTTCTCCTCTTCTACTTATAGAGGGAAAAGAGATGACATTGAGGAAGAGGAAGAATTTGAGGAACATGTAGAGGAAGAAGAATCTAAAGAGGAGAAGCCTCCCAAGAGGGAAGGGAAGGTTATCATAACCAAACCTATAAAATCCTCTCCTACAGTATTCAAAAGGAGACTTGAAAATTCTAAGAAGAAGCTTAAAATGTAGGATGATGATGAAGATGAAGAAGAGAAATAAATTATATTTTAGAAGACTACCCCTACCTTGGAAGAAAGCTTGAAAAGACTAACAAAAGGAGGAGGTATGTCATATTTTAAGTCTATTGAGTATGACACTAAGAGCATAGAGTAGAAGAAACAAATAGAGGAAGCCTTAGTGGCTAAAATGTCAAAGTGGAAGTACTCTCTGAGTAAGCTAACTTCTCAAGTTCTAGATAACATACTAAAGGCATTAACACCTATATGGGATAATCTAGTAAATGTTTCTAAAGAAATTAGAGAAAAAACCTTGAGACAACTTATGTCAAACTTATCTAATAAGGAAGTGAAGGAATCATTGAAGAATAATGAACAAAAGTTGAAACTAAGTTCAATGCATTCTTGGTCCTATCTAAGGATATTGAATCTATTGTGCAATTAAACACAACTACATGGAAAAACATCTATGGTTTGCACAAGCCTAGTGAAGTGGTTGTGCAAATAGATAATGAAAAAGATGATGAAGAAAAAGAGGATAATGAAGATGATGTTGACAAGGATGATGAGGAGAAAGAGGATGATCAAGAAGCGGTCAATAATGAAGAGGATGAAGATTATTAGACTACAAGTGGAGATCTTTCTGATATCTAGAGCATTTAGGGTATGTGCAAGATTGTGGTGTACCAAAAAGTGGTGATGTGAAAAAAGTGGAGCTTGAAAATGTCTAAAAGTGTTTCAAAATTTTCTCCAACTTTTTTCCACCCATCCTTATACTAAGGCTAAAATGTTTGGGCCAAGGCTTTTTGTGTATCTAATCCGTAATTGAGTATTCAATTTCATATTGGATCTAATATGATATTGGGTATCTGATATGAAATTAGATACCCAAAAAATGTGACAGATTTTTTTAAGAAAACTCAATATCTATTTTCCATTGTGTTTTTTTGAGTTTTATTGTTGTGCTCCATTTAGTATCGAATAAAGGTTATTTTATTGTATTTTTTAATTTTTTTAATGAATATTATTTTAATTAGTTATTTTAAATATAAATTGTTAAGAATTAGGTTCCTTTTTAATAGAAATTGTTGAAATTTAGGTAGTTTTTAATACAAATTATGTTTTGCAAATTAATAGGTATGGTGACACAAATGATGACACTGAGCCAGGAAATAATGTTCCTCACAACCCTCCACCAAATGATCCAGTACCCCCTCAAAACCATCCACCAAATAATCCCCTTGCCCCTCAATACCCTCCTTGAATTGAAGATTTGATAATTGAAAATCTCGTCGAATTGAGGGTTTTGCAAACCACATATAACAATATACCTGCATTGACTCCCATGTTATCCACATTAAACACCATAGTGGTTAATATTGAAACACTTACTAATGAACACAATGTTTCTCTTCATTGGCATGAGGAAATGCATGCCATGTTTGATGATGGGTTAGACTATGATGAGATTGCAGCCCTAAATATAACTAAAGATGATATTGTTAACCTTTTTGCGGACCCAAAAACTAGTAAAAAAGTAGAACATACAAAGCCTAAAATATCAATTAAATGGTACACAAATGAGGCTATGCATGAAAACTTTTGGGATCATTGGTGGATGGTGTTAGAAAGAGTAGTCCTCATATATAACTAAGAACGGGTGGGGGTGGGGGATGTGGGTAGGGTGAATCAGTTATACAACAATCTAAAATATTAAACCTCTTAAACAATTCTCAGTCATTCAACCAAAGTAAATAGTAACCACAAGAAATGCACATACATAATTACACCAAATATGTTGACTAGGGAAACCCTTGATCAAAGGGAAAACCCCTGTGGGAATGATGCCCATGAAATAATGTACTAATCTAAATATTCCTTGTTAGAGGATGGACCCTGTTAGGAGTCTATTACAATACTTAGTACAAAAAGTCCTTGTTAGGATACTTTGAATCCCTGTTAGGAGATTCTAACCCTATTATGAGTTGAAGAAGGTAGTTGAATCCACTATCCAAACAACTTCAGGATCATGTCAACAAACCTAGTGTCCAGTTGATCTTGGTACTATTCCTTTTAGAATAATAGATGTGGAACAAACTCTTAACTCTCCCTTTGTCCAATACATTAGACCTTTTTACCCTCAGATCATGCAATAAGTTCTGAAACTTAGCATTAGTAACCCTTAAGGTCACACCCATTAGTAGATTACTCTGCTCTTCTACTTCGCCATTCACAAGTCTTCTCTACTTCTTGATCTCAATCATATTCACTAAATTTGGAAAACATTTTTCCTTTATACCATGGTCAATCATTAATTCCTTTAGTTGTCTCTGTAATTTATTTTAAGTTAATTAAATTAAATACACATTTAATTAATGTTTTCAACTCACACTTATATACAAACTTTCACACATGTGACTTGCATACTTGCACACTTGCTAACATCATTAGTTGTCAATGTACTTCTTCTAGTTAACTGTGTAATCCTTCATTACAAACACAATGTGATATATTGATCATACAACATAAATTATTTTCCCAATGCTCTATTCCCTTCTGGTTCTCTGTAAATCATTAATATCTTTCATCCATTGTCGATTCAGGTTCTGTGCACTTGCCCACATGTCAAATACATGTTGTAGTATATGTTGGTGACTATGCAAAGGATTATATGCAATGTGATGTCTTTAATACATAAATCTCAATTTTATTCTCTATTAGACTTTTGTAGACTTATTACTATGTTGTCATCAATGACAAACATAGTCATAACATTGTTCTGCAATGCTCCCCCATAACATTAGCATTCATGCTAACAATCTCCCCCTTTGGAATTGATGACAACATATATGTAAAACATTTAGTTCCAAGAATACCAAAAAGTTTCTTCATCAATTAGATCTTTCTTCATGCAAGTCCTTCAAAACTTCTCCCACATAGTGCAAGTTCTTTCTAATGTTCTTCATGTCATTTCCTCTCCCATTGACATCAATGTCAAAGATAGTATAGGAATGGTTCAATTTTTTGAACATACAACAATCTATGAGCATGAACACAAGCTAGTCTATTACTCTACAACTTATGCATATAGCTTGATAAACAATACAAGTATCTAAAGACATTGTTGCATACCTATTACCAATTACCAAGAGTCCTTGACTAACTCTATTTATCACAGATACTCCCCCATTGAGGAAGCATCAACATTCAATCTAGTCTAACAATGGTGCTATTTTCCCTGGACTAATATACTTCTGAATCCTCTATTGTGAGCTAGGTAGGGGCATAACCCCAAGCATACCTCTCAGGTACTCAAATGTATCCTTTAGTAAGGCTTTTGTGAAAATGTCTACAATCTGTTCCTTAGTGCTAATGTACTCCAATCTGATTTCTTTCTCTACAACTTTCTCTTTCAACACATGATACTTTATTGCTATGTGCTTAGTTTTGGAGTGAAAAATAGGATTCTTAGACATATTGACAATACTTGTATTATCATAGTAAATGATAACAGGCTTTATGAATTTAATTATAATATCATTCATCATCTGCTTAATCCATATGACTTGATTATAGCTATCTTCTATTACAACATACTCTACTTCTATAGTACTTTGTGAGGTACAATCTTGCTTTTTGTTGAGCCAAGAAACTAGTCTTCCTCCAAGGAAAAATGCTCCTCCACTAGTGTTTTTTCTATCATCCCTATCTCTAGCCCAATCAATATCTGTATAAGTGTAAAGAGTGAAGTCATTGCTTTTGTTATACCAAATGTCATAATTTGATGTTCCTTTTAGATATCTAAATATCCTCTTTGCTACTTCATAGTGATATTCTTTAGGATCAGCTTGCCACAATTTCAACTACATTTGCTATATCTGGTCTACTATGAGTTAGATACTACAATCCTCCAATCATAGATCTGTACTTCTTTTGTTCAACAATAAGCATCTCATCTTTGATTGATAACTTATGACCAGTTATCATAGGAGTTCCAATAGGTTTACAACTTCCTAAACCAAATCTTTCTAGCAAATCTTTTAAATATTTGGTCTAAGAAATGAAGATACCTTCTTTGTTTTGAACAATTTGCAATCCCAAGAAAATTTTCATTTCTCCTATCATGCTCATCTCAAACTCATTCTTCATGTCTTCTAAGAATTTGTTACTAGCTTCATCATTTCCACCAAAAATAATGTCATCAACAAATAAAATGATTATTAGCAAACCATCTTCTATTTTCTTCAAGTACAAGTTACTATTTGTTGTTCCTTTAGCAAATCCAACCTTTGCTAGGTATCTGTCCAACCTTGCATACCAAGTTCTAGGTGCTTGCTTTAATCCATAAAAGGCTTTCTTTAATATGCTAATTGTGTCTCTTTCTTTTGTCAAAGGAAAACCCTCTGGTTGCTCAATGTATACTTCTTCTTCAAGTTCTCCATTCAAGAAAGCTAACTTTACATCCATCTGACATGCCTTAAAATTCTTATTTGCTGCATATGCCAAGAACATTCTGACTACTTCCATTCTTGCTAAAGGTGCATATGTTTCTTCATAATCAATTCCTTCTTGTTGAGAGTAGACTTTGCATAAAATTCTTTCTTTGTTTCTTATCACTTCTCCCTATTCATTCATTTTATTTTTGAATACCCACTTTGTGTCAATCAATTTTTTTTCCTTTTGTCTAAGAACCAATTCCCATATGTTATTTTTTGTTATCTACTAAAGTTCTTCCTCCATTCCTTTTATCCAATGATCATCTTTGATTGCTTCATTTATGCTCTTTGGTTCTACTTGAGATATCAGACATAGTTCTTCATTAATTCTGCTCCTTGTCATTAGTCCCTTTTCTTTACTTCCTAGTATCTAATCGGAAAAATGATTTCTTATCATGTTCCTATTTGGGGTAGGATTTTTTTCTTCAACTCTTACTTCATGCATTGTGCTCTACTCTTTTCTCATATCTTCAACTTGTACATTATTCTGCAAGTCATTGTTAGTCTTGAATAATAACTCATTACTTTTGTTAGTCATCCCAAAGTAATCATCCCCATCAGAGTTATAATCCATTATCTTTGCTTTAGTACCAAAATTTTCATCAATTTTAACATTTGTGCACTCCACGATAGTTTTTTTCTATAGTTAAAATATCTATAGGCTTTACTTTTTAATGAATAGCCAAGAAACATAAATTCATCAATCCTTGGATCAAACTTACCAATATCATCATCTCTCTTGATGTAACATTTTCTTCCAAATATCTTGAAGCACTTGACTGATGGTGAGTGACCAAACCATAATTCATAGGATGTTTTGTCCATACCATTCCTAATCTGCAGCTTGTTCAATGTGTATACTGCTATATTGACTACTTCTCTACAAAAAGTCTTTGGTACATCATTCTCAAATAACATAGCTCTTGTTGCTTCAACAATTGATTTGTTCCTTCTTTCAGTAATCCCATTTTGTTCAGGTGTATGGGGTGAAGTTAGTTTTCTTAGATGCCATGTTCTTCACAATAGATATTGGATTCTCTAAAGGTGAATTCTCCTCCTCTATCTAATCTTAAGCTCTTGATTTTGACTCTAGATTCATTCTCAACTTTGTTCTTAAACATCTTAAATTTTTCAAATGCCTTATATTTTTCTTTAAGAAAAGTTACTCACATCATTCAAGTAAAATCATCAACAAAAATTATAAAGTACCTTTCTCGATAGAATCATCTTGTTCTTGTAGGGCCACTCAAATCTATATGAATCAATTCTAGCTTTTGTGTAGTAAAAAACTATTTTCTAGGAAATGAGACTCTCTTTTTCTTAGCCAAGATGCATTCCTTACAAATAGTGTCGATGGGTTTAGTGATCTTAGGTAAATCTCTCACAGCAAATGTATTAATAGCTTTCACAATGTAATCAAAGTTAATGTGACAAAATATTTTGTGCCGTAACCAACTGTTGTTAATTTTTGCTACCAGACATGTTATTTAAGTGGAGTTAACTAAAATGCATTACCTTTGGTTCTTGTGCCAGTACCAAGTATTTTCCTTTCTTTTTTCTTGATAATGCAAGTGTCATTGCCAAACTACAGTTTGTAACCTTTGTCCATAAGTTGTCCAATGCTCAACAGGTTATGCTTTAGTCCATCAACAAAGTAAACATCATCAGTGTATGTTTTTCCATCAAGTTGGATAGATCTAATTCTTGTAATATGATAGGTTGCATTGTTTCCTACTCTAAAAATTCCTACATCATGTTTTTTTAATTTGACAAACTTGTTCATATTGCCAATCATGTGATATGAACAACCACTATCAATGATCCATTCTTTCTTTTCAACTTGTGAGATCAGCACAATTTTTTCTCTAATTTCTCTATCAAGATCATCCTCCTTTATAGCTATAAACCCTAATTCATCTTCACTCAAGTTTTTATCAAATTCATCTCCTTCTTCTTCTTCATCAACATATTCTAGGTCTTCTAGTCTTGAACCTTCCCTTAAACTTTCTTTCTCTTTTAGGACACTTAAATGCATAATGACCATATTCATTACATGTCTACCATTTGAAGATATTCTTACCATCATTTTCTCTTTCCACAAGAAGAGCTACTCCCTGTTGGATCTTTTTCTCAATGGACTTATTGCTATTGGCAATGTCTCTCTATGCTTTTGTGCTCCTTGCTATACCAGGTTTGATGTTTAGTTCTCTAAATGTTGTCTCAACTTTTTCCAATTATTAAAATTGTTTCAAATCAAATTTTACAGCTTCCAATCTTTGAAGCAATGTCTCTTTGGTGAAATTATTAGTAGAGGGTATCATCAGCTAAATCATTTTTGCTACTATCTTGAAAGGTGGTGTCAAACTTTTCCAAATCTTCCATATCACTTCACCATCAAATTTATTTCCATCATGATATGTGATTCTTGACACAATCTCAAATATTCTCCCAACATAACTTCTTACAGATTCATCTTCTATCATTTTAGAATCTTGAAGAAGAGTGCCACTAGGGTTCACCTACTCATCCAAAGCTAATGGCATTGATAATTGGATACCAAGATCAATAGTTTCAAAGTTACATAGTGATGCACCTATGAACTAAGGCACACTGCAAGCTTTGGCAACAAGCAAAATTTTTGTGCCAAATCCAAATGGAATGTGATTTTTTGAAAATGAGATAGATTATTTTAGGCCTCAGCATGACCATCTAGTAGCATTTAATGTTTCATTGATGTCCTCAATGAGCTCCAAGTTATGACCCTCAAAAAATCAACCTCGAAATGTACTCAAAGCACCTTGAAGACTATTTGGTAAAAGGTGGGTGCAAATGATGAAAGCTCTCCATGACATAAAGAATACTATCACTAGGGTTCACCTACCCATTTAGAGCTAATGGCACTAACAATTCAATGCCAAGATAAGTAGTTTCAAAGTTATGCAGTAATGCATCTATGACCTAAGGCACACTACGAGTTGTAGCATCGAATAAGATCATTGTGCCAAATTCAAATAGAATGTGATCTCTTAAAAATGAGAAATTTTATTGTAGGCCTTAGCATGACCATCCTATAGCATTGAAATTTCATTAATAGCCCACATGAGCTTTGAGTTATGACCCTTAAAAGATCGACCTTGAAACACACTAAAAGCACCTTGGAGACTCTTTGGTACAAGGTGGTTGCGAATGATGGAGGCTCTCTATAGCTAAAAGAAGAGAATCACTAGGGTTCACCCACCCATCTAGAGCTAATGAAACTAATTATTTTATGCCAAGATCATTAGTTTCAAAGTTATGCAGTGATGCACTTATAAATTGAGGCACACTATGAGTTTTTGCATCGAGCGAGATCACTGTGTCATATCCAAATGGAATGTGATCTCTCAAAAATGAGAGAGGTTATTGTAGGCCTTGGTATGATTGTCCTATAATATTTTACATTTTATTGATAGCCCTCATGACCTCTGAGTTACAACTCTTGGAAGATTGACCTCAAAATACACTTAGAGCACCTTGGAGACTCTTTGGTACAAGGTGTCCGCAAATGATGAAAGCTCTCTATGGCTAGAATAAGGTTGTCACTATGGTTAGTATTAAGTAAAAATATTATTTTTTACCTCTCTCAAGTTTTTGGCACTGGGCACAGTGCAAGTTCGGTGTTAGCATGTATTAAAATCATCATTTTTTAGGTCCCTCCACATAGATCGGATTAAGTAAAAACATCTTTATTTTTTACATTAAATAAAAAATTTTACATTTTCAATATCCCAACTATTTCATCATTATTACATCAATACACAACTATCAAAAATTCTAGTGTAAAAAATACTAGTGTCAAAAATCATAGTGTCAAAAATAGCAGTGTGAAAAATAGAATAGATTTTTCTTCATTCTACTCCTTATTTAGTTTTTTATCTTCATGCATGGCTACTCTTCATGATATACCTACATTCCAATATCATAAAAATTATTAGTAAATTTTTATATTAAACAAGATAATGATTGGTTCACCAAATCATTATGAACAAAAGAACATAAGAAGTAAATATAACTAGTTGAGTGTTCCTAAAGGGTCCTATATATGTTTTAGGGTCTGTAATAGCACTTCATGATCAACATTACTAATAGTAAAAATTTCTTTTACTTTTGGTCTTCCTAGATGCTTCAATAACTTCACAGTTCTTGCTATAATAAGATGTGAATATATGAGAATTATTTGGTGCTTCTAATAGTCATTGAATGTAGGAATTCTGTTCATTCTAAGCATGTATGTCTATGGCCATGTTCCAACAATAGAAACTAAACTAGTAGGATATGTGAATCCATCATCATCTCTGATTATTTATGCAATATTTTGTTTACCCATTACATAATGTGTTAACCAATAATCTAATTTCTCATCATTCCCCTGTGGTGCAACCAATACAAAGGGATGCCCTGGTTGAAGAAGATCTGATAGATGGTTATGCTCAAGTGAACTTTCCATGTCATCATTTATGATAGAGGGTATGATATGTAAGGAAACTTGCAATAAAGAATATAACCATTTCCACATAACCCATAATAGATCTGAAAAAAAATATGCAATTAAAATCCATATGCAAGACAACAGACAACATACTCACAAAATTGTGACACAAGATATACCCTGGGAAACCCTCATTAAGGGAAAAACCTAGCCTCCAAAAGCATCCATCACCATTTATTATTCAACAAAAATACCAGTGCAATACAACCAGGGAACCCTTCAAAGCCATAGCCACCATTGAGCAATCCATTTGAACAAGCATGAATCCATACATCCCATGCCATGCTTCCAATCTTCACAAATGCTCCCTTGGCTAACCTATCAAGCCTTGTCCTACTTGACTCCCTTCTCACTCTTTTCTCACCAACAATTACTCTTGTGTTTTCTTATATAGTAGCAAGTTCCACAAAAATAACTAAGTGCTATTACATAAACCATGTGGTACCTAGCCCACCGACCCACATTTAATATTAGAATTTTAGTTCTTTTCCCCAATATTAAATAATTACATGAAATATTATCACAATGTTACAATACAACTCATGAAGAATATTTCATGGGAATCTTTACATGTTTCACATCCATCTAGGTGCAACATTACATAATAAAATTAAATAATAAAATTTAAGCAATATTATGCAATGTGTGCAACACTCATTATCTCAACATGATAGACAATAGAGTAGGATAATGTGGAGTGCATGTGTCCACCCACTCGCTTGACTCATAGTGATCCCAATTACATTAGAAACAACTAAGACAAAAGCAAGCTAGATGTCATGTCCAAATGGTCCATGTACTAGAATCAGAGCTTTAAAATTAATATTTTTTAATGAGTCTCTAGCTATAGCACAATCTGATCTATCACTTATGGACCCTTCCTCAACCAACCAAAAGAACCTAGATAATACCGAATCAAGAGTCCCCCCTCTGATAATGTTGAACTACACCAATCAACAATGCTATGATCATCAAGAAGCTATGCTCTTGATATATTCATTTTCTCCTTAACTAGAGCTATCTTCACATATGCCCCTACTCCATCATGTTCCCCTTTCCCATGGATAGACTCAAGAAAACTCCAAATATGAGGCACCCCCCTCTCTACATACATCCTACACAACCAATAAAACATGCATGCATTCTTGAAGTTATGCAATTATCTAACCAAATGATATGTCTATCCATAGAAATGTCATGCTCCTATAAGAAATAAAAATAATTCTTGAAAAAATGTTGCACAAACTTGTGAGACTGAGATCTATCATCAGTCATTTAAAAATAGTACTCTCTAATAATATTTCAATTATATTTTGCACTATCAAGGGCATGTCTATATGTTATGTAGACAAAAATAGCAATCTAAATGGAGTTGTAATACTAATATTGTGTCTCATTTTGAGGTTGCAATGTGTAGTTCTTTGCAAAGTCAAAAATTGATATAATAGTGTCAATGGGAGAAGTCTCCTTACACATTCTAAATTGTTGATCCAAACACTGAGACTTGTCACTATGCCTTGCATACTTGTAGAAAAGATTTGTCTTAAAATATGAAATAAAACTAGCCACATTGATTTCTTTTGCAACCAATTCACATCTAGAGCCCTCACCCCCATTATTCAATTTGTATTTCATTTTTTCATATACCATTTTTTTTACTATTGTCCTCCCAAGATCTTGTTTGCACCCCTCATAGAAACACGTGTCAAACTTAGATAAGTCACCACATTCTGAACACTTCTTATTTAAGCAAGCATTTCTATAAAAGAAACAACCATCAACTCTATGACATAAAAATTGATCTATAAAGTCTCTTGATGATTTTGGAAGCCCACTAGCACCACAATTCTCCAATATTTCTTTACTATGTAAAGTAGAATGGATGGAGCATAATAGTTATGGTGCATAGAAAACTAGACATGATATTTGCAACAACATGTATTTTGAATTTTAAGTGGCGCACAATAAAATGGCTTCAAAGGTTCAAAAGCCCTTTTTGATATATGCAATCTTGGATGACTCTCTCTAAATTCTTTGAACAACATAGTTTGACTCACCTTCAAATAATGTTTAGGATGTGATGTGCAGATTTTTATGCAAATTCTCAACTTCAACATGTCTTTAGCATTGGCTGATACTCTTCAACTAGACTACCAAAATTATATAATTTCTTCCTTCACATCATTGGATAGCTTCTTATCAAAATGTGGAAGTCTCCCACCTAAAGTCCATACTTCATCTTGAAGAACATTATCAATTCTCTCTCATCTACTAAGTGTTCTTCTCAAAGTAGTATTATTTAGATTCAAGTCAGTACAACTTTGTCTCATATATCTACCCTTTCTTAAATGATGACTTACCAAAGAGGTTGTAATAATTCTTCAAATAGCTCTCTTATCCTTATCCTTGCTATTTTTTCCAATGCTATTGAGATCACTAAAAATATTCTTCATAATAATGACAGTTCTTTCGAATTTTTTATTAACATGAATATTCAATTTGAAAAGCATGGGTCTCATCTTTTGCATGTTTAATAAGTTCATAAAAATTTTACATTGCTCCACGACTATCTTGTTGTCAAAAAATATTTTATATAGTCTTAAAGCCCATACCCGAATGATTCTTTGTGATATCTTTCCTTCCAAATTACTAATAATCATTTCATCAATTTTAATTATCCATTTTGGTGTTCTAGGATTTCAATTATAATTAGGAGATATGTAATGTTCCTATCCATTTTCATAAATTTTCAATCGCTAAATTTTCAATCCCAACATTATCATTATCAATTGATACATTTTCATTCCCCAACCATACATATTCATTATCTAACTCTATGATTTCACCTTGGATCAATACATTGTCAACTTGATTCACATTTAACATACCTTGTCTCTTCCTTCAGCAATTTGCCTTGTTCCTTTCCCTATTTGCTACAATATCTTCATTTGATACCTTCCTTTTGGATTTAGTCTTTCAATGACTATTGCTTCCCATTTTGAAAACAATATCAGACACCTAATCATACATTATGACAACATTTTTATCATATGGGCCCAAAGAAATTATTTTTCTTCAAACCTGTGAAAATGGACCCCAAAAAATGCGATTGTCGAGACTGTAGTGACAAAATATTTTGGAAAGGGTTTGCCAGTATTTATGTTACCCAATCCCATATCAGGTATGAGATCCAAGATCAAATACTCAATACAATATCAAGTACTTGATATGGATGCCCAAATTTTGAGGGAAGTAAAAATTTGGCAAGAGTGGGCACTGTGAAGAAAACTATATATTATTATACATTAGTATTTTATTAAATATAATATAGTAATATATATAATTATTATTATGATTATTATTATTAAATATAATATTGTAATATATATCATTATTATTATGATTATTATTATTATATTGTCATATATTATAATTATTATTATATTTAATAGTCATATATTTTGATTATTATTCTATTTAATATATAGCCATATATTATAATTATGTCCCTAATGGTTGTATGGAACTATTTGACTTAATTGAATGTGTCAAAAGGAGTCATAGGTTATCCTATGACCCCTTTCAATGAACTTAATGAAAACATATGTCCCTAGGGATCATATAACCCATAAACACCTATTTCATTTGATTGAATGGGTCGAAAGGGGTCATAGGACAACTTACAACCCCTTACAAAGCATCTCATGACAACTTATGTCCCTAAGGGTCATGGACCCTAAGGAACTATTTCATTTGTTCGAATAGGTTGAAAGGGTTCATATGACAACCTATCACCCCTTTTTGACGCATTTCATGACAACATATCTCCCTCAGGGTCCTAAGATCCCTAGGGATCTATTTCATTTGATCAAATGGGTAGAAAGATGTCATAGGACAACCTATGACCCATTTGGATGCATTTCATGACAACATATGTACCTAAGGGTTATAGTATCCCTATGAACCTATTTCATTTGATGAAATAGCTTGAAAGGGATCATATGACAACCTATGACCCCTTTCGATGCATTTCATGACAACGTATGTCCTTAGGGGTTATACGACTCCATGGGACCTATTTCATTTGATCAAATAGGTTGATAAGGGTCATAGCACAACCTATGACCTCTTTCAATGCATTTCATGTCAACAAATGTCTCTAGAGACCTATTTCATTTCATCAAATGGGTCGAAAGGCATCATAGAACAACTTATGACCCCTTTCAATGCATTTCATTACAACATAAGTCCTTGGACACCTAGGGAACTATTTCATTTGTTCGAATAGATCAAAAGGGGTCATAAGAAAACCTATGATCAATTTTGAAGCATTCGATGACAACATATGTCCCTAGGGGTCCTAGGACCCCAAGGGAGATATTTTGTTTTCTCGAATGAGTTGAAAGGTGTCATAGAACAACCTGTAACCACTTTCAATGCATTTAATGACAATATCTGTCCCAAGGAGTCCCAGCTAGGTACCTATTTCATTTGAAAGAATTAGTCGAAAGGGTAATAAGATAACCTGTGACCCCTTTCAATGCATTTCATGACAAAACATGTCCCTAGGAGTCTTAAATACTGAAGGCACCTATTTTGTTTGATTGAATGGGCCGAAAGGGATCATAGGATAACCTATGACTCCTTTCAATGCATTTCATGACAACATATGTCCCTAATGTTCCTAGGACCCCAAGACACATATTTTGTTTGATCGAATGGGTCAAAAGAGCTCAAAGGACAACTGGTGACCCCTTTCAATTAATTTCATGACAACATATGTCTCTAGGGATCCTAGGGCCCCTATGGACCTATTTCATTTGATCGAATGGGTTGAAAGGGGTCATAGGACAACCTCTCACCACTTTTGATGCATTTTATGACAAATATGTCTTTAAGGGACCTATGACCCAAAATACCATATTTTGTTTGATTGAATGGATCAAAAGGGTTCATAGGACAACCTATGAGCCCTTTCAATTCATTTCATGAGAACATATGTCCCTGGGGATCTTAGGACCCTTAGCGACCTATTTTGTTTGATCAAATGGGTCGAAAGAGGTCATAGGACAACCTATCACCCCTTTTGAAGCATTTTATTGCAACATATGTCCCTAGGTGTCGTAAGTCTCCTAGGGACCTTTTTCTTGATTGAATCTGTCGAAAGGGGCCATAGGACAACCTATGACCCTATTCAATGTATTTCATGACAACACATGTCTCTACTAGTCCTAAAACCACTAGGGACATATTTCTTTCGATCAAATGTCTAGTAAGGGGTCATAGGATAACTTATGGCCCTTTTTTACACATTTCATGACAACATATGTCCCTATGTGTTCTAATACCCTAAGTGAGTTATTTCATTTTATTGAATGGGACAAAATGGGTCATAGCACAACCTATGACACCTTTCGATGCATTTCATGAAAGCAAATGTCCCTAAGGACCTATTTTGTTTGATTGGATGGGTTGAAAGGGGTTATATGTTGATGCATTTCATGAAAACATATGTTTGTAGGGGTCCTATGATGCCTAGGGACCTATTTCATGTGATCAAATGGTCTGAAACAGATCATAGTACAAGCTATGACCCTTTTCAATGCAATTCATGGCAATATATGTCCCTAGGGACCCATTTCATTTGATTGACTATGTCAAAAGGGGCCATAGGACACATTATTACCCCTTTTGACACATTTCATTACAACATATATCACTAGTGGTCCTAGAAACCCTAGGGACCTATTTTATTTGACCAAATGGGTGGAAATGTGTCATAAGACAACCTATGACCCCTTTCGACACATTTCATAACAACATATTTCTAGGGATCCTATGACCCCAAGGGACATATTTCATTTGATCAAATTGGTTAAAAGTTGTCATAAGATAACCTATGACCCCTTTTGATGCATTTGATGACAACATACGTCCCTAAAGGTCCTAGGACCCTAGGGACCTATTTCATTTGTTCGACTGAATCGAAAGGGGACACAGAATGACATATGACCCCCTTTCGACACATTTCATGACAACATATGTCACTAAGGATCCATGGACCCCTAGGAAATTATTTCATTTGATTAAATGGGTCAAAAGGGGTCATAGGAAAACCTATGACCTCTTTTGATGTATTTCATGATATAATATGTCCCTAGGGTTTCTAGGACCCCTAGGGACACATTTTGTTTGATCGAATGGGTCAAAAGAGGTCATAAGACAACCTATGATCCCTTTTGACGTATTTCATGGCAACATATATCGCTATGGGTCCTAGGATCCTACGAATGTATTTTGTTTTATCAAATGACTGGAAAGGGCTCATAGTACAACCTATGACCCTTTTCGACGTATTTCATGATAGCATATCTCCCTAGGTGTTCTACGACACCAAGGGACCTTTTTTTTTTATTGAATAGGTCAAAAAGGATCATAACACAACTTATGACCCCTTTCAACACATTTCATCACAACATATGTCCCTAGGGACCTATTTCATTTTATTGAATGGGTCAAAAGAGGTCATAGGACAACCTATGAGCCCTTTCTATTCATTTCATTACAACATATGTACCTAGGGATCCTAGGACCCCTAGGGACCTATTTTGTTTGATTGAATGGGTCCAAAGGGGTCATCAAGCAACCTATTAGCCCTTTCAACACATTTCATGATAACATATGTCCCTACGTGTCATTTGACTTCTAGTAACCTATTCTGTTTGATCGAATGGGGTGAAAGGGATCATAGGTCCTTTCGATGTATTTCATGACAACATGCATCCCTATGGGTCCTTAGACCCCTAGGGACCTATTTTATTTGATCAAACAGCTAGAAAAGGGTAATAGAATAACCTTTGACCCTTTTCAATGCATTTTGTGACAACATATATCCCTAGGGGTATTAAGAACTCAAGGGACCTATTTCATATGATTAAATCGGTCAAAGGGGGTCATACCACAACCTATGGACTCTTTCAAGGCATTTCATGACAACATATGTCCCTTTAGACCTATTTCATTTGATCGAATGGGTCAAAAGGGGCCATAAGACAACCTATGACCCGTTTCAATACATTTCATGACAACATATATCCCTCAAGACCTATTTCATTTGATCAAATGGGTCCAAAGGGCTCATAAAACAACCTATGACCCCTTTAGACACATTTCATGACAATATATGTCGCTCAGTATCCTAGGACCCCAAGGGACATATTTGGTTTGATTGAATGATTCAAAAGTGGTCATAAGACAACCTATGACCCCTTTTGACATATTTCATGACAACATATGTCCTAACCCCTAGGGACCTATTTCATTTGTTTGACTGGCTTGAAAGGGGTCATAGGATGACATATCACACCTTTCAACTTATTTCATGATAACACATGTCCTTAGAGGTCCTAAGATCGCAAGATACCTATTTCATTTGATTGAATGGGACAAAAGGGGTCATAGAACAACCTATGATACCTTTCAACACATTTCATCACAACATATGTCCAATTTGGTTAGTTTAAATTGGTTGAAAGGGGTCATAGAAAAACCTATGACTCATTTCCACACATTTCATGACTTTATATGTTATTACAGATCCTAGGACCCCTAAAGACCTATTTTGTTTGATCGAATGGATTGAAAGTGGTCATTGGACAATCTATGACACCTTTTGACATATTTCATCACAACACATGTCCCTAGGGGTCCTAGGACCTCAAGAGACCTATTTCATTTGATCAAATGGGTTGAAAGGGGTCATAGAACAACTTATGACCCCCTTCTGATGCATTTAATGAAAACATATGTCCTATTTTGTTTGTTCTAATGAGTTGAAAAGGGTCACAGGACAACCTATGACCCATTTTGATAAATTTCATGTCAACATATGTCCCTAGGGTTCCTAAGACCCATAGGGACCAATTTGGTTTAATCTAATGGTTGAAAGGAGTCATAGGAAAATCTATCATGCCTTTTGAGGAATTTCATAACAATATATGTCCTTAGGTGTCCTAGGACTCCTATGCACATATTGTGTTTTATTAACTAGGCCGAAAGGGGTCATAGGACAACTTATGCCTAGGGACCTATTCTATTTTATTGATTGGATCGGAACAGATCATGGGACAACCTTTGACCCCTTTTGACACATTTCATGAAAACATTTATCCCTAGGGGTCCTAGGAAACCTAAGGACCTAGTTTGTTTGATTGAATGGGTCAAAAGGGGTTATAATACAACTTATGACCCCTTTTGACACATTTCATGATAACATATGTCCCTAAGGGTTCTAGGACCCCAAAGGACATATTTTGTTTGATCAAATGAGTCAAAAATGATCATAGGATAATCTATGACCTCTTTCGATGCATTTCATGACAATATATGTCCCTAGGGTTCCTAGGACCCTAGGGGCCTATTTAGTTTGTTTGACTAGGTCAAAGGCATCATAGGATGACATATGAGCCCTTTTGATGCATTTCATAATAACATATGCCCCTAGGGATTATTTGACCCCTACGGACCTATTTCATTAGATCAAATGAGTCAAAAGGGCTCATAAGATAAACTATGACCTCTTTCGATGCATTCCATGACAACATATGTCCCTAGGGGTTCTAGGACACCTGGGGACTTATTTCATTTGATCGAATGAGTCAAAAGGGGTCATAGGACAACCTATCACCCCTTTCGACATATTTCATTACAATATATATCCCTAGATATCCTAAGACTCCTAGGGACCTATTTTTTTTATTGAATGGGTTGACAGGCATCAGAAGGACAACCTATGGCCCCTTTCAAAGAATTTAATGACAACATATAACCCTATCAGTCCTAGGATCCCTAGGGACCTATTTTGTTTGATCAAATGGCTTGAAAGGGGTCATAGCAAAAACCTATGACTTTTTTCAACATATTTTGTGACAACATATATCTCTAAGGGTTCTGAGACCCTAAGGGACATATTTAATTTGATTGAATGGGTCAAAATCGTCATAGCACAACCTATGACCACTTTTGACACATTTCATGACAACATATGTCCATAGGGACCTATTTTATTTGATTGAATGGATCAAAAGTGGTCATAAAACAATCTATGACCCCTTTTGATGCATTTCATGACAACATATGTCCATAGGGCTCCTATGAGGCCAAGGAACCTATTTCATGTGATCGAGTGGATCTAAAGGGTTCATAGTACAAGCTATGATCCCTTTTGATGCATTTCATGACAATATTTATCCCTAGGGACCTATTTCATTTGATTAAATATGTTGAAAGGAGTCATAGGACACCCTATTACCCCTTTCGAAACATTTCATGACAACATATATCCCTAGGTGTCCTACAAACTATAGGGACCTATTTCATTTGATTGAAAGGGTCAAAAGGTGTCATAAGAAAACCTATGACCCATTTTCACACATTTCATCACAACATATTTCTCTAGGAATCCTAGGACCCCATGGGACATATTTCATTTGATTGAATGGGTCGAAAGTGGTCATAAGACAACCTATGACCCCTTTCAATGAAATTTATGACAACATATATCCCTAGTAGTCCTAAGACCCCCTAGGCACCTATTTCACTTGTTAAACTGGGTTGAAAGGGGTCATAGGATGACATATGACCCCTTTTAATGCATTTCATGAAAACATATGTCACGAGGGGTCCTAGGACCCCTAGGGACTTATTTTGTTTGACTCAATGGGTCAAAAGGGATCATAGGATAACCTATGACCTATTTTGATGTATTTCATAGCATAATATGTCCCTGGGATTTCTAAGACCCCTAGGGACCCATTTTGTTTGATCTAATGGGTCAAAAGTGGACATATAGAAACCTATGACCCCTTTCAACATATTTCATGACAACATATGTCCTTGCAGGTCCTAGGACCCCTGCGAATGTATTACATTTCATCAAATGTCTGGAAAGGGATCATAGGACAACCTATGACCATTTTTGACACATTTCATGACAACATATGTCCTTAGTGGTTCTACAACACAAAGGAACCTATTTTGTTTGATCGAATGGGTCAAAAGAGGTCATAGCACAATTGATGACCCTTTCCAATGCAATTCATTACAACATATGTCCCTAGGGACCTATTTTGTTTGATTGAATGGGTCAAAAGGTGGCATAGGATACCCTATGAGCCCTTTCTATTCATTTCATGATAGCATATGTCCAACACCCCTAGGGACCTATTTTGTTTGATCGAATGGGTCCAAAGGTGTCATAGGACAACCTATCACTCATTATGACACATTTCATAATAATATATGTCCCTAGGTGTCCTAGGACTCGCAGGGACCTTTTTTGTTTGATCAAATGGGACAAAAGAGTTCATAGGTCCTTTTGACGTATTTCATGACAACATATTTCCCTATGTCCTAGAAACCCTAGGGACTTATTTTGTTTAATCAAATGGCTGGAAAGGGGTCATAGGACAACCTAGGACCTTTTTTGGCAAATTTCATGATAATATATGTCCTTAGGGGTCCTAGGATGCCTATGAGCCCTTTCTATTCATTTCATGACAACATATGTCCCTAAGGATCCTAGGACCCCTAGGGACCTATTTTGTTTAATCAAATGGTTCCAAAGGGGTCATAGGACAACCTCTCACTCATTTCAATGCATTTCATAACAACATATATCCCTAGGTGTCCCAAGATTCCTAAGGATCAATTTCATTTGATCGAATGGGTCAAAAGGGGTGATTGGACAACTTGTAAACCCTTTTGATACATTTCATGACAACATATGTCCCTAGGGGTCCTAGGATGGCTACGAACCTCTTTAATGTGATTGAATGGGTCAAAACGTGTTATAGTACAACCTATATTGACCCCTTTCGATGCATTTCATGAGAACATATCTTCCTAGGGGTCGATTTTGTTTGATTGACTTCGTCGAACAAGGTCATAGGACAACCTATGACCCCTTTTGACACATTTCATGAGTACATATATCCTTGGGGATGTTAGGAGCCCAAGTGGCCTATTTCATTTGATCAAATGGGTCAAAAGGGGTCATAAGATAACCTATGACCTCTTTTACCACATTTCATAACAACATATAACCCTAGGTGTCTTGGGACCCCAAGGTATATATTTCATTCGATCAAAAGTGTTGAAAGTGGTCATATGAGAACCTATGACCCCTTTTGTCACATTTGATGATAACATATCTCCCTAGGGGTCCTTAGATCTCTAGTTCTCTATTTCATTTGTTCTACTAGGTCAAAAGGGGTCATATTTTCAATGCATTTCATGACAACATCTATCCCTAGGGGTTCTATGACTCCTAGTGGCCTATTTCATGTGATTGAATGGGTTGAAAGGGGTCATAGGACAACCTATGACCCCTTTCAATGCATTTCATGACAACATATGTCCTTAGGGATTCTAAAACTCTTAGGGACCTATTTCAATTTGTTCAAATGGGTTGAAAAAAATTAGAGGACAACATATGATCCCTTTCAATACATTTCAAGACAACATATGTCCCTAGGAGACCTAGGACCCCAAGCAACATATTTTATTTGATTGAATGGGTTGAAAGGGGTCATATGACAACCTATCACCCCTTTCTATGCATTTAATGACAACATATGTCCCTAGGGATCCTAGGACCCCTAGCAACCTATTTCATTTGTTTGCATGGGTTGAAAGGGGTCATACAAAAACATATAACCCCTTCTTATGCATTTCATGACAACATATGTCCCTAGGGGTCTTATTTCTTTTGATCAAATGGGTCGAAAGGGGTCATACAACAACCTATGACCTTTTTTGATGCATTTCATGACAACATATGTCACTAGAGGTCCTAGGACCCATGCGAACTTATTTCTCCTTATCAAAAGGGTTAAAAGGGATCATACAACAACCTATGACCCTTTTTTATATTTTTCATGACAGCATATGTCCCTAGGGGTCCTAAGACCCCATGAGACCTATTTCATTCGATAGAATGGGTCAAAAGGGGTCATAAGACAACCTATGACCCATTTTGATGAATTTCATCACAAAATATGTCCTATTTTATTTGTTGAAATGGGTTGAAAGGGGTCATAGAACAACCTGTGGGCCCTTTTGACACATTTCATGACAACATATGTCACTAAAGCTCCTAGGAACTCTAGGTAGCTATTTTGTTTGACCAAATTGGTCAAAAGGGGTCATAGGACATCCTATGAACCCTTTGGACAAATTTCATGGCAATATATATTGCTAGGGGTCCTATGACCCCAAGATGCCTATTTTATTTGATCGAATGTGTCAAGTCGTATAACCCCATTTAACGTATTTCATGACAACATATGTCCTATTTCATTTTGTTCTACTAGGTTGAAAGGGGTCATAGGACAACCTATGACCCCTTTTGACAGATTTCATGACAACATATGTCCCTAGGGTTCCTAAGACATCTAGGCGCCAATTTCATTTGATCGAATGGGTCAAAATGGGTCATAGAACAACCTGTGACCACTTTTAACGTATTTCATGACAACATATGTCCCTAAGGGTCCTTCAACCCCAAGTTACCTACTTTGTTTTATCAAATGGGTTGAAAGGGGTCATCGAACAACCTATGTAATGTCTCCATCTTTTTAGCAAATCAGTGGAGTTCTTAGCCTTTACATTCTCTAAAGGCTATATGAAGAAATAAGGAGAAATTCATTAAATTAATTTCTTATAAAGTTAAAAAAAGAAAAAAAGAAAAAGTGACTTTATATTTATTTAATTTAATTTATTAGAGAATGCATTAATTATTGGAAGGGGGAAGCTTCCAATAATTTAATTTTCTAGAAGCACAATTAATTATTGTATTGTAAGAAAGAAGATTCTAGAAAGTGAATTAATTAGTGGAAGGGGGAAATTTCTAGCAATTCAATTTCCTAAAAGAACATTAATTATTGGAAAGGGAGAAACTTCTAGAGAATGAAATTATTAAATATTTTATTACCTTCTAGAAGGGTCAAGGAAAAGTATAAATAGAGGTGAGAGCTTCATTGTTTATCATCCAATTTTGTAAATTGCATTTGATATCAAGTTGGGAGAAGAAACTAAGGTTTCCAATTTCAGTAAACCATTGGAGAATGAAAACCCTTTAGTGTTGCAACCATTTGAGGTGATGAAATATCCATTGAATTTGGTATTTGGGAGAGCTTCATTTTAAGAGTTCTATTTTATGCTTAAGTTGGAGAATATATTTTGACTACTATAGTAGACATGGATGATGTCACGCTACAATATCTATGTTTTATTCATTTCCATTCTAAGGCATCACTATTATCATTGTACTCATCAGCATATGATTTTACTGTGATAATTTAGAATCCAAATTTTGGCATTATTCTAATCATTATTTTGCATCTCATTTCCATGTATTTGCACTAATAATACCAAAGAATTGTACTTGCATATTAGTTGCTTGTAAGAGGTTATTACATTACTATCAGAGCAAACGTGCATACCATTTGACAAAAAGGTCGAACAATTAAACTAAAGAAGATTTTGGTGTTTGAAGAAGTTATAACTTGGTGGGGGTTATTAAAGTGGTATCAGAGATTTCATCCTACCATCCTTTGATTAGTCAAGTAGCAAATGAGTGAGAGATAAATTAGATGTTATAATAGGGAACAATGGAGACAACAATCTTAGAATCCTCAGGTTGAAGGGGATACAGTCTCAGAAGCATTAACAGAAAGATATATTACCATAATGGTTCAAAATATAGAAAAAGAACAAAATAGGGATGCAAGAGCTCAAAGGAAATTCGATACCATGCTTGATATGATGTCACGCTTATTAGTAAAAATGGATTAGCAAACTACTCAAAATCAAAACATAGTTGAACATAGTGAAGAGGTCTATACACCACACTGAAGACACTAGAGGATCAACCTCTAGGCCTCTTTTTCCCACCTTTTTACCAAGAGAAGAACAACCACATGCTACTCCAGCTATCTCTTTTGGAGACAAAGCTAGACAATCCTACTTGGAATATACCACTCTCCCTACATATATGAGAGAAATATGGACATTTAATCAATTTATGAAGGAAAGAGATAGGAGAGGAGGAAGGAATGATCACTATGCTCCAAGAAATGACTATCAACAAACACTTGGTAAGATTTCCATGCCTTACTATGATGGAAGTAACAAGTGCATAGCTAGTCTTAGGTTCAAAAGCTTGATAATTATCTTTCTTTAAGACCAATGCTTGAGGAGGATGCTATAAGATTTTCCACACTACATCTTGAAGAAGCTACTCTTGAGTGGTGGTATCATGGGTTAGTCACTCTTAGACACAACCTTATCACTACATATGACAAGTTTACCAATAGGTTGATTGAAAGGTTTGATGTTAAATATCCTGAGGTGAGTTTTCATGAATTGGCACAACTAAAATAGCATGGTTCCCTTAATTCTTATATGAATGACTTCCAATAGTTATCGATCATGGACCTTCCTAACATTAATGATTTAGAAGATTGGTGGTCTTATTCATGGAAGGATTGATGGAGCCTTTGAAAGGTTGGTTGAAATCTTTTGGTCCTCCCTCACTATAGGAAGCAATGAAGAAGGCATGAAGCATGGAGTTCACTGCCCTTACTAGCAAGTTTACATCAAGGGAACATTTTCCAATCATGACAACAAAAGGTTTACTAAGAAGGAATACAAAGCTAAAGATAAACTCTACTTTTCCACTTGACCGTGAGACTCTTAATGATTTAAGGAAGAGGAAACTATGCTTCTATTGTAAGGGACCATATGATATTAACCATGGCTGGCCTATGAATCTTAAGGGGAATTCAAATCATGCAATGTGGGCACTAATTGAAGATTCTAATTCAGACTAGTATCTAAAATTAATGATTTAGAATCATAAAAATTAGAACATGATGAAGAATTAGAGGAAGAAGTGAAGCTTAAAGAGGCTCATCTCACAAGTGTTCAGTGAGAAGGATCTTTTAGGATGCAAGGGGTTCTTGCTAGTCAAAAGATTATTACCCTTCTTGATATAGGTGTGACACATAATTTTATTGATGCTAGGCTTGTTGAGAGGCGTGGTATGCACATTGAGGAGTTTGAGGGGATTTGAGTTAAGGTTGCTAATGGTTTCACTCTTAGGTGTGACAAGATGATTTCAAAATTGCCCGTGTCTTTGAATAATTATGAGTTCAAGGAATATTTTTATGTGGTGAGCATGGAAGACACATATATGGTTTTGGGAATGACATGGTTAAATGACATAGGAATATCCACCCTCAACCTTTGTGAGATGGAAATGAGATTTGAGATGGATGGAAAAACTCATGTGTTGAAAGCACTCAGAGACACCAGTTGCAAGACTAATTCTTTCAGGAAAATGGAACATCTCATGTGTCATGACATGGTTGAATGAGAAATAGTTTTTTGTTTTGAGTAGGACATGGGAAGAGTATCTTGCACATGTTGACATAGTTTTGTGTATTCTTGGTAACGAATCTCTATATGCCAAGGAATATAAATGTGACTTGGGCATGAAAAAATTATTATATTTGGGTCACATCATTAGTGTAGAAGGAGTTTGGATGGATCCAAATAAGGTCAATGAAATTGTTGAGTGGCCTACTCTGATGAATCTGACACAACTTAGAGGATTTTTGGGCTTATGTGGATTATATCACAAATTTTTCAATGGGTATTCTCGCCATGCAGCACCACTTACAAATTTGACCAAGAAAGGGGCTTTTATTTGGACTTGTGAGGCACAAGAATGCTTTGAGATGTTCAAATGACTTATGACTACTTGCCTAGTGCTTGCATTGTCTAATTTCACTAAACCCTTTGAGTTACAGTGTGATGCTTCAGGTGAGGGGATTGGAGCTATTCTTATGCAAGAGAAACATCCAATTGCATATAAGAGCAAGAAGCTAAGAGGTCCTGAGAGGAGCTATAGTATATATGACAAGGAAACGTTGGCCATTGTGCATGCTTTGGCCAAGTTCAGGTAGTACTTAGTGGGCTGCAAGTTTGTTGTAAAAATAGACCATAATAGCTTGAGACATTTCCTTGGGTAACAAGATCTTAATGACTGTCAACAGAAGTGGGTAGGAAAGTTGCAATCTTATAACTTTGACATTTCTTTTGTCAAAGGTTCACAGAATATAGTCAATGATGCCTTGTCTAGCCACCACATTTAAGCTCTATGGCTGAGGTTTCAGAGGATTGGAGTCATTTGATTGTGGTAGAATATGCTAAGAATTCTTTGGCTTCAGGTATTATTGATAGGTCACTATAGGATGATAGGTACATGGTGGTGAATGATCTTATCATTTATAAGGGGAGGATCTTCGTGACTCCAGGATCAGAAGTAAAGAACATAGTATTGAGGCTCTTTCATGATTCACCATTGGCAGGCCATCCTAGGTATTTCAAAACCTATCAACAAGTTTAGGAAAGGTTCACTTGGAAGGGACTAAAATCTAATGTTCTACAATATGTTAGGGAGTTTGTTGTTTGTCAGCAGAACAAAATAGGAGCATACATATCCTGCTGGTTTATTATAGCCACTTCCAATTCTAGAAAAGAAGTGGGAATGTATATCCATGGACTTCATCACAAGGTTGCCAAAAGTGCAAGGTAAGGATTGCATATATGTGGTGGTTGATCACTTAACCAAGTTTTCACATTTATTTCTAGACACTATTTCATATTCAGCCACACATGTTACTAAACTACTTTTTCAGGAAGTTTTTAGATTGCATGGATTACTATGAAACATTGTTAGTGACCAAGATAGCCAGTTTATAACCAATTTCTGGTAGGACCTTTTTAGATTGTCTAGGACCGAGCTTTCTCTGAGTACTAGTTACCACCCCTCGATAGATGGATAAATGGAGATAGTCAACAAATGGGTGGAAGGTACCTCATAAATTATATTGCTGGGCAAGAAAACGGGTGGGTTAAGTGGATATATCTTTGTGAGTACTACTACAATATCACCTACCATATTTCTATTCAGATGACACCATTCAAGGCCTTGTATGGTTATGAGGCTCCTAGCTTTCTTGATTTTTTGATGAGTGATAGTAGAGTGCCTAGTGCTAGAGACATGTTATAGGAAAATTAGGATATCATGAGAGCTCTTCATGAAAACATCTAGAAGGCACAAAACCAACAAAAACAATATGCATATTAGAAGAGAGTGGAATGCTCTTTTGAGGTAGGGGACATGGTGCATTTTATTTTGCAGCCCTATAGACAGTCTACTCTCAAGAAGAGTGGTACAAAAAAGCTCAAGCCATGATACTATGGACATAAAAGTGCACAATATTTTCCATTTATCATGCCTCAAGAAGTCAGCGAGACATCATGTGGTTCTTTCTCCAGCTCTACCACCCTTAGATGATGAGGGTAAGTTGATTTTGATACCAGAGGCTATCATTGATTTCAAGGAAAGGAACTTGAGGTGGCACACTATAAGGGGTTATTTGGTGAAATGGAAGGACCTACCAATAGAGGATGTGACATGGGAGTATGAGGAGATTTTGCAGCATCTGGACTTGAAGTATCTTGAGGAGAAGCAATTTCAAGGAGGGAAATTGTAATGTCCCCATCTTTTTAGGATATCAGTGGAGTTCTTAGCCTTTATGTTCTTTGAAGGCTAAGTGGAGAAATAAGGAGAAATTGATTAAATTAATTTCTTATAAAGTCAAAAAAAAAAAGAGTGACTTTATATTTAATTAATTTAATTTATTAGAGAATGGATTAATTATTGGAAGGCGGAAGCTTGCAGTAATTTAATTTTCTGGAAGCACAATTAATTATTGTATTGTAAGAGAGAACCTTCTAGCAAATGCATTAATTATTGGAAGGGGGAAATTTCTAGCAATTTAATTTCCTAAAAGCACATTAATTATTGGAAAGGAAGAAACTTCTAGAGAATGCAATTATTAAATATATTATTACCTTCTAGAAGGGTGAAGGAAAAGTATAAATAGAGGTGAGAGCTTCATTGTTTATTATCCAATTTTGTAAATTGCATTTGATATCAAGTTGGGAGAAGAAACTAAGGTTTCCAATTTCAGTCAACCATTGGAGAATGACAACATTTCAATGTTGCAACCATTTGAGGTGATGAAATATCCATTGAATTTGGTATTTGGGAGAGCTTCATTTCAGGAGTTCTATTTTGTGCTTAAATTGGAGAATAAATTTTGGCTACTATAGTAGACATGCATGATGTCGCACTACAATGTCTATTTTTGATTCATTTCTATTCTTGAGCATCAATATTATCATTTTACTCATCAACACATGATTTTACTGTGATAATTTAAAATCCAAATTTTGGCATTATTGTAATCATTGTTTTGTATCTTGTTTCCATGTATTTGTACTGATAATACCAAAGAATTGCACTTTCCTATTAGTTCCTTGTAAGAGGTTATTACATTGGTATCAAAGCTTTCTTGCAAAGAATTTGACAAAAAGGTTGAACAATTCAACTAGAGAAGATTTTGGTGTTTGAGGAAGTTATAACCTATTGGGGGTTATTACAATCTATGACCACTTTCAATGCTTTTTATGACAAAATATGTCCCTAGGGGTCCTAGGACTCATAGGACCCTATTTCTTTTGTTTGAATGTGTTGAAAGGCGTCATAGGACAACCTATGACCCCTTTAGATGCATTTCATGACAACATATATCCCAAGGGGTCCTATGACTCTAAGGACCTATTTCATTTGATTGAAGGAGTCAAAAAGGATCATAAGACAACTTATGATCCATTTTGATGCATTTAATGAAACATATGTCCTTATGGGTCCTAGGACCCTATTGGACCTATTTCATTTGATTGAATGGGTCAAAAGGGGTCATATGACAACACATGACCCATTTTGATGTATTTCATGACAATATATGTCCCTATAGCTTTTGAGACCCCTTGGAACCTATTTCATTTTCTTGAAAGGGTTGAAAGGGGTCATATGACAATCTATGACCCCTTTCAACACATTTCATGACAACATATGTACCTAGGGGTCCTAAGATTTGAAAGGAGCTATTCCGTTTGATCGAATGGGTTAAAAGGGGTCTTAGGACAACCTATCACCCTTTCAATGAATTTTTTGAAAACAAATAGGTCCCTAGGAGTCCTAGGACGCCTAATAATCTATTTCGTTAGTTTGAATGGGTTGAAAGGGATCATAGGAAAATTTATTACCCCTTTCAATTCATTTCATAACAACATATGTCCCTAGGGATCCTAGGACCCCTAGTTACCTATTTCATTTGATTGAATAGATTGAAAGGGGTCATAGGACAACCTATGACACTTTTTGATGCATTTCATGACAACATATGTCCTTAGGAATTCTACAGCCCCAAGGGAACTATTTAGTTTGATTGGATGAGTTGAAAGGGGTCACAACCTATGACCACTTTTGACACATTTCATGTCAACATGTGTCCCTAGAGACCTATTTCATTTGATCAAATGGGTAGAAAGTGGTCATAGGACAACCTATGACATTTTTTGATGCATTGAATGACAACATATGTCCCTAGGGATAATAAGACGTCTAGAGACATATTTCATTTGATCAAATGGGTCGAAAGGATTCATAGCACAAGCTATGATGAGTTTCAATGCATTTTATGACAACATCTGTCCTTAGGGACGTATTTCATTTCACTAACTAAGTTGAAAGGGGTCATAAGACAACCTATGACCCCTTTTGATACATTTCATAGCAATATGTCCTGAGGGGTCCTAGGAACTCGAAGGACCTATTTTGTTTGATCAAATGGGTTGAAAGTGTTCATAAGAAAACCTATGACCCCTTTTGATGCATTTCATGAAAACATATGTCCTAGGGGTGCTAGGACACTAAGGGACATATTGTATTTGATCAAATGGGTCAAAAGTGGTCACTGGACAACCTATGCCACTTTTTGACACATTTGATGATAACATATGTTACTATGGTTCCTAGGAACCCATTTCATTTGTTCAACTAGATCGAAAGGAATCATAGGATGACATATGAACCTTGTCAAGGCATTTCAAGACAACATATGTCACTAGGGGTCCTAGGAAAATTAGGGATCTATTTCATTTGATTGAATGGGTAGAAAAAGGTTAAAGGACATCTTATGACCTCTTTCAATGCATTTCATGACAACATTTGTTACTAGGGGTATTAGGACCCCTAGGGACCCTTTTTGTTTGATCAAATGAGTCAAAAGAGCTCATAGGATAACCTTTGACCCCTTTCAACACATTTAATTACAACATATGTCACTAGAGTTCCTATGACCCCTACGAACCTATTTCATTTGATCGAATGTGTCAAAAGGGATCATATGAGAACCTATGACCTCTTTTGATGCATTTCATGACAACATATGTCACTAGAGGTCTTAGGACCCCTAGGGACCTATTCTGTTTGATTGAATGGGTCAAAAGGGGTCATAGGGAAACCTATGACCCCTTTTAATGCATTTCATGATAACATGTATCCTTAAGGGCCCTAGGACACCAAGACACCTATTTTGTTTGATCAAATGGGTCAAAAGGGGTCATAGGACAACCTATGACACCTTTTGATGCAGTTCATCACAACATATGTCCTATTTGGTTTTTTGAATGGGTCGAAAGGGGTTATAGAAAAACCTATGGCCCCTTTGTTAGGATTAAACCACAGACATAAATAACAATTACATGCAAATATAACCAATAACATAATAATAGATCATAGATAAAAAGAACACAAGACAACAAGATTTAACATGGTTCACCCAATCCCTGGGCTAGGTCCACCAAATAGCAAGTTTGATATTATTAGATCCAGTGATTATAACCTGATTAGAGTCTATAATCCCTTACAGATCAATATATCCACAAGAACCAATTTTGCATCACAACTATGAAACAATCCCTGACCTTAAGCTCTTTTATACAAGTAATTTTATCACTTTAGGGCTATAATTAATAATTACATGTCAGCCCAAAATCTCAATAAAATAGGGCCCAAAAGAATGTAAGAAGTATGTACAGTACTTTCCTGATTAGTCACTACAATTTAACACCCTTTCGACACATTTCATGACAAAAAATGTTAGTAGAGATCCTAGAATGCCTAGGGACCTATTTTGTTTGATTGAATGGGTCAAAAAGGGTCATAAGACAACTTATGACACCTTTCAACATATTTCATCACAATGCATGTCCCTAGGGGTCCTCCAACCCCAAGAAGCTTATTTTATTTGATTGAATGGGTCGAAAGGGGTAATAGAACAACTTATGACCTCTTTCAATGCATTTCATGACAACATATGTCCTATTTCATTTGTTCCAATGAGTCGAAAGGGGTCAGAAAACAACCTATGACCCCTTTCAATAAATTTCATGACAACATATGTCCATAGGGTTCCTAGGACCTCTAAGGACCAATTTTATTTGATTGAATGGGTCGAAAGGGGTCATGAAACAACTTATGACCCATTTCAACCAATTTCATGAAAACATATATCCTTAGGGGTCATAGGAGACCTAGGGACATATTTTTCTGATCGAATGGTTTGAAAGACATCATAAGACAACCTATGACACCTTTTGACTCATTTCATGAAAATATTTGTCGCTAGGGACCCTAGGACCCCAAGAGACATATTTTATTTGATCAAATGGGTCAAATGTGGTCATAGGACAATCTGTGAATACTTTTGATGTATTTCATAACAACTTTATGTCGCTAGGGGTCTTAGGACTACTAGGGACCTATTTTTATTGTTTGAATGAGTTGAAAGAGGTCCTAGAATGACATATGACCACTTTCAATGCATTTCATGACAACATATGTCCCTAAGGGTCATAGAACCCCTATGCACTTATTTCATTTAATTGAATGGATCAAAAGGGGTCATACAATAACCTATGACCTCTTTTAATGAATTTCATGACAAAGTATGTCCCTAGGGATACTAGGACCCCTACAGACGTATTTCATTTGATTAAATGGGTCAAAAGAAGTCATAAAACAACCTATCACCCCTTTCGACACATTGTATAAAAAAATATGTCCCTATATGTCCTAAGACTCCTAAGGACCTATTTCTTTTGATTGAATGGGTCAAAAGGATGCATTTCATGGAAATGATAACATATGTCCCTACAGGTCATACAACCCCTAGGGACCTATTTCATTTGGTCAAATGTCTCAAAATGGATCAAGGACAACCTATGACCCCTTTCCATGCATTTCATAACAACATATGTCACTATGGGTTCTAGGACCCCAAGGGAGCAATTTTATTTGATCAAATAGGTCAAAGGGGATCATAGCATAACCTATGGCCTCTTTTGATGCATTTCATGACAACATTGTCACAAGAGGACCTAGGACCCCTAGGAAGCTATCTTGTTTGATCATATCAAATGAAAAGGGTCATTGGATAACTATGATCCCTTTTAACACATTTCATGAAAACATATGTTGCTAGGGGTCCTAGGACCCCAGGAGACATATTTCATTTGATTGAATGACTTAAAAGGGATTATAAGACAACCTATGACTCCTTTTGATGTATTTCATCATAACTTCTATCCTATTTCATTTGTTTGAATGGGTTGAAAGGATCGAAAAATAACCTATAACCCATTTCGATACATTTCATGAGAACATATGTTGATAGAGTTCCTAGGACCCCTAGCAACTTATTTTATTTGATAGAATGGGTTGAAAGTGGTCGTAAGACAACCTATGACCCCTTTCGACACATTTCATAACAACATATGACCCCTAGGGACTTATTTTGTTTGTTCAACTAGGTAAAAATGGGTCATAGGATGACATATGATCCCTTTCAACACATTTCATGACAACATATGTCACTAGGTGTTCTAGGACTGCAAGGGACTTATTTCATTTGATTAAATGGGTCAAAAGGGGTCATAGGACAACCTATGACCTATTTTGATGCATTTCATGACATAATATGTCCCTAGAGGTTCTAAGACCCCTAGGGACCAATTTTGTTTGACTAAATGAGTCAAAAGAGGTCATAGGACAACCTATGACCCCTTTCGACGTCTTTCATGACAAAGTATGTTGTTATGGGTCCTAGGGCCTATAGGGACATATTTTGTTTGATCGAATGATTGGAAAGGGGTCAAAGGACAACCTACAACCCTTTTGGATGGATTTCATGATAACATATGTCCTTAAGGGTTCTATGACCCCAAGGGACTTATTTTTTTTATTGAATGGGTCAAAAGGGGTCACAACACAACCTATAACTAATTCTGATGCATTTCATTACAACATATCTCCCTAGGGACCTATTTCATTTGTTTGAATGGGTCAAAAAGGGTCATAAGAAAACCTATGAGTCTTTTCTATTCATTTCATGATAACATATGGCACTACGGATCCTAGGAACCCTAGTAGGAACCCTATGGACCTATTTTGTTTGATAGAATGGTCTAAAGGGGTCATGGGAGAACCTATCATCCATTTCAATGCATTTCATGACAACATATGTCCTTAGGTGTCTTAGGACTCCTAGGCACCTATTGTATTTGATCAAATGGGATGACAGGGGTCATACATCATTTCGACATATTTCATGACAACATATGTCCCTACAGGTCCTAGCACCCCTAAAGACCTATTCAATTTTATCAAATGGCCAGAAAGGGTTCATAGGACAACCTATGACTATTTTCGACATATTGCATGACAACATACGTCCCTAGGATTTTTAGGACCTCAAGGGACCTATATCATTTGATTGAATGGGTTGAAAGTGGTCATAACACAACCTATGAACACTTTTGATGCACTTCATGACAACATATGTTCCAGATGTCCTATTTCATTTCATTGACTGGGTCAAAAGGGGTCATAAGACAACCTATAACCCCTTTTGATACATTACATGACAACATTTGTTGCTAGGGGTCCTAGGATGCATAGAGACCTATTTCATGTGCCCAAATGGATTGAAAGGAGTCATTGTACAACCTATGACCCCTTTCAATGCATTTCTTGAGAACTTATGTTCCTAGGGAACTTTTTCATTTGATTGACTAGGTCAAAAGGGGTCATATGGAAATCTATGAACCCTTTTGATGCATTTCATGAAAACATATATCCCTAGTGACCTATTTTGTTTCATTGAATGGGCCAAAAGGGGTCATAAGACAACTTATGACCCCTTTCAACACATTTCATGAAAACATATGTCACTAGGTGTCATAGGACCCCAAGGGGATATTTTGTTTGATTGAATGGTTTGAAAGTGCTCATAAGACAACCTATAACCCCTTTTGATACATTTCATGAAAACATATGTCCCTATGGGTCATAAGACCCCTAGGGACCTATTTCATTTCTTCGACTAAGTCAAAAGGCATCATAGGTTGACATATGAATGGTTGAAATTTCAATCATTTTTTTTCCATTGATGTCAAACCTACTATTTGTAGGGATGATATTTTCTTATAATATCCAAGTACTATCACTTAGTTGATTGATGAAGAGGATTTGATCAACAAGATGTAATAAGAACACCTAAGGGAAAGGTTGAGTTATGATGTTGTAATAAAGCGCAAGGATCAATTAAGACAATGGTTAAGTAATGTATTGATGAAATAATCTAAAATACAAAGGTTAGTCACACTTGGAAACATTGGAGGAAGAAGTTGTAACAAGGTTGACTACAAAACTTAAACTAAAATCATAAGTGGGTGTCGAGCAAGTTAGTTGAAGCGGAGAAAATTCTTAGTAGAAGCTAAGTAAAAAAAAAATTTAGTGTGTGCCAAGTGATCTTCAAGTGCTGAGTGAAGATCAGGTGCTCAGCATTAGAAAATTTTTAGTTGGTGCTGAGTGATCTTTAGGTGCTGAGAATCAAGATAAACACAATGGATGCCAACTAACACAGTATGTGCCAAGCACCAGTATTTCAATAGTGCCAAGCTGCTACATTATTTCAAAAGATGAAGATTCACCAAATCTAAGCTGACATAGTGGTCACATTGAATTTTGTGAATGAGTTGGAAGATAGGAACAATGAATTGGTGGCACAGAATCCTATGTAAATCATTTTTTTGAGAAAATTCTAAAGGGTTATTCAATAAGTTTCCAGAGGAAATAGAATATGGGTTAGATGTAATGAATCCTACCTAATCCATGCAAATTGGAAATTAAAAAATGGAAGAATCAAGTGGAAAAAGGTACTCCAAGACTTCTATTTAAGAAGTCATAGACCAAGAAGCAAAGAGTTGTTGATACTATTGTTGTTGAAGAGCCAAATCTGCAAAGTAGGTAGAAAGGAGTGAAGGAGGAGACATCTAGGAGAAGGAAGAGCATAGAGGCTCTACTTCTATGAATGGTAATGAAGTGATGATTGCACTAGTATAGTGAGTGTGGAGACTCAACGAGACAAAGCTTGAAAGAAGGGAAAGCTGTCAAGATTCGTAATGACTGAAAGGCCAAGCAAAAGTATGAGCTGAGAAGTGATTTAAAATCTACAAGATAAGTTGTATGTTGTAGTTAGGTCAAGATTTTCTAATACTCTCTAGAAATTCTATTAGATCTAAAAATCTTATGGACTTAGGTTGGCCTAATAGCCATTTGTAAATCCTTTAATAGGGCGGCATTCCAAGTGAATGTTCTAAAGTCCTCTAACCAAGCCCACTTCTAATAGGGTGGTTAAATCCTCTAACAAGGTCACATTTAATAGTTTGTTGTAAGCTTTTAATAGGGTAGGCCTTTCATAGGGCATCACTTTAGAAGAGTGAGAACTAAGTGGCATGTTACTGGTGGTTTTTCCAAATTGGATTTCCACGTAAATCACTATCTCATGTGTTGATTTTTTATGTGTTATACTTGCATGTTGATTTATAGTAACTTGCTATTAGTTAAAGCATGGATGAATGAATGGTTAAATGGATCCATTGTACCTAGTGAAAAGTTTGAATAGGACATTAGACCTTGAATAATTGATTCACCACCCCCCCCCCCCTGCCCCACCTCTCAATTATTCTAAAGGAATTCTAACAATTGGTATCAGAGCCATCTACTGATTTAGTTTCAAGGTACTAGAAGCATAAAGATCAAGATGTCCAAGAGAAAAGTTCACAAGCTTAACAAAGAAAATTTTTTTGCATGGCAGATTCTAATGAAATTATACCTTGGATCAATAGATGACTATGCACAAACCTCAATTGGATCAGAACATGTAACTCTAGCAAGACCTCTTACTACAGATGATTTAAATAAAAGGAAGGAGCATAACCAAGCAATGTTGGAGATTGCCTCTGCACTCAGCTATGTAAAATATGATGACATCAAAGATTGTGATACTGCATTCAAAATGTGGAAATCTTCATCAAAAATCTATGGAGATCTATGGAGGAGATTAGAATGTCTAGAGAGAAAAGAGAGAAAGCTTGAGAGGAAAGTTTGATGACATGAAAATGGAGGAAGGTGAAAATGTTGCTCAGTACGCTACAAGAATGAAAGAAGTGGTGAGTGCAATAAGAAGTCTAGGTGGAAAATTGGAAGAAGAAATAGCAATCAACAAATACTTAAGAACTCTGCTTTCTATCTATGCTATTAGAGTTTGAGCCATCCAAGAGCTAAAGTGTGTACAAGGGAACACGCTAACCTTTGAAGGAATGGTTGGAAGACTTACTGCATTTGAGCTATCCAATTTTGACAACTACAGACCTGAGAACCTTGAATCTACTTTCAAGATCAAGATGGAAATAAAAGATACTAAGGAGGACTCATCAAGCAAGAAAAGAAGAAAAGAAAAACATGCATCTAGTGATAGTAGCATAGATGAGAAAGATGTGTTATAGTTAGAAGCACTACTAGCTAGAAGATTCCATTGAGGTAAAGGAAAATTCAAAGGTAAGCTCCCTATCATATGTTTCAATTGCAATGAAGTAGGTCATATAGCTGCAAGATGTCTACAGAAGTAGAACTACAAAGAAGGAAACAAGTACAAGAATAAAAGAGAAGATGACAATAAAGAAAAAGGCAAGAGATGCTACATTTTTGAAAAAGACTCTGATGAGAGCAATGATGAAGTAGTCTATGTAGCCATGAAGGATGAATCAGAAAAAGATGAAGATTAAGAAACAATATTGGTTACTTGTGTGAACAAGAATGACAAGTGGATCATAGATAGTGGATGCTCACATCACATGACAGGAGATAAAATTAAGTTCATTACCTTTACTCAATATGATGGAAATAGTGTTAGATTTGGTAATGATGCCCAATGTCATATCAAAGGAAAAGGCTCTATCAAAATTATAGAGAAAATTTCATGTGATAATGCATACTATGTTGAAGGATTGAACTACAACTTATTAAGTGTATCACAGTTAGGCAATGTAGGTTGCAAAGTTGAATTTGGAAACAAAACTGCCAAAATCTATGATATTAATGGAAAGTTGACAAGAAAGGGTGAACAAACTAGGAGTAATCTATTTTACCTAGATATGGAAGATGCAACATTTTTTGTTGTTAGAGTTGATGATGTATGGTTATGACATAAAAAGTTGTGTCATGTGAACTTTGATAATCTAATTAGCATTAGCAACAAAAATAAAGTCAAAGGGTTGCCCAAGTTGAAGAAACCAGAAAACACAATGTGCAAACAATATCAACTAGGGAAGATGACTAAGTCTAGTTTCAAAAGTAAAACATACACTTCCAATGAAGTACTAGAGTTAGTCCATATAGACTTATGTGTCCCAATAGAAGTGCAAAGCTACCTAGGACACAGATACATAATGCTATTTGTAGATGACTACTATAGAATAATGACTACTATGTTCTTAAAACAAAAATCTAATGCATTTTAAATGTTCAATTGTTATTTGGCTAGAGTTGAGAAGGAAACATGAAAGAACCTAAAATTCCTAAGGTTAGATATAGGAGGTGAGTTCACATCAAGACAGTTTGAAACATTCTACAATGACAAAGGTATCAAAAGGAAAACATCAATATCAAGAACTCCACAACATAATGGTATTTCTGAAAGAAGGAATGGGTCAATGATTGACTATGCTAGAACCTTGATGATGGAGAAAAATGTTGCACTAAAGTACTAGAGAGAATCTATAAGTAGTGCAGTCTACACACTGAATAGAGTTCAAGTCAAGAAAGGTACAAATGCAACACCTTTTGAATTATGGTATGGTCATTCACCTAATGTTGAAAATTTCAAAGTATTTGATTGTAAATGCTATATTCTACAAGAAATGGCAAGTTTGATGCAAAAAGTGATGAAGGTGTATTTCTTGGATACTCCACTAGATGTAAGGCATATAAGTGTTTGAATGTTATCCTTTGTATACTTCTATGAAGGAATGATCATTGAAGACAATGTTGTAAACCAAGTTGGGAATTAGAAACAAACTTTAGTATCTGCTGAGTCTCAGCCTGTGAGTGTCAAGTTACATTTAGAAGCTGAGCTACAGAATACAAAAAATGTACATTCTAATTCTAAAAATAGAATGCATGAAAGAAATGATGAAATGCCCAGTGAAGAAGAATGAAATGACTTTGAAGTTGAAGGATCAAACATGGAAAGAAGGACTGAACCCAGATTAGCCAAGTATGTAAGAAGACATCACCCTATAGATCAAATAATTGGTGACAAGGATGTCAGACCAATGACAAGGAATAGGCTAAGAAGTTAATTATGTAAGGTTGAACCTAAAATAGTAAAAGATGCACTACAAGATGATGACTGGTATAAAGCCATGGAAGAAGAGATAGATCAAATTGAGAAGAAAGAACATGGTCTCTAGTTCCTAGACTAGCTAATAAGAATGTGATTGGTACCAAATGGGTTTTTAGAAACAAACTTGATGTGAATGGTGAGATAACAAGAAACAAAACAAGACTAGTTTGCAAAGGCTATGCTCAAGAAGAAGGACTAGATTATGGAGAGACATTTGCCTCTGTTGCAAGAATGGAAGGAGTAAGAACATTACTTTCATATGTTGCATATAAAAGTTTCAAAGTCTACCAGATGGATGTGAAGTTATCTTTTCTGAATGGTATACTAGAAGAGGAATTCTACATAGAACAACTAGAGGGGTTTGTTGATGAGAAGAACAAAGACATGGCCTGCAAGCTACACAAAGCACATTATGGATTGAAGCAAGCACCTAGAGCATGGTATGAGAGGTTGCACAAATATCTTGTGAAGATAGGATTTGAAAGAACACATGACAACAACAACTTATACATCAAAACTAAGGAAGGTAAAGACATTTTGATATCAAAAATATTTGTTGATGATATAATATTTGGAGGAAAAGATGTTTTATGCAAAGATTTTGCTGAACAAATGAAACATGAGTTTGAGATGTCAATTTTTGGAGAAATCAAATTCTTTGATGGATTACAAGTACATCAATTGAAGCATGACATATTTGTAACCCAATCCAAATAGATCAAGGAAGTACTCAACATTTGGGTTAGAAGACTCAAAACCAATCAGCACACCAATGGAAATAGGTGATAAACTATCCAAAAAAGATGAGTCTGTTGAAGTAAATTAGGCATTGTATAGGTCAATGATTCAAAAGCTGCAATATGTTTTACATAGTAGACCAGACATTGCATTAGCTATTGGAATAGTAGCAAGATTTTTTGCAAATCCTAGAGAAAATCACTTAATGGCAGTAAAGAGAATATTGAGATACCTGAAAGGAATTGATGACTTTGGTTTGTACTAAAAGAGAAATGAGAAGTTTGAATTGAAAGCCTACATTGATGCAGATTGGGAAGGTAACATTGATGATAGAAAAAGCACCAGTGGAGGAGCACTTTTCTTAGGAAAGAGGTTGATCACATGGAAAGGTAAAAAGAGAAGTTGCACCTCACAGTCTACTATTGAAGTTGAATATGTGGCAGCTACTATAAATTGCACCAATATTGTATGGATCAAACATTTGGTGCAAGGTATGAAGGAAGAAGTAATTGAGCCTATGATTCTTTATTGTGATAATACAAGTGCTATTAACATATCAAAAAATCCAATAATGCATCCTACAACTAAGAAAATTGCAGTCAATTATGACTATGTAAGAGAGTTGGTGGAAGACAAATAAGTGAAGATAGAAAATGTTAGCTCAAAGGAACAAATTTTTGATATCTTCACAAAAGCACTACCAAAAGATGTTTTTGAGTATCTTAGAGGAAAGTTAGGGGTGATACCCCTAGCTAAGGCTACTTGAACCAAAAAGAAAGTATGCCCTACATCAAATAAGTTGGATGTTGAAGATTTTATACATTGATGCAGAGAATGTTTACTTTGGGATCCATGCCTGAAGTAGTAGAAATGCTAAAATTTTAAATTAGTCACAAGTATGGTGACAGAGGGAGACATTTCAAATAAACCTGTAAAATCTAGACTTACATATGAAAGATGCTAATATGTCTTTGGCATTGTTGGCAAGGAGGAAGAAGTAGAAAACTAATCAATAGTATGAGGGAGAAGATGTTTGAGGTTAATCAGAATAGAAGAAGATAAGTAATACAGAGGGAGAATGAACAAGGAACAAGGATACAACAACAAATAGGGAGAAGCTGACATGAAGCAATCAAAAAAGTAGAAGGAGATATAATGTTACAATTTACTTTTTGGAATTTGACTTACTATTATAACCTAGTAAGCTTGTGGTTGAATAGTTTAGTCTGATGGTTGATCAATTTGGTTTGCCATTAATGCCAAAGAGGAAGATTGTTGGAAATCTAATTGAAAAGCTCATTGTTGTTGAAGATCAAAGAGGGAGATTGTTGTAAAAGAATTTTTTCAATCATTATTTTGTCATTAATGTCAAACCTACTATTTGCAGGGATGATATTTTCTTATAAGATCCAAGTACTATCACTTAGGTGATTGATGAAGAGGATTTGATCAACAAGATGTAACAAGAACACCTATAGGAAAGGTTGAGTTATGATGTTGTAATAAAGTGCAAGGATTAGTTAAGACAATGGTTAAATAATGTATTGAAGACATACTCAAAGATAAATAGGTTGGTCACACTTAGAAACATTAGAGGAAGAAGTTGTAACAAGGTTGACTACAAAGCTTAAACTAAGATCATAAGTGGGTGTTGACCAAGTTAGTTGAAGCCAAGCAAATTCTTAGTAGAAGCTGAGCAACAAAAAATTCTAGTGTGTGCCGAATGATCTTCATGTGTTGAGTGAAGATCAAATGCCGAGTATCAAAAAAATTTGAGTTGGTGTCGAGTGATCTTCAGGTGCCAAGCATCAGGAAAACTAGTATTTTTGATAGTGTCAAGCTGCTGCATTATTTCAAAAGATGAAGATTTTCCAAATCTAAGCCAACATAGTGGTTACATTGAATTTTGTGAATGAGTTGGAAGATAAGAATGATGATTTGGTGGCACAAAGTCCTATATAAACCATTTTTTGAGAAAATTCTAAAGGATTATTCAAGTTTCCAAAGGAAACATAATATGGGTTAGATGTAATGAATCCTACCTAATCCATGTGAATTGGAAATTAAAGAATGGAAGAATTGAATGGAAAAAGGTACTCCAAGACTTCTATTGAAGAAGTCATAGACCAAGAAGCAAAGATTTGTTGATACTATTGCTGCTAAAGAGCCAAATCTGCAAAGTGGTTAGAAAGGTGTCAAGGAGGAGAAATCTAGGAGAAGAAAGAGCACAGAGGCTCTACTTCTACAAGTAGTTATGAATTCATGATTGCAATGCTATATTGAGTGTGGAGACTCAAGGAGACAAACCTTGAAACAAGGGCAAGTTGTTAAGAGTTGTAGTGATTGAGAGGCCGAGCAAGGGTATGAGCTGAGAAGTGATCTGAAATCTACAAGATAAGTTATATGTTGTAATTAGGTCAAGATTTTTTAATACTCTCTAGCAATTGTATTAGATCTAAAAATCCTATGGACTTAGGTTGGCCTAAAAACCATTTGTAAATCCTTTAACAGGGTGGCATTCCAAGTGAATGTTCTAAAGTCCTCTAACCAGGCCCACTTCTAACAGGGTGGTTAAATGCTCTAATAAGGTAACATTTAACAGTGTGTTGTAACCCTTCAACAAGGTAGGCCTTTCATAGGGCATCACTTTAGAAGAGTGAGAATTGAGTAGCATGTTATTGGTGGTTTTTCCCAAATTGGGTTTCCACATAAATCATCGTGTCATGTGTTGATTTCGTATGCGTTATACTTGCATGTTGATTTACAGTAACTTGTTGATTAGTTAAAGCATGGATAAATGAATGGTTAAATGGATTCACTATACCTAGTGAATAGTTTGGCTAGGACATCTGGACCTTGAATAACTGATTCAACCCAACCCCCCCCCCCCCCCCCCCCCCCCTCTTCACAATTATTCTAAAGGAATTCTAACAATGATACCTTGCAACATATTTCATGATAAGACATGTCCCTAGGAGTCCTAGGACCCCAAGAGACCTATTTTATTTTATCAAATGGGTCAAAATAGATCATAGAACAAACTATGACACCTTTCAACATATGTCCTACTTGGTTTGTTTGAATTGGTCAAAAGTGGTCATAGAACAACCTATGACCCCTTTCGACACATTTCATGACAATATATGTTACTGAATATACTAGGACCCTTAGGGACCTACTTTGTTTGATTGAATAGGTTGAAAGGGTTCATAGGACAACCTATGCCACCTTTCAATGTATTTCATGAAAACACATATCCCTAGGGGTCTTAAGACCCCAAGAGACCTATTTCATTTGATCGAATCAGTTGAAAGGGGTCATAGAACAACCTATGACCCCTTCAGATTAATTTTATAACAACATATGTCCCTAGGATTCCTCCAACCCCTAGCAATCGATTTCATTTGATTGAATGGGTCAAAAGGGGTCGTAGGACAATCTATCACCCATTTTGATGCTTTTTATGACAACATATATCCCTAGGTGTCGTAGGGCCCTTAGGGGCCTATTTTGTTTTATTAACTAAGTCAAATGGGGTGATAGGAATACCTATGACCCCTTTTGACACATTTCATGAAAACATATATCTCTAGGGGTCCTTGGAAACCTAGGGACCTATTTTGTTTGATCGAATGGGTCACAAGAGGTCATGAGAGAACCTATGGCCTATTTCAACACATTTCATGACAACATATGTCCTCAGGGGTCCTAGGACCCTAGGGGATAGATATCATTTGATTGAATGATTCGAAAGTGGTCATAGGATAATCCATGACCTTTTTTGACACATTTCATGACAACATATGTCCATAAGGGTCATAGGGCCCCTATGGACCTATTTCATTAGATCGTATGAGTTGAAAGGGGTCATAGAATAACCTATGACCTATTTTGATGTATTTCATGATAACATATGTCCCTAGGGATCCTATGACCCCTAGGGACCTATTTCATTTGATCTAATGGGTCGAATGGGGTCATAGGACAACCTACCAACAACATATATTCTTAGATGTCCTAGGACTCCTAGGCACCTATTTCATTTGATTGAGTGGGTCGAAAGGTATCATAGGACAATCGGTGACCCCTTTTGATGCATTTCATGACAACATGTCCCTATGGATTCTAAGACCCCTAGGGACCTATTTCACTTGATCAAATGGCTCAAAGGGGTCATAGGACAACCTCTGATCCTTTTTGACAGTTTTTGTGACAACATATGTCCCTAGGTATTCTAGATCCCCAAGGGACTTATTTTGTTTGATCTTATGGGTTGAAATAGTTTAAAGCACAACCTATGACCACTTTAAATGCATTACATGACAACATATGTCCCTAGAGACCTATTTCATTTGACTAAATGGGTCCAAAAGGGTCATAGGACAACCTATGATCTCTTTCAAGGAATTTCATGATAATATATGTCCCTAGGGGTCCTACAATGCCTAGGGACCTATTTCAAGTGGTTGAATGGATTGAAAGGGGTCACAATATAACTTATGATCCCTTTCGATGCATTTTCTGACAATATATGTCCCTAGGGACCTATTTCATTTGATTGATTAGGTAAAAAGGGGTTATAGGACACCCTATTACCCTTTTCAATGCATTTTATGACAACATATATCCATAGGGGTCCTACAAACCCTAAGGACCTATTTCATTTGATAGAATGGGTTGAATGAAGTCATAATACAACATTTGACCCCTTTTGACATATTTCATGACAACATGTATCCTTAGGGATCCTAGGACACTAAGGGACATATTTTGTTTGATCAAATGGGTCAAAAGTGGTTATAAGAAAACATATGACCTCTTTCAACACATTTCATGACACTACATCTTAAACTAAATTTCTTTGATAATAGTGTGAGCTCAGTTAACACTGTTTCCATGCGAACTTTCCTTTGATGCTTGAGTGAGCTTAGTAGATAACATATGTCACTAGAGATCCTAGGACCCCTAGGGACTTATTTCATTTGATTCAATGGGTGAAAAGTGGTCATAGGAAAACCTATGACCTCTTTTGATGTATTTCATGACATAATACATCTCTAAGGGTTCTAAGATCCCAAGGGACCCATTTCGTTTGATCAAATGCATCGAAAGAGGTTATAGGACAAACTATGGCCCCTTTTGACATATTTCATGACAACATATTTCTCTATAGGTACTCAGATGCCTAGGGATGTCTTTAATTTGATCAAATGACTAGAAAGGTGTAATAGGACAACCGAGGACCCTTTTTGATGCATTTCATAACAACATATGTCGCTAGGGGTTATATAATCCCAAGGGAACTATTTTGTTTGATCAAATGGGTCAAAAGGGGTTACAACTCAAACTATGGCCCCTTTCAATGCATTTCATTACAACATATGTCCTTAGGGACCTATCTATGTTGATTGAATCGGTTGAAAGGTGTCATAGGACAACCTTGGAGCCCTTTCTATTCATTTCATGAAAATAAGTCTTTAGGGATCCTAGGACCCCTAGCGACCTATTTTGTTTGATCGAATGAGTTGAAAGAGGTCATAGGACAACCTATCACCCCTTTTGATGCATTTCATGACAACACTTGTCCCTAGGTGTCTTAGGACTCCTAGGAACCTATTTCATTTGATCGAATAGGATAGGTCCTTTAAACATATTTCATGAAAACATATGTCCCTATGAGTCCTAGGACCCCTGGGGACCTATTTTGTTTCATCAAATGTCTAGACAAGGGTCATACGAAAGCTTATGACCCTTTTCGATGCATTTTATGACAACATATATACATAGAGGTTCTAGGACCTCAAGGGATCTATTTCATTTAATGGAATGGGTTGAAAGGCATCATAGTGAAACCTATGAACCCTTTCAATGCATTTTATGACAACATATGTCCCTAGTGACCTATTTCATTTGATTGAATGGGTCAAAAGGGTTCATAGGATAGCCTATGACTCCTTTCAATATATTTCATAACATATGTCCCTATGGGTCTTAGGACGCCTAGGTACCTCTTTCATGTGATCAAATGGGTTGAAAGGTGTCACAGTACAACCTATGACCCCTTTTAATAAATTTCATGAGAACATATGTCCCTTGGGATCTATTTCCTTTGATTGACTAGGTTGAAAGGGGTCATAAGACAACTTGTGACCCATTTTGATGCATTTCATGATAACATATATCTCTAGGGATTCTAGGAACCCTAGTGACCTATTTCATTTGATTAAATAGGTTGAAAGGGTTCATAAGGAAACCTATGACCCCTTTTAGCACATTTCATGACAATATATGTCCCTAGGTGTCCTAGGACCAAAAGAGAAATATTTAGTTTGATCAAATGGGTTGAAAGTGGTCATAAGACAATGTATGACCCCTTTTGATGTATTTGATGACAACATATGTCCCTAGGGGTCCTTGGACCCATAGGGACCTATTTCATTTGATTAACTAGGTCAAAAGGGGTTATATGATGACATATGTCCTCTTTTGATGCATTTCATGAGAACATCTATCCCTAGAGGCGATATGACCCCTAGTGACCCATTTCATTTGATTAAATGGGTCGAAAGGGGTCATAGGACAACCTATGACCTCTTTTGATGCATTTCATGACAGCATATGTACTTAGGGGTTTTAAGACTCCTAGTGACCTATTTCGTTAGATTGAATGGGCTAAGATAGGTCAAAGGACAACATTTGACCCCTTTCAATGCATTTCATGATAACATATGTCTCTAGGGGTCCTAAGACCCTACGCAACATATTTAGTTTGATCGAATGGGTGGAAAGGGGTAATATGACAAACTATGACCTCTTTTGATGCATTTCATGATAACATATGTCCTTAGGAGTTTTAATACTCCTAATGACCCATTTTATTTGATTGAATGGATCAAAGTAGGTCATAGGATGACATATGACCCCTTTCAATGCATTTCATGACCACATATGTCCCTAGGAGTCCTAAGACCCCTAGGGACCTATTTCTTTTGATTAAATGGGCCAAAAAGGGAATAGGACAACCTATGGCCTCTTTCAATGCATTTTATGACAACATACATCACTAGACATCCTAGGACCCCTCAAGACCTATTTTACTTAATCAAATGGGTTTAAAGGGGTCATAAGAAAACCTATGACCCTTTTCAATCCATTTCATGACACCATATGTCCCTAGGCATCCTAGGACCCAAAGAGACCTATTTCATTTGACCAAATGTGCTTAAATGGGTCATACAACAACCTATGACCCATTTGATGCATTCCATCACAACATATGTCTTATATTATTTGCTCAAATGGGTCAAAAGAGGTCATAGAACAACCTATGGGCCCTTTTGATGCATTTCATGACAACATATGTCACTAAAGCTCCTAGCAACCTTAGGGACAAACAATAAACCTAATTTGTTTGATTGAATGGGTCAAAAGGGGTCATAGGACAACCTATAAACCATTTGGATACATTTCATGGTAATATATATCACTATGGGTCCTACAACCCCAAGAGACCTACTTCATTTGATTTAATGCACAAATAATAATAACCCCTTTTGACACATTCCATGATAACATATGTCTTATTTCATTTTATTTCATTGGCTTAAAAGGGGTCATAGGACAAACTATAACCCCTTTTGATGAATTTCATGACAAGATATGTCCCTAGGGTTCCTAAGACACTTAAGGACCAATTTCATTTGATTAAATGGGTTGAAAGGGGTCATAGGACAACCTATGACCACTTTTGATGCATTTCATGAAAAAATATGTCCCTAAGGATCTTATGACCCCAAGGGACCTATTTTGTTTGATTGAATGGGTCAAAAGGGTCCATAAGACAACCTATGACCCATTTTGATGCATTTCATGACAACATATGTTCCTAGGGGTCCTAGGACCTATAGGGCCCTATTCTGCTCATTTGAATTGGTTGAAAGGCATCATAGGGAAACCTATCATCCCTTTAGACACATTTCATTACAACATATACCCCAAGGGGTCCTAGGACTCTTGCAGACCAATTTCATTTCATTGAATGGGTCAAACAGGGTCATAAGACAACCTATGATCTCTTTTGATGCATTCCATGACAAAATATGTACCTATGGGTCCTAGGACACCAAGGGACCTATTTCATTTGATTGAATGAGTCAAAAGGGGTCATAGGACAACACATGACCCCTTTCAATGCATTTCATGACAACAAAGAGATGCCTAGGAGTCCTAGGAGACCTAGTGATCTATTTCATTTGTATGAATGGGTCAAAAGGGGTCATAGCAAAACTTATGATCCCTTTTGATTCATTTCATGACAACATACATCCCTAGGTATACTAAGACCCCTAGGGACTTATTCTATTTGATTGAATGGGTCAAAAGGGATCATAGGACAACCTAGCACCACTTCAATACATTTCATGATAGCATACATCCCTAGGTTTGCTAGGACTCATAGGGACCTATTTCAGTTGACTGAATGCATCCTATGACCCCTTTCAATGCATATAATGACAATATATGTTCCTAAGAGTCGTAGGACCCCTAGAGATCTATTTTGTCTGATAAAATGCATTGAAAGTGGTCATACAACAACCTATGACCCTTTTTGATGCATTTCATCACAACATATGTTCCTACGAACCTATTTCATTTGACTGACTGACTCGAAAGGGGTCATAGGATAACTTATGACTCCTTTTGACACATTTTATGAAGAAATATGTCCCGACAGGTCGTAGGAACCCTATGGAGCTACTTTGTTTGATCGAATAGATCAAAAGGGTTAATAAGACAATCTATGACCTCTTTTAATGCATTTCATGACAACATATGTTCCTACGGGTCCTAGGGACCCATTTCATTTATTTAACTAGGTCAAAAGAGATCATAGGATGACATATGACCCCTTTCATGGCATTTCACGACAACATATGTCCCTAGGGTTCCTACGATCCCTAGCGACCTATTTCATTTGATCGAATGGGTAAAAAGGGGTTATAGGACATATTATGACCTCTTTTAATGCATTTCATGGAAACTTATGTCACTAGTTATTTTAGGACCCCTAGGGATCCATTTCATTTGATTAAATATGTCGAAAGAGGTCATAGGAAAACCTCTGACCCCTTTCAACACATTTCATTACAACATATGTCACTAAAAGTCCTATGACCCCTAGGGACCTATTTTATTTGATCAAATGTGTTGAAAGGGGTCATAAGACAACCTATGACCTCCTTCGATATATTTCATAACAACATATGTTACTAGAGGTCCTAAGACCCATAGGGACCTATTTTATTTGATTGAATAGGATGAAATGGGTCATAGTACAACCTATGACCCCTTTCAATGCATTTTGTGACAACATATATCCTTAGGGGCCCTAAGACCCCAAGACACCTATTTTATTTGATTGAATGGGTTGAAAGGGGTCACAAGACAACCTATGACACCTTTCAACACATTTCATCGCAACATATGTTCTATTTGTTTAGTTTGAATGGCTTGAAAGAGGTCATAGAACAACCTATGATCCCTTTCGACACATTTCATGGCAATATATGTCAATAGAGATCCCAAGACCCCTAGGGACCTATTTTGTTTGATTGAATAGGTTGAAAGGGGTTATAGGACAACTTATGACACTTTTTTATATATTTCATGACCACATATGTCCCTAAGGGTCTTAAGACCCCAAGACACATATTTTGTTTGATCTAATGGGTCAAAAGGGGTCATAGGACAACTTATGACACCTTTCAACATATTTTCTAACAACACATGTCCTTAGGGGTCCTAGGACCCCAAGATACCTATTTTGTTTGATTGAATGGGTGGAAAGGAGTGATAGAAAAACTTATGACCCCTTTCAATGCATTTCATGACCACATATGTCATATTTTGTTTGTTCTAATGAGTCAAAAGGAACCGCAACACAACCTATGACCCCTTTCGATAAATTTTATGACAACATATATATCTAGGGATCCTAGGACCAATAGTGACCAATTTTATTTGATAGAATGGGTTGCTTTCAATTCATTTCATGAAAACAAATATCCCTAGTGTCCTTAGAAAATCTAGGGACTAATTTTGTTCAATCAAATGAGTCAAAAGGGGTCATAAGAAAACCTATGATACCTTTCAACATATTTGATGACAACATATGTCCCTAGATGTCCTAAAACCACAATGGACATATTTTGCTTGATCAAATGGGTTGAAAGTGGTCATAGGACAATCATTGACCCCTTTCAACACATTTCATGACAACATATGTCCCTAGGGGTTCCAGGGACCTATTACATTTGGTTAGCTAACACGAAAGGGGTCATAAGACGACATATGACCCATTTCGATGCATTTCATGACAACATATGTCCCTAGGGGTTGTAAGACACCTATGGACCTATTTCATTTGATCAAATGGATCGAAAGGGGTAATAGGACAACCTATGATACCTTTTGATGTATTTCATTATAATATATGTCATATTTGGTTTGTTTTAATGGGTTGAAAGGGGTCATAGAACAACTTATGACCCCTTTCGACACATTTCATGATAACATATGTCCTATTTCATTTTTTCTAATGAGTCAAAAGGGGTCACAAGACAACCTAAGACCTCTTTCAATAAATTTCATGAGAACATATGTCCATAGACTTCCTAGGATCCCTAGGAACCAATTTTGTTTGATCAAACGGGTCAAAAGGTGTCATAGGACAACCTATCACCCCTTTCGATGCATTTAATAACAACATATGTCCCTAGGTATCATAGGACTCATAGAGACCTATTTCATTTTATTGACTGCATGAAAAGGGATGCATTTCATGAAAATATATCTCCCTAGGAGTCCTAGGAAACTTAGGGGCGTATTTGGTTTGATTGACTGGATCAAAATGGGTCATAAGACAACTTATGACCCCTTTCGACACATTTCATGATGTCATATGTCCTTAGAGGTTCTAGGGTCTTATTTCTTTTGATTGAATGCATCAAAAGTGGTCGTAGGACAATCTATAACTTCTTTTGAAACATTTCATGACAACATATGTCCCTAGGGGTCCTAGACCTATTTTTTTTGTTTGACTAAGTTTAAAGGGTTCATAGGACATATAACCCCTTTCAACACATTTCATGACAACATATGTCCCTAGGGGTTGTAGGACCCCTATGGACTTATTTCATTTGATCGAATGGATCGAAAGGGGTCATAGGATAACCTATGACCTTTATTGATGTATTTCATAATAATATATGTCCCTACGAATCCTAGGACCCCTTAAGATCTATTTTGTTTGATCGAATTGGTCAAAAGGGGTGATAGAAAAACCTATCACCCCTTTCAATGCATTTCATGACAACATATGTCCCTAGATGTTCTAAGACTTCTAGGGACCTATTTTGATTAATCAAATGGGTCGAAACGGGTCAAAGGACAACCTATGACCCCTTTCAACCCATTTCATGACAATATATGTCCCTACAGATCCTAGGAATTCTAAGGGCCTCTTTGTTTTGGTCAAATGGTTTGAAAGGATTTAGAGGACAACCTATGACCCCTTTCTATGAAATTTAGGATAACATATGTCTTTAGAGGTTCTAAGATCCCAAGGGACCTATTTCATTTGATCAAAAGGGTCAAATGGGATCATAGGATAACCTATGGCCCATTTCAACACATTTCATTACAACATTGTCACTAGAGGTCCTAGGACCCCTAGTGACCTTATCTTTTGATCATATAGGATGATAGGGGTCATTGGACAACCTATGACCCCTTTTGACACATTTCATGACAACATATGTCCCTAGGGGTCCTAAGACCCCAAGAGACCTATTTTGTATGATATAATGAGTCAAAAGGGATCATAGGACAACCTATGACCCCTTACGATGTATTTCATCATAATGTATATCCTATTTCATTTGTTCGAATGGGTTGAAAGGAGTCATGGAACAACCTATGACCCCTTTTGACCCTAAGATACCTATTTAGTTTGATTGAATGGATTTGACACATTTCATGACAAAATATGTCCTATTTCATTTGTTTCAATGGGTCGAAAGGGGTCATAGGAGAACCTATGACCCCTATCAATGCATTTTATGACAACATATGTCCTTAGGGTTCCTAGGACCCCTAAGGATCAATTTATTTTGATCAAATAGGTCGAAAGGGGTCATAGTACAACTTATGACCCCTTTCGATGCATTTCATTAAAACATATGTCCATAGGGATACTACGACCCCAAGGGACCTATTTCATTTGATGAGATGGGTAGAAAGGGCCTGTAGGACAACCTATGACCCCTTTTGATACATTTGATTACAACATTTGTCCCTAAGGGTCCCAAGACCGCTAGGGCCCTACTTCATTTTTTTGAATGGGTGGAAAGGGGTGATAGGAAAGCCTATGCCCCCTTGTGATCCATTTCATGACAACATATGTCCCAAGGGGTCCTAGGACTCCTAGGGACCTATTTCATTTGATTGAATGTGTCAAAAGGGGTCATTGGAAAAGCTATGACCCCTTTTAACACATTCCATCACAACGTATTTCCCTAGGAGTCCTAGGACCCTAAGGGACATATTTCATTTATTCAAATGGGTTGAAAGGCATCATAGGACAAACTATGACCCCTTTTAATATATTTTATCACAACATCTATCCCAAGGGGTCCTGAGAGTCCTAGGGACCTATTTTATTTGATCAAATTGGTCAAAAAGGATCATAAGACAACTTATTACCCCTTTTAATGCATTTCATGAGAACACTTATCACTAGGGGTCACAAGACCCTAAGGGACCTATTTTGTTTGATTGAATGGGTCAAAAGGGTTTATAGGACAACCTATGGCCCCTTTCAATGTATTTCATGACAACATATGTTTGTAAGGGTCTTAGTGTATACGAGCAATGTTAGTATGCTAATAGAAACCAAATTTAAATAAAGCTTCTACAAACTAAACAAAATTCATAAACTTCAAGATAGACTAAGATGAGATCTCAATTGAGAATATGAGTCATTAATGGACTCTCTCAATAAGAAGCTCTCTTGTTGAGTGGCTTTGTCTAAATAGATAGGATGTATGCTCAAGCTTATGCTTCAAAAAGGGCTTCAAATGGAGTTGGAATTTGGGTGTGAGTGTATGGTTTTGATGTAAAATGGCTTCTTAAAATGGCATTATGACTTTACTTCATGGATTGTGTTATTTTGAAAAGGGGAAGGATCCAATTTATAGGCAAGAGGCTTGAGGGATTGAGGGCTAAGATGCAAGGATGGTAAAAATCTCATGGAAAGCTCAGATTGCATGAGAAGAGATGGATTATGCTTCCTTACAGACAATCAGGGAGTGACACATGTCACAGGGTGAGAGGATGGAGGAAAGGGGAAGGATGAGTCAACAAAGGAGGTTCAAGGGATAAAATCTTCATAAAGACCCTCATAATGGCTTGTAAGAGCAATAAAAGGGCTTGGAAGAGTCATTTATGGCCTAGTGGGCTTCATAAAGTTTTATGGTTGGGATATTTTGAGGGAGATGAGAGCAATTTTGACTTGGGCTTGATTAGGAGGTTTTTAATCTTGCTTAGGATTGTGCAAATGATTATAGGATGGACTAGGATGGTTTAGGATTAGCTTAGGGATAGGCAAGTGATTGGCATTTAATGAGGGTGGGTGAAGGAGGAGATATTTATTAAAACTTTTTTAATAAACATGAGGATTAATATTTAATCTTAATTTTATATTTTAAGTTGGGATCAGGGGTAGGAAATGATGGGATTAGCCTTTAATCAAAATTAAAGAAGGATTAGAAGATTTTGGAAGAGGTTAGTGGTCTCAAAGAAATTGGACAAGTTTTGGGCAAAAAATAAAATTTTTATTTATTTTGGGTTTTTTGGTCAATTTATTAATTAAATAATTAATAAATAAGGAAATAATGTTTAAATAAGATTTAAACATTTTTGGGAGGGATTCCTTAATTAAATATTTTTAATTAAGATAAAGGGATTTAATGGCATAAAAATAAATAAATTAATTAAATAATTAATTAATTAATTAATGATGATGTCATCAGGAATTTTTCAAAAAATAAAAATACTTTATTTTCTAAAAGTTTTTAAGTGTCTACATTTTGCCCCTCTTTGATGTGATGCCGCAAGTGGCATGGCATCAAAGATAAGAAAATAAGATGCCCAAGGCTAGAGCAGAAGAGGAGAGAATGGACTATGAGATGCCCCTTAGAGAAGGCGGCGGGGAGAGAAAGCGAGGCTCGATGGCTTCTTGAAAAGTACAAGAATCTTGGATGAGCAAGGAAACTCAGATTGGCAAAGAGAAGGGGCTGAATTAGCTCAAACTCTAACTATGGGAGAATGATAAAGGAGAATCAGATGCACAAGAGGAAGCAAGCTTAAGACTTTAGGGAAGGTGAAGGATGAAGGAGCGGAGTGCTATAAAAAGGAATCCAAGATAGGGAGATGGATGAGGGGATTATAAAGCTGATGCAATAGGATTTCAAAGAGTCAGATTAGCGAAAGATGGGTTTCGGAGATCCCTAGGACTAGGATTGTGGATCTCGAAAGATGAGGCTTGGTGGATTGATTTGGATTGGTAGATCCCTAAGACTAAGATTGTGGATCTCTAAAGCTAAAGCTGAGGAGTGATTCAAAGATATACTGATACATAAGCTTGGGTAGGAGAGACAAATGTTGGATATGGATGGGGGATAATGGAGATGAAGGAAAACCATTGAAGCTTTTTGAGCAGGGGGATACTTCAAATAGAAGTACCACCATGTAGTTGAGCACTAGATTTGCTATAGGACTGTTGGTTAATTGCCAAGGTTACCAAGAACATCAATGCCTTTTCACCAACTGTCTAGAGGACTGACGAACTGACTCAAAACAAACACGCAAGGATTGCCCTAGTATCACACATGAATCCCAGAGGAAGCAGTGTGGAAATGACACTGGGTAACCCACAAGCAGAAAAGAAAACAAGCAAAAGACATGATCAAGACCTTACGCTCTGATTGCCCCATTCACAGTATACCATGATATGGAAGATCGTGGCAACCTTGAGGAGGGAACAAGGAGATTGCTTGGAAAAGATATTTCAAGACCCAAAAGGGAAGATTCCAAATCAAAAGAAAGTGAAAATCCAAAAGAGAAATATTTTCCAATGAGATGGGTAGGACGAGGTACTAACAGACCAAGATCAGACATGAGGAAAGCTATATCCTACAAGGATCTATTGGAGAGCACCTAAGCTGGTGGATCTGGATGAGTGATGGGTCTGGCAAGCTGAACTAAGAAGGATAACACTTTGGTGATAGGAGATCTAGTTAAAGGATGCATTGGAATAGCTAACCAAGGGTTGTGCGATGTGTGCAAGATGCTGATCAAGGAGGAACTAACACAAAAGCTGGATAGATACAATGGTACTAAGCTAAAGAGGATGTACAAGCTAATGAACCAAGATATTTACAAGCTAAAGCTGACCAAGATAGTTACAAGCAAGCAAAATCTCAGGATGATAGGATAGCGGGATGGTTTGATGTTGTGCAAGATGCGAAAGCTAAGGGTGGGGTGATAGCGAAAAATATGGATTTGGCAGGATGCATCCAGTGATGATGAGAGATTTTGTGACCAAGGATAGCTAGAGGAGTAGGATGAGATGGTTGGATAGGATGGTAGATAGCTAGGATTATGATGGATATAAGGAGATGACATAGGGTTTGCATGAGGATAGCCTAGAGCTAGATACTAATGATAAGGGAGGATGGACAAGACAAGATCTCCAAGGAATATAGTGCCCCCAATCAGAAGATAACATGCAGAAGGAGGTCTTATGATGGATGTGATAGGATTGAAGCTAGGATGGAAAAAGCTGAAGGGGCTAGGGAGATGGATGATAGCTGGGATGGTTAGCTGAAGCTGCAGGAAATAAGTGGATGGTGATAGATAAAAGCTGGAGGATGACAGATAGGTGGATAAATTGGAAGATGGAGTTGGATGGCAAGATGTGACCAAAAGAATGAGGATGATAGGCTAAGCTGGGGATGGTTGGATTACACATGATGCTTGTTTGCCAAGTTTTCATCATGGTACTTGTCCATGGCGCTTGAATTGCCAAGTTTTCACTAGTGGACGCTTTATTTTTCTTTATTATTATTATTATTATTATTTGACTTTGGACTTAGCTGGAATGATTTTGGCTTTCTTCAGCTATTTTTGGCTTTTTTGGGAGTTTTCACTGGCTGTTGGAATGTTCAATTTTGTTGCTAGTTGTTGGTACACCAAATGTGTGATTTATGCAACAGATGGGATTAGATGGGATGAATGGTAGGATATGGAGGAATGAAAAGGCTGGAAAGGAGCATGAGCTGGGGATGCTTGCAAGATCAAAATTGGCACATGTTGGGATAGGTGTGAAAAGAGCATATGAGGGATAGATAGTAGATGCAGGCTTGGTGGAGGATTTGTGGAAGCGCGCTTGGGGATATAGGCACCCAAGATGGAGTTAGGAGATAGGGGACATGAGTCACTGGATAGGGGATTAGCAATGGTGGATGCCATTATGCATTGGTTTTCAACTTTTTTCTTTAGGATCCACATGGTTTTGGATTTTCTTTTCATATTCTTTTGCATTATTTTGCATTCTTTGATGGGATTTTTCCTTTTTGGAGTATGTCTTTTAGAATAGACATATGATTGCCTAGGATGTGGATTTTTAGCTTTATGCATTTTGAAGTTGGCATTTAGATTTTTTTGGTAAGCTTTGAGAAGATGGTTAGGAGAAGCTTTGTGAGATGGAGAGGATATGGGAGAGCATGTAGGGGGATGATGATGGATGATGTGCCTCGATATGTGCCTTTGCTGATCTTGCATAGGAATGGAGGGAATAGGATTTGAATCATGGCTGATAGGAGGATGGAGGATGGTAGATTTTGGGACATAGGGACCCAAAATGGATTTAGCAGATGAAGGGGGGATATGGTAGGTTATTTTAGGTTGCAAAGATGGTGGATGGGGGATGACATAAGATTTCTTGAAGGAGTGATGGGAGGCTGGCATGGGGGGTTTGGAGATAGGCTTGGTTTGGGGGTGTGGTGTACCAACACCTTTAGATGGTGAGCCTTTGGATACATATCCAAGACCATGAAATCTTAGATTTTTTTGTGCAATAATAGGCTTTCGAATTCCTTGCTCTTGTAGTCCTAAACCTTGACCTTGATAATGCCATTGATTGAGCATTTGAACTAGCTGAGGATACTTTTTGCTTGCAAAAAATGGTGGAAGTGCTTTATCAAATGTACTGCAATAGGGAGATACTATTCTTAATTCTTCTGCTAAGAGGAGGCCACTATGGATGAATGTAAGTGAACCAAGAAGGTATATTATAGATGGTGAAATAGCTTGGATAGGTGGTAAGATGGAAGCACGGAGTGGAGGAGATGGTAGGATAGGATCTTGATTTAGCTGATGGGATGAAAAGATATCCTGCAATAGAGGAAGTATGGCTTGAGGTTTTGGAGATGGAGGGGATAGTGACTGCACTATGGATGGAAGACATGGTACGATGATATCTTCATTTATGCTTTGGGGGATGTCAACATGATTTTGGGCAAGATTTTGATAGGATTGGTTTGGAGTGGATGGTGTGATAGGAGGTGAAGGGATGGACTCTTCAAAGGCAGCGGATGGATAGATTGGAGATTTAGTAGTGGAGAAGGCTGAGTAGAAGATGGATGCATAAGGGCCATTATGGGAGATTTGGGAAATGCTTGGAGGTGATGTGGATAGGATTTGGAGGGTTTTGACAGATGGTGGGATTTTGATGCTTGCGGGAAGTGGAAGGATTTTAAGCAATTTGATGGATGGTATGGGGATGATAGCTATGGGAGATGGAGGTGATATTATAGATGGGGAAGCTTCATTACTGACTACTTCACATGGTTGGATTAGATGACATGGCTTATCGACTACTGGAAATGACTTTTCTTGTATTTCCTCTAGGAGATTCCTTGGAGACTCGTGTGTCAGAGGTGGAGGTGGATTGACAGGAATAGCTAGTGTGATGGGGGTGGAAGATTGGAATCTTGGTTGATTGGGTGATGGAGGAGAAGCTGGGATATCAGATGTCATGACTAGATAGTTTGGAAGAATGCATGGATTTTGTGGGATGCTTGGGGGAATGTTTCTAAGGCTTTCAATATACCCGTCATAGTCAACAAGATTTTCATCATCATTGGAATAGGAGGTGGCAGGAGCAAGGACAATATGACCGAACACATCATGATAGGTTTGGGATTTCATGTTTTGATGATGAGTCCGATGGGGATGGGGTCTTGCATATGGATGAACACAGAAGCTCATTGTTGGATTTGGATTAAGCACAAAATTTGGATTGGCTAATGAAGGATTTCCTAGGGAGAGTCAAAGTTGTATGACAGACCTAAGGAGGATTGGCTGGAGATTTTTGGCTTTCCTGTGGATGGAAGACTTCAGGGGCATGCTGTCAAAAAGTGAGTTTTTCTTTCCTATGCGCTAGATTGGTGGAGATTGTGTCAAATTAAGGATAGACTAATGATCCTATGGGCATGACATGAGATTGGCCACTTGTGGATCCCAACCTTTAGCTCAAGGTGATGAGGGCTAACAAGTGACAAAGCTAGATTACCCTAGACAAAGCTCTGTCAAAGGGATAACCTTGGTGAGGTTGGTGGATTGGTTGGATTGATTTGATAGAAAATTCTAGCAGAATGACAATAACTCTCTAAAGGCTTGGGTGTGATTTTGGATTGGGTTGCTAGCTGGCTGGGGGGGATGATTTGGAGAGACTTTGGACTTGAGATTGTTCTAAAGCAAGGAACTAGAGATAGATTCGGTTGCAGCGGGGGAGCTTGGATGATTTTCTGATGAGGCAGTGACTATGCTAAGTATGCCTTGAGCTGGGAGATTTTTTCTTTTTTGGGATTTTGACCAAAGTTGGCAAACATTCATTCAAAAGCTATGAACAAACAAGAAGACAAAATTTTGGAGCAAGCACATCAAACACACCAACATCCTAGGAAGCTTCTACAAGGATGAAATTTTTTATAGCTAGGGAGTCCTCGATATACACAAGGTACATGAGGCCCAAATCCATAGATGAAACCAAAAAGATGTCATATAGCCGAGAGGAGCGGTAACCCACTTCTCCTCTTTCACTTCTCAAGGGTATAAAGTTCCTTGAGGCTTAGCTCGAGTGAAAAAATCTTGATTCCAAGAGAGGTGTCTTTGGATTCACCTCCCAATTTTTACACTCTGCCAGAACGCTGGAGTTGAGGTCGTCCCAAGGGGTGATGAAATCCTCAAGCAGGCCTCCTAAAAAGTGTAAAACAAGACCACATACATGATCTTGGGCTTTAAAAGATAGGCATTTATTCCAATTGATGATTTAGATTTTGTAAGCTATGATTGAAGACACTTGTGATTATGGCATACAATGTTCATTCCAATTTGACAGCATCGTCAGCATAATGAAAGTTGAGAGATCGTCACCATAAGAAATGCAAGCGTCATTGAAAATGCGTCCAAACCATGCAATGTTCATTGATTGTTAGGCATTCAAGATTGAGTGTGAGTTTTTTTTAAGCCTAAAACAAAGATGTGTGAAACTCGATTGCCAAGTGGACACCCGGAGGCCCTCCACATCAAAATTTGTCCAATTTTTATGCCCAAATGAAGTGTGAGCGAGATTAATGCACATTCAAGGAATTTTTTAACTTAGAAAAACCACTAAAAATCCAAGTGAGTGGAGTTTGATTTGTGTGGAGCACTTAACACCCTCTTAGGTGGACCCATCCGCATAGATGGCGCTGAGATTGCAACCAATGGTTAAATTGATGGGTGATTAAAGAGGGTGAGTCCAATGACAAACTCACTCAAAGCATTTTTATTTGTTTTTATAACTTAAAAGATTACAAAAATGTAGATTCTTTTTATGCTCCAAAAGATGATTATTTGATCTATGGCATTCAAGATTGGATTTGTTGTTTTAATCATGCATTCATAAAATAAAAAAAAACTTGATTTTAATCCATGGCACTCAAGAGTGATTTTAGCAACATGCATTCAAAGACAAGTGATTAAACATTCAAGTTTTTTTCTTTGAGCATTCAAGATTGAGATTTTGTGTGTTGTTTTAAGAACTTTGAAGTGCTTTGTTTTAACCTTAGATCATTCAAGATTGTTTTGGACTCAAAAGTGAAAATGACTCTTTGGACTTTGGTTTTCATTCAAGATTTTGTGTTCTAGTTTGCATATTTTAAGCCCAAAAATGATAATCCTAGATTCTTTTGATGCATGAAAAACCTAAGAAACATTCAAGATTTTGCAACAAGACATTTGTTTCGAACAAATAACAAAGCTTTTAGGACAATTTTTGGCAACCATTTAGGACTCTTAGTTTTCATGAGATTTTTAAAAAAACTTTAAAATATTTGCAAATGAGATTCATTTTATCCTTGATTGATGCTTTGAGTTTGATTTAGATTTTAGTGTGCACTTAGTGTTGATTTTGAACCTTTTGAAATGGAAACTTGAAGTTCTTTTTAAATTCCCAAAAAAGAAGTGTTCCTAACTTTGCATGAATGCATCTAAAACTTTGATGTTGCAAGGATGCAAATGATTGGATTGGTTTAGTTTCAATTGTTTTTTTTTTTTTTCTTTTTTGCAAATTTTTAATTTTTTAATGGATTTAATAATGATTTGGGGGTTCATTTTAAGCACTAAAAAGAAGTGTGTATGATTTTGCTTCCTCAAAAAAAATGGCCAAGATCTCCCACAAGAAGAAGAAGAAGAAGTAGATGGAATAAGAAGAATATAGACAAGAAGAGGAAGAAGAATTCCAAGTGCTTTGTCCACCTATAAGCTTGAAAATTTTGAAAACACTATGAGATAGACTATGAGTTCCTTTGTCTTCTTCATGCTCATGTGGACCTACAAAACCAATTTATACAATCTTACCAATCACAAAAACAAGTAAAATTAGCCAAAATTAGCAAACGACATACAAAACTTGACTAAAAAAGCTAATGAAGATGACCCATGCAAGGTCCCACTGGGCGTGCCAAAATGTATATGAGCAATGTTAGTATGCTAATAGAAACCAAATTTAAATAAAGCTTCTACAAACTAAACAAAATTCATAAACTTCAAGATAGACTAAGATGAGCTCTCAATTGAGAATATGAGCCATTAATGGACTCTCTCAATAAGAAGCTCTCTTGTTGAGTGGCTTTGTCTAAATAGATAGGATGTATGCTCAAGCTTATGCTTCAAAAAGGGCTTCAAATGGAGTTGGAATTTGGGTGTGAGTGTATGATTTTGATGTAAAATAGCTTCTTAAAATGACATTATGACTTTACTTCATGGATTGTGTTATTTTGCAAAGGGGAAGGATCCAATTTATAGGCAAGAGGCTTGAGGTATTGAGGGCTAAGATGCAAGGATGGGAAAAAGCTCATGGAGGGCTCAGATTGCATGAGAAGAGAGCACATGGATTGTGCTTCCTTACATCCAATCAGGGAGTGACACATGTCACAGGGTGAGAGGATGTAGGAAAGGGGAAGGATGAGTCAACAAAGGAGGCACAAGGGATAAAATCTTCATAAAGACCCTCATAATGGCTTTTAAGAGCAATAAAAGGGCTTGGAAGAGTCATTTATGGCCTAGTGGGCTTCATAAAGTTTTATGGTTGGGATATTTTGAGGGAGATGAGAGCAATTTCGAATTGGGCTTGATTAGGAGGTTTTTAAGCTTGCTTAGGATTGTGCAAATGATTAGAGGATGGATTAGGATGGTTTAGGATTAGCTTAAGGATAGGCAAGTGGATGGCATTTAATGAGGGTGGGTGAAGGAGGAGATATTTATTAAAACTTTTTTAATAAACATGAGGATTAATATTTAATCTTAATTAAATATTTTGAGTTGGGATTAGGGGTAGGAAATGATGAGATTAGCCTTTAATCAAAATTAAAGAAGGATTAGAAGATTTTGGAAGAGGTTAGTGGTCTTAAGGAAAGTGGCCAAGTTTTGGGAAAAAAATAAATTTTTTATTTATTTTGGATTTTTTGGTCAATTTATTAATTAAATAATTAATAAATAAGGAAATAATGTTTAAATAAGATTTAAACATTTTTTAGAGGGATTCCTTAATTAAATATTTTTAATTAAGATAAAGAGATTTAATGGCATAAAAATAAATAAATTAATTAAATAAATAATTAAATAATAAATGATGATGTCATCAAGAATTTTTCCAAAAATAAAAATACTTTATTTTTTAAAAGTTTTTAGGTGTCTACACTTAGGACCCCAAAGGACATATTATGTTTGATCAAATGGATCGAAAGGGATCATAGGACAACCTATGACCCCTTTCGATTCATTTAATGACAAAATATGTCTTTAGGGATCCTAGGACTCTTAGGAACCTAATTCATTTGATCAAATGGGATGAAAGAGGTTAGAGAACAACCTATCAACCATTTCAATTCATTTCATGACAACATATGACAATATATGTCTCTAAGGGTCCTAGGACCCCAAGGGACATATTTTATTTGATTGAATGGGTCAAAAGTGTTCATAGGACAACATATGAATCCCTTCGATTCATTTCATGATAACATATGTCCCTGGGGATCCTACAACCCCTAAGGATCTATTTCGTTTGAATGAATGAGTTGAAAGTGGTCATAGGACAACCTATCACCCCTTTCAATGCATTTTATGGCAACATATGTCCCTAGGTATCTTAGGTCTCCTAGGGACCTATTTTGTCTAATCAAATGGGACGAAAGGGGTCAATATACAACCTATGATCCCTTTCAATGTATTTCGTAATAACATATGTCCCTACTAGTCCTAGAACCCCTAGGGACCTATTTCATTTGATCAAATGGCTAGAAAGGGGTCATAGGACAACCTATGACCCTTTTTGACACATTTCATGACAACATATGTTCCTAGGGGTTCTAGTACCCCAAGGGACCTATTTCATTTTATCGAATGGGTCAAAAGGGGTCTAAACACATCCTATGATCCCTTTCAACACATTTCTTTACATTGTATTTCCCTAGAGAACTATTTCATTTGATCAAATAGGTTGAAAGGGGTCATAGGAAAACCTATGAGCCCTTTCTATTGATTTCATGAAAACATATTTCCCTAGGGTTCCTAAGACTCTAAGGGACCTGTTTTATTTGATCTAATGGGTTGAAAGGGGTCGTAGGACAACCTATCACTGCTTTCGATGCATTTCATGACAACATATGTCCTTAGGTATCTTAGGACTCTTAGGAACCTATTTTGTTTGATCGAATGGGACGAAAGGGGTCATAGGTCCTTGTGACATATTTCATGACAACATATGTCCCTATGGGTCTAGGACCACTAGGGACCTATTTTATTTAGTCAAATGGATGGAAACGTGTCATAGGACAACCTATGACCCTTTTTGATGCATTTCATGACAAAATATACTCCTAGGGGTTCTAGGATCTCAAGGAACCTATTTCATTTGATTGAATGGCTTGAAAGGGGTCATGCACAACCTATTAATACTTTTTACGCATTTCATGACAACATATGTCTCGTGGGACCTATTTCATTTGATTGAATGGGTTGAAAGGGGTCGTAGGACAACTTATGACTCCTTTCAATATATTTCATGACAACATATGTCCCTAGAGCTCCTAGGATTCCTAGGGACATCTTTCATGTGATCAAATGGGTTAAAAGGGGTCATAGTACAACCTATGACAATTTTTGATACATTCCATGAGACAATATGTCCCTTGGAACCTATTTTATTTGATTGATTGGATCAAAAGGGGTTATAGGATAACCTATGACCCTTTTCGATTCATTTTATGACAACATATATCCTTAGGGGTCCTAGGAACCCTAGCGACCTATTTTGTTTAATCAAATGGGTCAGAATGGATCACAAGACAACCTATGACCCCTTTCAACATATTTCATGACAACATGTTTCCTTAGGTATCCCATGACCCCAAGGGACATATTTCATTTGATCAAATGGGTCAAAAGTGGACATAAGACAACCTATGAGCCCTTTTGATGCATTATGTCCTTAGGGATCTTAGGACCCCTAGGCACCTATTTTGTTTGTCTGACTTGGTTGAAAGGGGTCATAGGATGACATATGACCCCTTTCGATGAATTTCATCACAACATTTGACACTATGGGTCCTATTTTGTTTGATTGAATGGGTGAAAAAGGGTCATAACAAAATCTATGACCTCTTTTGATGCATTTCATGACAACATATGTCCTTAGGGGTTCTAGCACCCTTAAGGACCCATTTCATTTGATTGAATGGATTGAAATAGGTCATAGGACAACATATGACTCCTTTTGACATATTTCATAACAACAAATGTCCCTAGGGGTCCTAAGACACAATGGGACATATTTCATTTGATCGAATGGGTTGAAAAGGGTACCAGTTTTTTTTATGACCCCATTTGATGCATTTAATGACAACAAATGTCCTTAGGGGTCCTAGCACCCTAGGGACCTATTTTGTTTGATCGAATGGGTAAAAAGGGGTCATAGAACAACCTATAAACCCTTTGGATGCATTTCATGGAAATATATGTCCTTTGGGGTCCTATGACCCCAAGAGACCTATTTTTTTTTATTGAATGCATCAAAACCTATGACCCCTTTTGACAAATTTCATGATAACATATGTTCTATTTCATTTTGTTCCAATGGGTTGACAAGTGTCATAACACAGCCTATGAACCCTTTCAATGAAGTTCATGACAACATATTTCCTTAGGGTTCCTAGGACACCTAGGTACCAATTTCATTTCATCGAATGGGTCAAAAGTGATTATAGAAAAATCTATCACAACTTTTGACACATTTCATGACAACATATGGCCCTAGGGGTCCTACGACACCAAGGGACTTATTTTATAGGTCAAAAGGGGTTATAGGAGAACCAATGACCCCTTTTGATGCATTTCATGACAACATATTTCCCTAAGGGTCCTAAAACCTATAGGACCCTATTTCATTTATTTGAATGGGTTGAATTGCATCATAGGATAACCTATGACCCCTTTCAATGTATTTCATGACAACATATGTCCCTATGGGTTCTAAGACCCCAAGGGACCTATTTTGTTTGATTGAATGGGTTGAAAAGGATTATAGGACAACCTATGACCCCTTTTGATGCATTTCATGACAACATATGTTCCTAGAGGTCCTAGGACAACTTGGGACCTATTTCATTTGCTAGAATGGGTTTAAAGGGGTCATACGATAATCTATGACCGATTTTGACACATTTCATTACTATATATATCCCTAAGGGTCTGACAACTTGAAGAGACCTATTTTGTTTGATCAAATGGGTCAAAAGGGTCTTAGAACAAACTATGACCCCTTTTATTGCATTTCATGATAATAAATAGGTCCCTAGGAGTCCTAAGATGCCTAGGGATCTATTTCATTTGTTTGAATCGGTTGAAAGGGGTTATAGGAAAACCTATGACCCCTTTTGATTCATTTCATGACAACATATGTACCTAGGGACCTATTTCGTTTGATCGAAAGGGTCAAAATGCGTCGTAGGACAACCTATCACCTATTCTAACATATTCCATGACAACATATGTCCTTAGGTGTCCTAGGACTCCTAGGGACCTATTTTATTTGATCAAATGGATCAAAAGGGGTCATAGGACATCTTATAATCCTTTTTGATGCATTTCATGACAACATATGTACTTAGGGGTTCTTAGGCCCCAAAGGACCTATTTAGTTTGATCGAATGGGTTGAAAGGAGTCATAGCACAAGCTATAACCAATTTTGATGCATTTCATGACAACAAATGTTGTTAGAGACTTATTTCATTTGATTGAATGGGTCAAAAGGGGTCATAGGACAACCTATGACCTCTTTCAATGCATTGCATGACAACATATGTCCCTAGGAATCTAAGGATGCCTAGGAACCCATTTCATTTGATCAAATGGGTTGAAAGGATTCATAACAAAACCTATGACCTCTTTCAATGTATTTCATGACAACATATGTCCCTGAGGACCTATCTCATTTCATTGATATAGTTGAGAGGGATCATAGAACAACCTATGACCACTTTTGACACATTTCATGATATCATATGTACTGATGGGTCCTAAGAACCCTAGTTACCTATTTTATTTCTTTGAATGGGTTGAAAGGGCTCATAAAACAACCTATGACCCCTTTCAATGCATTTAATGACAATATATGTCCCTAGGGGTGCTAGGACCCCAAGGGACATATTTTGTTTCATCAAATGGGCTAAAAGTGGCCATAGGAAAACCTATGACCACTCTTGACACATTTCATGACAACATATGTCCCTAAAGTTTCTAGGGACCTATTTCATTTGTTCAATAGGTTGAAAAGGATCATAGGATAACATATGACCCCTTTCAAGGTATTTCATGACAACATATGTGCCTAGAGGTCCTAGGAACCTTAGGGACCTATTTCATCTGATCGAATTTGTAGAAAGGGTTCATAGGACATCTTATGACCTATTTTGATGTATTTCATGACAACATATGTCACTAGGGGTTTAATGATCCCTAAGCACCCATTTTGTTTGATCGAACGTGTCAAAAGAGGTCATAGGACAACCTCTGACCCCTTTCAATGCATTTGATTACAACATATGTCACTATAGGTCCTATAACCCCTAGGAACCTATTTCATTTGATCAAATAGGTCAAAATGGGTCATAGGACACCCTATGGCCTCTTTTGATGCATTTAATGACAACAAATGTCACTAGAGGTCCTAGGACCCCTAGGCACCTATTTTGTTTAATCGAATGGATAACCCCTTTAAACACATTTCATGATAACATATGTCGTTAGGGGTCCTAGGACCCCAAGACACCTATTTTGTTTGATCAAATGAGTCAAAAGGGGTCACAAGACAACCTATGACACCTTTCAATGCATTTCATTACAACAAATATCCTATTTGGTTTATTCGAATGGGTTGAAAGGGGTAATAGAACAACCTATGACTCCTTTTGACACATTTTATGACAATATATATCACTAGTGTTTTTAGGATGCCTAGGAACCTATTTTGTTTGATTGAATGGATTGAAAGAGGTCATAAGGCAACCTATGACACCATTTGACATATTTAATGACAACACATGTCCTTAGGGGTACTAGGACCCAAAGAGACCTATTTTTGTTTGATCGAATGGGTCAAAAGGGCTCATAGAATAACTTATGACCCCTTTTGACACATTTGATGACAATATATGTCCTATCTCATTTGTTCCAATGAACCAAAAGAGGTCACAGGACAACCTATGACCCCTTTTGATAAATTTCATGACAACATAACTCCATAGGGTTCTTAGGACCCCTAGGGATCTATTTTGTTTGATCAAATTAGTTAAAAGGAGTCATAATACAACCTATGACACCTTTCAATGTAGTTCATGACAACAAATATCCTTAGGGGTCCTAGAAACCCTAAGAACTTTTTTTTTTATCAAATGGGTTGAAACAGGTCATAAGTTAACCTATGGCCCCTCTCAATGCATTTCACAATAACATATGTCCTTAGGGGTGCTAGGACCCCAAGGGACATATTTTGTTTGATTGAATAGGTCAAAAGTGGTCGTAGGACAACCTATGACCCCTTTTGATGCATTTCATGACAACATATGTCCCTAGGGTTCCTAGGAACCTATTTCATTTGTTTGACTAGGTTGAAAGGGATCATAGGAAGAAAACTGACCCTTTTCGAGACATTTCATGACAACATATGTCCATAGGGGTCCTATGACCCTTAGGGACATATTTCATTTGATCGAATGGGTAGAAAGGGGTCATAGGACATCTTATGACCTCTATAAATGTTTTTCGTGACAACATATGTCACTAAGAGTTTTAGGACCCCTAGGGACCTATTTCATGTGATTGAATGTGTCAAAAGAGGTCATGGGACAACCTCTGACCCCTTTTAATGTATTTGATTAAAACATATGTTATTAAAGGTCCTATGACCCCTAAGGTTTCCTTTGATCAAGTGGATCAAAAGGGGTCATAGGACAACCTATGACCTCTTTCGATGCATTTCTTAACAACATATGTCACTAGAGATCCTAGGACCCTAGGGACCTATTTTGTTTGATCGAATGGGTTGAAAGGGCTCATAGGACAACCTATGACCTATTTCAATGCATTACATGACAACATATGTCCTTAAGGGTCCTAAGACCCCAAGAAACCTATTTCATTTGATCGAATGGGTTGAAAGGTGTCATAGGACAACCTATGACACCTTTCGATGCATTTAATCACAACATATGTCCTATTTGGTTTGTTTGAATGGGTCAAAAGGATTCATAAAACAACGTATGATCCCTTTTGAGACATTTCATGACAATATATGTCATTAGAGATCCTAGGACCCCTAGGGACCTATTTTGTTTGATCAAATGGGTTGAAAGGGGTCATAGGACAATCTATGATAGCTTTCGACATATTTCATGACAAGACATGTCCCTAGGGGTCTTAGGACCCCAAAAAACCTATTTTGTTTGATTGAATGGGTCAAAAGGTGTCATAGAACAACTTATGGCCCATTTCAAAAAATCATGACAACATATGTCCTATTTTTTTTTGTTCTAATGAGTTGAAAGGGGTCACAGGACAACCTATGACCCCTTTTGATGAATTTCATGAGAACATATGTCCCTAGGGTTCCTAGGACCCCTACAAATGAATTTTATTTGGTCAATGGGTCGAAAGGGGTCATAAGACAACCTATCACCCCTTTTGACATATTTCATGATAATATATGTCCCTAGGTGTCCTAGGACTCCTAGGGACCTATTTTATTTTATTGACTAGGTTGAAACGGGACATAGGATAACCTATGACCTCTTTCAATGAATTTCATTACAACATATATCCTAAGGAGTCATAAGAACCCTAGGGACTTAGTTTGTTTGATCGAATGGGTAAAAAGGGGTCATAAGATAACCTATAACCCCTTGTGACACATTTCATGACAACATATGTCCCTAAGGGTCATAGTACCCCAAGGGACATATTTTTTATTATCGAATGGGTCAAAAGTGGTCATAAGAGAACCTAGGACCCGTTTCAACATATTTCATGACAACATATGTCCCTAAGGCTCCTAGATCAAAAGGGTTTATAGGATGACATATGACCCCTTTTGATACATTTCATGACAACATGTCTCTAAGTGTCCTAGGACCCCTAGGGACTTATTTCATTTGGTTGAATAGGTCAAAATGGGTCATAGGATAACCTATGATCTCTTTCAATACATTTCATGACCATGTATGTCCCTTGTGATTCTAGGACCCCTAGGGACCTATTTGGTTTGATTGGATGGATTGAAAGGGTTTCTTAGGACAACCTATCACCCCTTTTGATGCATTTCATGACAACATACGTCCCTAGATGTCTTAGGAATCCTAAGGACCTATTTTTTTTGATCGAATGGGTTGAAAGGGGTAATAGGACAACCTATGACCCCTTTTGATGCATTTTATTACAACATATGTCCCTATAGGCTCTAGGACCTATTTTGTTTGATCAAATGGCTCAAAAGAGGTCATAACATAACCTATGACTCCGTTGAATGCATTTTGTGACAACATATGTCTTTAGGGGTTCTAGTACACCAAGGGACCTATTTCATTTGATCAAACAACTGGAAAGGGGTCATAACACAACCTATGGCCAATTTTGATGCATTTCATAACAACATATGTACCTAGGGACATATTTTGTTTAATCAAATGGGTCAAAAGGGTTCATAGGACAACTTATGACCCCTTTCAACACATTTTATGAAAAAATATGTCCTTAGGGACCTATTTCATTTGAATGACTAGGTCTAAAGGTGTCATAAGACAACATATGATGCATTTTGACACATTCAATGACAACATATGTTCCTAGGGGTCCTAGGAACTCTATATTAGAATACAAACACGACTAGGGAGGGGGGTGAATTAGTGATTTAAAATACTTTTCAAAACTTGAAACAATTACAAGTTATAGAAATTTAACATACGAGGAAGATTGTTAATGAATAACAAAGTGACACAATATTTGAATGTGGAAAACACCTTAGGATTAAAAAAACAACTTTGAATCTAAAACTTTATTGGCCTCTTGGGAAAATTTTTAGAGCCACAACCTTGGGAAGCACCAACACCCTATTTTAGAAATACCAATTTCAACAAACACCAATCCCTTACAAATGAAGTACCAACTTCATGAATACAAGAAGCACCAACTTCCAAAATGAACAAATGAGATATGAAATCAAAGGGTCATATCTGTTACAACACAAATCATAAATCACTAATTTCAACTTCTTGGTGAAAAAATAATGTATGATGTATTGCTATTCTCCTCAAAACATCCAATATCCAAATATACTTTCTTTTCCATTAAAATATTTGATCAAATATTTATATGAAAGAATGAAGCAGCAATATATAACCCTTCTTCTACCTCTAATAAATTTTTTTAATGAAAATCAAATAACAAATATGAAAATAGAAACATAAAGCATTATCCTCTTCTTTGCTATTAAAAATATACCTGCAAACTATTCAGTCTACAAGGAATTCAACACCAATCCTACAAATTTTGTCAAAACCACTTGTTGGACATTTGAGAGAAATGTATCCTCTACTTATAAACCAAAAAAATTAAAATTTTGGAGGTGGTTGCTATTGATCTCATATTGGTTTTGACAATCAAGTGTCAACATACTTAAATCATTCACTCAGTTCATGTCAAACCAATCATACATATTGAGTACAACATGTAAATATAGACTATGCCAAGTTGCAATGAGTGTTGAGTCACTCAAGTGCCGAGCAGATAAACAATGTTGATGATTCAAGTGCCAAGTAAGATAGTTAATGTCGAGCAGTTCAGGTGCTGAGCTAGAAGTAGGATTATAGTATGTGTCGAGCATGAGTATCTTTGAGTGCCAAGTAACTTAGATTGGACATATTTGTTTGTGATCGCACAAAAAACAACTATATAAACTATTTTTATGCCAACTTATGGATAGATCTCAATCTTTTATGCTAACTTATGTAATCACATGCAACCAATCAAAAAAATAGGAAGAGTTAAGTGGCAAAATGGATGAATCTCCATTGTAGATTCATACCTAACCCTAAGCCACCAAAGTCTTTATAAGGAAGATGAAGCCCCAAACATTTTATATAGAGAGAGTAGTAATAGAAGGAAGATGTGAAAGGGATGAATAATCAAATTGTTCAGGGTGACTTAGTATTGTGCAAGAATTGTAGAATCAGTTAAGTGTCGAACAGAGTATAGAAGACAAAACATTGTTATATGAGATCAGAATAGATCATGAAGGACACTGTACAAATTAGATTTTTGATCAAGCAATCTAGTGCCATTCATAAGATCTATGCTGAGACATTCTAATAGTTCATTTCAGTAAAATCTCCTAGGCAAAGTAGCCCTAATAGGCTATAATAAATTCTTTAATAGGGTGACATTCCAAGTGGATGTTCTAAAGTCCTTTAACTAGGTACACTTCTAATAGGGTGCTAAAATCCTCTTACAAGGTGGGACTTAATAGTCTTTGTAAGCTTTTAATAGGGCAGATCATGTTTCATGGTCAACCTATTGTAACCTTAATTAGCTACACAATATTGTTGCAGGAGTAAATATTTGTGGGTGTCATCCCCAACCCAATTTTACCTTCTCATTTGGATGGTTTTTGAGTAATAATATCAAGTGTGAAATGTGTGTGTGATTACATGTTTTAGATGCATTTTATTTACATGCTATTTCAGTTTATTTATTGAATGTATCTAATGAATGGTGAACATTTTAATTTCTAAAGTTTGAAATTATGATTCACCACCCCCTCCCTCTCAGAAGTATATGTTTCCCATTTGTAATTCCAACAATTGGTATCAGAGCCTAGTTCTTAGAAGGAGAAACTTTGCATCTTAGAGAAAAGATCTTGAAATGGAAGTCTACAACTAGGAAAGATTATTGAGAAACAAGGAATTAAGATACAACTCATTCTGCATTTATTGGATGAGGCCAGAGAGGAGTTAAGGAAATCCTTAAAGAGAAGGAAAGAGATAGCCATTTTAGAGAATGACACACAATACAAAGAGATTGACATCACCAAGCTATTTTCAAGTGTAGACTCCAATGAATTTGATGCAACAATTTTAGATCTAATGGGGAAAAGAATAGAGTGCAAGTTAAGGATATCAAAAATATCAAGCTAGAACAAGAATCTCAAGCCATGATGCTATGCGAAGTAACTTAAAAAAAGAAGAGAGTTATAGAAGACAAGGCAATGATTGAATAAGACAAAAGAACTCTAACAAATAGACTAGAAGATAAGTCAATAGAGCTTACCAGAATATCCAACATGCAATTGGATACCCTAAGCTAGATGATGAATGTTCATCATGAGTTGAATGTCAAAGATATTGAAATAATTGCATTGAAGTTGCAAAATGAACAATTGCAAAATGACCTAAGAAGAGAAAGGGAGATTTCTAAAAATTCCAACAAGCCAAATGAAGCCATCAAGTACTTTAAGCAATTACTAAAATCCCCTAGATCCAACATTGATACATCAAGACTAAGCTACACAAGCACTGAAGAACCTGAGAATCATCCAAATTTGCTAAAGAGAGGAATAACAAAGGTAAGAACTCCAAACCCACTTTTCATTATTATAGTAAGAAAGGACATACTGCTAATGTGTGTAGGACTAAGAATGAAAATTAGCATGTCAAACATAAGAAAATGACTCATTGTCATAGGTGCAATAAGCAAGGTCATTAGGGACATGAATGCAGAACCAGAACCGTGCATTCTCTGAGATTTGAAAGTTACTGCTACAATTTTCATAAATATGTACATAGAGCCTTTGAATGCAGATCCAAATCCATGTGGTCACCAAATAAGTTAACAAGAGGAAGAAGCCATGGACACTTTTATAATTGGGATTACAACACAAGACAAAGCTATCATTATTGTCAAGAATATGGACATATCCCTAAGAATTTGCATTAGGGCACACTTTAGTGGCAACTACACCAGATGTTTAATTCAAACTACATGCTTTAGCTATTTAAAGACTAGTCACATTAGCAAACATTATCCAACAAATTTAAAGACACCCAATTCCAAGTTTGACAAAGGAAAAGGCAAGACAAATGTTGAACACATCAAAGGAGAGATGAAGAAGACATGGAAAAAGAGAGATGGTTGCATCACATCAAATGGAAGGATCACTTCACCTAATAGGTCAAGTGGTCACACCTCATCAAACTGAGCAAATAGGAACAATGGGGGACTGATATTTAAATATTATATCATACATCAATTCCAAAAGGACATATCATTGAATAGAATAAATTAGCATGAATCAAGATGCAAGATGATGAGAAAATTTTAGAGTTAAATCTTCAAATTTTCATGTTGTTGTTGAGTATGGAAAGTCTTCTATAGATGTTGAGTGAAATGCTAGTCAATGTCAAGCTACCGATCAAAGTTAGTTATTGCCGAGTCTATAGTAGCTATCAAGTAAGAGTAATATTAACAGCTACCGAGTGGAACATAAATTATGTTGATGTCAAGTTTACAATTGTGTAAGAATTAAGCATTAAATGTAGAGTTTTGAAGGATATAAGGTCAATTTTACCTCAATTTTCATCATAACAAATTCAAGCAAGAGAAATAGAGCAAGAAGAAAATTTAGAAACCTGTTCAAGTCATCTACAAATATCATAGCAATGATTACACTCTAATTCTTTGAATTTCTAAGCTATTCTTCATAAGTCAAGTTACACACTTTAAAATTTGTTAAACCCTAGCTTGCAAAATGGCATCTAGTTCAAGGAATGTAGAGTAATGTTCAATTAGTTAGTAACGAGGTTATGCAACCAAATTTCAAAGCTATACCAGACATAGCTTACAAACAAGACCCACCAGGTTCACTCTCCATGATTCCCCCAAATTCCATAATGGTCCAAGATGTTAGAAAATGTTATAATTGTAAAATAGGAGGTATAGGCAATATTGAAATAAGGGAATACTATGATAAACTATGTGAGAACAATGTTTTGAAAGAAGAATTTAAGATTGTTGAAAGAAAGGGTTTGACCCATTCCCTACAATTTCTCGTGATGTTCAAAATAGAATTTATAAGGATAGTGTTGAGTAGAATTCACAATGAATCCTTATGGTTAGAAGGAGGACCAATCAAGATCTCAAAAAAAATAGTTCATAGGGCAACTAGATACCCAACCCTAGATCGGCCAAAGACTCTATGAATGTTGGAGCCAAATGGAACAAAAGAGGAATGACTATAGACATCATCACAAATCCACTACTTGATTTTGCTATTAGGCTAATTTCTCATAAATTTTATCGATCCAACAAGTTAAACAATGTACCTTGCATTACAGTTGATGTGGGCTATAAAATTATAAAGAAAGATCATACCTATGATCTTGTCAAGCTTGAATTACAATAGTTGATGGAAAATCTTGGAGCAATCAGAAAAAAAACAAGAATGCATAGTGTAAGTTTGGATTAGTACTTATTCACATATTATTCTATGTTCAAAAAACATTCCCATCCTTTGGTACAGTTGGTTGGAAAACAAATAGATCAATAGCTGCACAGATGAATGAATATATTGAACAAATGGGAGAGAACTTTGAAAGTATCATGACCACCTATTTTGAAGAGTTCAAGAAGTCTATGAAACAAAGAATGAGGATACCTATCTCCTTGGTTAAGAAACATTATAATAACATATGCTTTCTTATAGATATTGATTATACATACATACAAGTTGCTACACCTAGGGTGAGATGGTTAAGACCTCTAGGCTATGAAATCAATGTTGATGAAGCATCTGCAACAATAACAACACTTCTAGCTAAATAAGTTGATAAAAGTGCTAAAATATTTGGAAATTATGAAATAATGAAATCCAAAGTTGAGATGGAACTAAAGCCTACTTCCACATTGAAGAAGGATAAGTTAGTGAAAAAGCTTAAAGCTAAATTTAGTGAAGGAGTTGGTGAAGAAGAAGAAGATGATAAAGATGATGAAGAGGAAGAATACTAACAAGCCCAAAAACCTCTTGTATTAGCCCAAGGTATGGGAGAAGATAGAGATGAAAAAGAGTTAGAAGGTGCCAAGGAAGAAGAAGTCAAGGAAGCACTAGTAAAAGTAGAACCAAAGAAGAGAAAGGCCAAGGCTCAGCCTAGCAAAGACAAGGGAAAATAAGGTTGTCAAGCCTAGCCCAACAAAACCAACAACACCAACTACCAGGACAAGCCCACACGCTACTACACAAAAGGCCAAGAAGAAATCCAAAGAGAAGGTTAAGGCTATAGGACAAAATGACCTAGTGCAAAAGAAACGATGAAGGAAATACATTGCACAACTAGACACAGATGATGAGAGGATAGAATCAGAAGATACAACTCAATTTAGAGTGGTAAGTCATACACCACAATCTAATCTTGAGAACATTTGTGAAAATGTCAGAATAATGCAGATCTGTCTAGTCTTAAAAATATTGATTTTGATAAACTTGGTAGAGAAGAAAAGAATCAAGTTGAAGAATCAGTATATGCTATAATGTCAAAGTTCAAGAACACCTCAATTGAATTAGATAACACCATGCCCAAAATTTTATATGACATCATTGAATGTAAATGGCATTATTTTTTGAACCAAGAGAAATAAATTAGAGAATCTACATTAGCCCAAGTAATGCCAAAATTGACAAAAGTGTAGATTAACCAAGCCAACAAGAAATATGGTGGAAGATTTTCACCAAAATACAAGGCATTCAACATCCCTCAAAATAACATTGAAGATGTTGTCAATAAATCCACTCTAATGTGGAAATTGATCTATGGATTGAGAACTATCAAAGAAGGAGAAGAAGATCCATTTGAAGGTAGAAATAATGGAGATGAAGATGAGGACAAGGAGGAAGAAAAAGAAAAGGATAATACTATTATGGAGGAGACACAAAAGAAAATAGATGACATGGCTACAGCTAAAGACTAGCAGGAAGAACAAAGTGTTCAAGACACACAAATGCCAAGCATGAGCCCTCCATGTAACACCAATGAACCTACAAAAACCATAACTATTAAGGATGCTCCTGATAATTCAGCTTAGAACATCAATCCCTTGACTGTGGAAGGCCTGAAGAAGATTCTTTACCAATCTGCACTACAAGCCAAATTGTGTGAAAATCCAATATTGGTCAGTGTGGATGAACTTTAGAAGGCAGTAGCTAACATCACAAGGGATAAGGTAAATACAAAAGAACCACCTTCTTCCATCCCTTTAGCTACTAGTGATCAACCTTTGATACAAACATTTTTAGACATATCTATAAAGGTTAACACAATTGTTAGAGTTGATATAGTTGAACAAAGACAAGCAGAAGAAGAGAAGACATCAGAAGAACAAACATGACAGGTAGATGCATTTGTACCTAAAGCAAATGAACAAGGTGTAACTCAAATAATTGTGATTGATAAGAAAATATATGAAGAGAGAAAGGATACACCAAAAGAAAAGGAGAAGGAAGCAATTCAAGCATTGGTAACATTACTAATATCAGGCACTCCTACAAAGATCCTTCAAAAGCTGAGCACTGAAGCTATACCCCTACAAATCTTAGCACTGGGCTCAAGTTCTTCTAAGGTTGCTAAGGTAATTCAACATGGAGATGTCACTTTAGATGAAGAGATAGTGATGCCTAAGTATGATTATGCAACCATAACATTAGAACAAATAAGCATTATGCAACAATCCTTAGAGAAGAAGAAAAATCAGGAAATATTTAGGAAGGAGTATAGAAAAAGGCAAGCATTGCAAGAAATTAAAGACATCTTCTTAGATTCTTTCAGCTTGCCAACACCAGAAAAATCAAAGCCACTATTGGAACAGTTGACAAATATTGTGAAAAAGGTAAATAGTGAAAACCTAGATACAAATGCTAAACTGTTAGAATGGTCTGAAATAAAGTTTTCAGGAAATATTAATGAGAAAATATCTAGTGAGATAACACTTACACAAGTTGCACTAGAAACTAAGGTTAAGGAAATGAAGAAGGTACTTGAGAACATATTATCATTATAAACTAAACTGTGTGATCCCACACTCTTCACTCAAGACACAAGACATAGAATTCTGAGTCTAGAGAGGAATCTCAATGTATCAGGTATGAAACTACCTCAAAACCTAGCTTATAGTGAGAAGCATTTTCACACATTACTTCAACCATAGAGTCAACTAGCTATGTTAATAGTAGAAAAGGCTAATATAGGAGCCAAGTTTACCAATATCCAAGCCTCCCTTAACCCCCATATGGAAATTCTCCATAAAGAATTAGGATATACAAAAATGTCGTTGAAGAAAGATCCTAATCTTTCTACATTAGATGGACTAGTTCACCTTGTAGCCGAGCTGGCAATCCAACTTAAGTCATTGGAATTCCAACATGACAACTCAGATGTAGCTCTAAAAATCATAATGGAAGTTCACAAAACCCTTTTGGACATATACACAATCAATGTATAGCCCATTTGACATAAGTGTCAAAAAGGGAGAGATAAAAGATAAAAGAAAGGGGGAGATAAAATATATATACAACAAAGGGCGAGACAAAGAGATAAAGAAAATTCAGAGGGGAAAGAATATTAAAAGAGGGAGAAAACAAAGAAAGAATAAGCACATTCAAGTCAAAAGAGTATCATCTGAAACAAAGCTACTAGAATAGATTTTGGATACAAAACAGGCACATTAACTCAGGGGGAGTTAGAAAACTTTGAGGTATATAGTCTATTGCAAAATTTTGAAAATTTTGAAGTTTTGTATATAAGCCGAGTTGTAAATATGTTATACTTGAGAAGATTAGATTTATAATATATAGTTAAGTGTTTTTAACACTCATGTCCAAGGGGAAGATTCTTGATCTCAGATTGGTTTTGGCAACCGAGTGTCAACACACATAAATCATTCAATCAGTTCAGGCCAAACCAATAATACATGCCAAGTACAACATCTAAATATAGACTATGCTAAGTTGCAATGAGTGTTAAGTCACTCATGTGCTGAGTCACTCAAGTGTCAAGCAGATAGACCATGCCGAGTGATTCAAGTGCTAAGTAAGATAGTTGATGCTGGGAAGTTCAAGTGCTGATCTAGAAATAGAATTATAATATGTGCCAAGAATCAATAACTTCAAGTGTCGAGTAACTCAAATTGGACATATTTATTTGTGATGGCACAAACAACTATGTAAACCATTTTTATGCCAACTTATGGATAAATCTCAATCTTTTTAAGGTAAGAATAAATCTATTTGTATTCCCTATGCAATCCCATGCAACCAATCAGAAAAATAGAAGAGTTAAGCAACAAAATGGATGAATCTCAGCCATAGATTCATACCTAACTATTAGATTGTGGTGACTGATCAGGAAAGTACTGTACATACTTCATAAATAGTGGGGTTCGGGGAGGCACCGGGGAGATTTGAACCCATGACCAAGCCAAAACTAGGCTCTGATACCAATTGTAGGGCCCATTTACCATTGCACCAAAAGCCATGACTATTAGTGAACATGGAACACCACATAATTAACCACCTGTGGGCAGGGGAGCGCGTCGCATCACCCAACACTAACCTTAAGCCACAAAAGTCTTTATAAGGAAGATGAAACCATAAAATGTTTATATAGAGAGAGCAATAATAGAAGCAAGATATCAAAGGGGTGAATGATAGAATTGTTTAGAGAGCATTCAAGGTGACCTAGTAGTGTGAAAGAATTGTAGAATTAGTTAAGTGTAGAATAGAGGATAGAAGACACAACATTGTTATGTCAGATCAGAAAGGATCAAGGAGGACTCTGTATGGATTTGATCTTTGATCAAGCAATCCATTGTCATTCACAAGATCTATGCTAAGAAATTTTAATAGTTGACTCCTGTAAAATCTTATAGGTAGAGTAGCCCTAACAGGCTATAGGAAATCCTTTAACAGGGTGAAATTCCAAGTGGATGTTCTAATGTCCTTTAACCAAGCACACTTCTAACATGTTGTTAAAATCTTCTAACAAGGTGGGACTTATCATTCTTTTTAAGCCTTTAACAAGGTAGATCATGTTTCATGGTCAACCTATTGTAACCTTAATTAGCTACACTTTATTGCTACAGGAGTAAAGATTTATGGGTGTCGTCTCCACCCTAGTTTTACTTTCTCATTTGGAGGGTTTCTAGGTAGTCATATCTAGTGTGAAGTGTGTATGTGTGATTACATGTTTTAGATGCATTTTATTTACATGCTATTTTAGTTTATTTATTGAATGCATCTAATGAATGATGAAAGTTTTAATTACTGAAGTTTGAACTTCTGATTCACCCCACCACCCGCAACCCCCCCCCCCCCCCCCCCCCCAAAAGTATATGTTTCTCATTTGTAATTCCAATAGGTACATGCCCCAAACTTCCATTAGACCAAAATTGCTAAAACTATGATAACAATTTGGTAACTATTCTCTGATAAATAATTTTTTTCTATTTTTTTTACATGTTATGGAAAAACTAACAAAGACCCATTTTCACTAGCTCAGAGACCTTTCCAAAAACATATGATAGTTGGGACCTATCTAATAAAAAAATCTTGTTGACTTTCTCATAGACCAAAACTATTTTTTTTATAACCATTTTCTAAACCAATGTGAACTTTAAGTGTTGATTGTTTAACATTTAATTGTTTGTCTTGAATATGTTTTGAACAATATTTAAGGACATCAAATAAGATAATTGCATGATGTTAACCATACCATATGCTCAGTATAATTACATTATTGACATCAATGACAACAATCAAAGACCAAATATCAAGGGTTCAACACCCTAGGGACCTATTTTGTTTGATCGAATAGGTTGAAAAGTGTCATAAGACAACTTATGACCGCTTTCGACACATTTCATGACAACATATGTCCCTAAGGGTCCTAGGACCCCAAGGGACATATTTCATTTGATCGAATGGATCAAAATTGGTCATAAGACAACCTATAACCCCTTTGGATGCATTTCATGAAAGTCAAGTTCCTATAGTAACCGAGTGATCTTGGTTGACACTGCATCCTAAATTAAATTTCTTTGGTAATAGAGTCAGCTTGGTTAACACTTTTTCCATGCCAACTTTCCTTTGATGCTCAAGTGAGCTCAGTAGACACTAATTCCATGCGAATTTTCCTTCAATGCCTAAGTGATTTTAGTAAACACTGCTTTCCATGCCAACTTTCCTTTGATGCCAGAGTGAGCTCAGTAGACCCTAATTCCATGCCAACTTTCCTTCAATTCCTGAATGAGCTTAGTAGTTACTAATTCCATGCCAACTTTGCTTCAATTCTCGAGTGAGCTTAGTAGACACTGACTTAGAACTTGGTTAACACTATAATGCTTGACATACACTAGAAATTTTCTTCAACTCCCAAGTGAGCTTGGCTAATATTGATTGCTTGATAAAGGCTTGACATTTTGTGTAACATGAAAGACAATAGACAATTGAATAATTATTTTCAACATAGCCTTAAGACTATAGAAATTTTCCCTATCGTTGATGATGCATGAGAAAAAGTTCCCACTTGATCCGAGAGTAACCTTTCAAGAATATCAAGATCTTTCCTCAGGGCCAAGAACCTTACTTCTTTTTAATTCATTGAAGGGATTCATAACCTAGACAAGGAATGCATAAGTCTGAAGGCCAAAAACCAAAACAAACCTCAGGGACTTACCCTAAGCGAGGCAAGACCAAAAAGTGAAAAAGAGGGGCCCTAACTTTTTTCTCACAAAGGGACGTGTATGCAAGGAATAACAATATCCTATCAACTAGAGCAAGTGTAATTGGCATTGTAATAGGAAGCTCTAGCATAGTGAACATCTCTAAGTGTGTACTAGAAACATTTTCCACCAATCAACTGCATCTTCTGCGAGGCTTGGCTATAGTATAAGGAAGAGTTTTATCTTTTGCCAACATGGTCAAGGCATGTCATTGTTTTGATATAGTAGTTCTAGTAGCTAGTCATAGATTTCTACTAGCATTTACTACACAATGTTCAAATAGGTAACCCTCCTTTCATGAACACAAGTTCTTACTTATCAGTCCAACTAAAAATGTAATTACAAATAATGAATAAATTTCAACTTAAAAATGTTATTTTACAATATTGATTGATTTTAAAGACATGCCTCATAACTATCACAACTGTCTACAAAGACTGTATTAAAGATAGGCTTGAAATACGTAGCGTTGGAAGCCATGTAATTCAATAGAAGCTGATTCTAACAAGTCTTGAAGGATAGAATCACTTTCCAACAAAGATATCTATAACTATTGGGCCTTACATCAAGTCCCCTTTCCACTCTATTTCATTCAGTAAATTGTTCTAGAACTCTTCCACAAATATTGAATAAAATAAAGAATCATTGAGGCCACATTTGATCTCCTCAATCACTTGGTCTTAAAGACTTCTAAAGTGGATTCTTCCCAAAATTCTTCAAGTCCTTTTTTTGGCAAATGTTGTCTGAAACTTTAAGTAAATAAATTCTTTAGTTTAAATGTTGTTACTTCTATTGATGCTTCAAGTAAGTAAATAAATTCATTAGTTTAGATGTTGTTACTTCTATTGTTCTTAGCTTTAAGAATGAATATTATAAAGGCTATACACCTTTTGTTTGAGAAAAAAAAAAAAAAAATTCTTCCGAAAGTAGTATAGAGAGTTGAGTGTTTTAGTAGTCCTCCATCCACAGGACACATGTAGTGCACTCTCTATGATAACACTAGTGCTATAAAGGCGGTGTCTAATTACAGGCATCAAAGATTTCTAGTCTCAACTCGAATACATGGTTTGGCAATAGGTGTTCCAAAGCATGCACTAAAAGCTTTTTGCAGGCAATACATATTATAGAGCTCGTAGAGCAAGGGATGGTTTAGCATGTTAACTCAATATTTACAGATCTGGACATTTTTAAATTGAGACTCACAATTTTGGTAGACTATTACAATCTATGCCCAACTAAGCCTTTTTCAGCAAACGAAGAAGGGTTTTTATTTTTTGTGATTCATCTTTCTTTTTCATTTCAATATTCAATTGAAGAGCTGCACTCTATTCCAATAACATTGCAGTGTAAGTTGAAAATGGAAATACTATCAAGTGTATATTTTCTATGTATTGTTTGTACTGCCCAGATGTTGCAGAGCTTTGTTTGCGAATAAACAAACAACTTCAAAAATAAGTTGTAATTCTCCCAATTTGCAATGTGCATACGATTAAAATTAGTTGCTTAGAATTTTAGACTCAACTATTGGAAAACTTAAACGTTGAAGAGCTAGCAGGTTGTCCTCGAGCCCTACGCCCATCTACCCTATCAGGTCACCACAGGCATTCATGAACGGTAGGCATTTATTTTTGGTAGATGAGTTTTTTTTTGAATTTGGACGTTGAGGGGGAAAGATGTGACAAAAAAAGGAATTTTTTATTCATTCATTCAGTAGAGAGTTTGCAGATCAAGCAAATCAAAGAGAAGTTGCAAAGCTGAGCAGAGAAGGAAGAAGGAAAGAAGTTTGTGCCTACAGTTGCATGTGCTTCCCCTGTTCACTTTGTAAGTTTGTCATTGTTACATTCGTCCTATTGAAGTAGTGATTGCTCAAGGCACCATTGTATGCAGCCATTAGAGTTGCAAGTTTAAAGTTTATTGAAGTATTATCAGTTTAGGGTTATTTTAGGGTTTTCTAGTTGAAGTCAAATGCTCTCAGATTTTGTAATAGTTTAAATCTCAGTTGAATAGAAAAGAAAGTAGGCATACTTGAATCTATTGTTCTTCCTCTTCTATTCATTGTATTTGAAAAACTTGTTGAAAGGTTAAATCTTGGCTCTCTGGTTTTAATCGTGAAAGCATTCATATTAGATTTTTTCTAAGTTATAAATTTTATTAGTTGGAGCCGACCTTACTTGGCATCCATTGTCTTCTTTGAGTGTCGAGCTCACTCGGCATCTACTACATTTTTCTTTATGTGCCAAGTTCACTCGGCACTTATTTCCTGTCACTCGATACCCTCAAGTGCCGAGCAACCTGTCACTCGGAACCATCAAGTGCCGAGCAAAACTAGCACTCGACACCTTCATGTGCCGAGCATTTTTCAAGTGCCGAGTAAAGTTTTTTGAGTTAGGGTTGTGAGTATTAAATTAAATTAAATTGATATTTCTCACATGGTATCAGAGCTTTGAGGCCCCACATCCATAGTGAGTTAGGGCATTTTTTTTCTTGGGTTATTTGACATGGCAACAGATACAGGAAAAATATGGCAATAGCCACCATCGTTTAATGGGAAAAACTATGATACATGGGCAAAGAAGATGAAGACCATAATGGTTGCAAATGATTTGTGGGAGTTTGTAGTTAATGGATTCAATGATGTGACTGATCCAACTCAGTATGTTGCTCTCAAAAATGCACAAAAGACTCATTTGAAAGAGTCAAGGAGGAAAGATGTAAAGGCATTAAGTCTTATTGAAGCAACAATGATAGAGACAGTATTCTCAAAAATTGCAGTAGAAAATTATGCAAAGGAAGCATGGGATATCCTTGAGACGAACTTCAAGGGGACTGATAAATTCTGTACAGTAAAGCTACAAAATATAAGGAGGGAGTTTGAGAACCTTCAGATGAAGGAAAATGAATCAGTTGCAGATTTTAGTTCAAGAACCTCCAATGTGATTAACCAACTGAAATCAAATGGAGAAGACTATCAAGAGTAGAGGATAGTGGAGAAGATATTGAGGAGTTTACCTCATAAATATGATAATTTGGTCTTGACCATAGAAGAGGCAAAAGACCTCACTGTTTTGACAATGGATGAGTTGATTGATTCTCTTCAAACCCATGAGCATAGGATCAATAGATCTACATCTTCTACTTCCCAAGAGCAGGCATTCAAGGCTCAGTCAAATTCAAGAGGAAGGGGGAGAGGAAGAAATGGCTCAGGTAGGAACTCCAGAGGTAGAGGCCGAGGTAATGGAGGACAAAGGAATGCTGCAATAGAAAGCACAAGAAGAGTAGATGGAGCAAGTAGCTCACAAAATACTTCAAGAAGAGGTAAAAAAAACTACAACTCAAATAAGAGTAATGTAAAATTCTACTACTGTCATAAATATGGGCATTATGCAAATGAATGCTGGAAGAAGCATAATGATCAGTTAGGAATAGCAAATGTGGCTGATGTGAACATCGGAAGCGGACCCAATGCTGTTGCCTTCATCATGTGTAATGTTGGTAAAGAAGGAAGCCCTGAGGTTTGGTACCTCGACAATGGATGTAGCAACCACATGAGTGGTAATGAAACCTTGTTTTCATTCATTGACAATAGTTTCAAATCTGACATTAAAATGGGTAACAATGGAACCCTACCAGTTGTGGGCAAACGATCTATTATGGTTCGCACCAAGAAAGGTGAGAAGAAAGAAATACAAAATGTGTATTTCGCCCCTGGTATGAAGCACAATTTGATGAGCATTGGTCAGCTCATTCAAAATCGATACAAACTGTTGATGGAGAATGATAGTTGTATCATTCATGAAACGGATGGGAGCAAGAACTTACTTGCAACAATTCAAATGACAAAGAACAGAATGTTTCCCTTGAGGATAGAGACATGTTTCTCATCTCAAGTTTGTCCTGCACCTCACACACAATCAGCTCTAAGAAGTGTGATTGAAGACCCTTCACGGTTGTGGCATCTCAAGTATGGTCATCTTGGCTATGTCAATTTAAATTTATTGTCAAATAAAAGAATGGTATATGGTTTGCCACATGTAGGAAATTCTTGTGACAAGTGTGAGGCTTGTATTTTGGGTAAGCAACATAGGCTTCCCTTTAATTTTGAAAATTCTAGGAGGGCTAGATATCCATTAGAATTAGTGCATACTGATCTAGTCGATCCTATGCAAGTTACTTCCATTGGGGGGGAGTACTTATTTCATAACATTTATTGATGATTTCAGTCATACGACATGGGTGTATTTCTTAAAAAATAAATCTGAAGCATTTGATAAATTTGTAGAATTTAAAGCCCAGGCTAAAAGAGAATGTGGACACTATATCAAGGTCCTAAGATCATATAGAGGAGGGGAATATTACTCCAATTCTTTTGTAATTTTTTGCAGGAAACATGGCATTAAGAAAGAGCTCAGAACCAGCTATACACCACAGCAGAATGGAGTGGCTGAAAGAAAGAACAAGACCATTTTTTAAATGGCAAGGAGCATGATGAAAGAGAAAGGTCTCCCAATTGAATTTTGGGAAGAGGCTCTGGCAATAGTAGTTTACCTAATTAATAGGTGTCCTACAAAGGTAGTCCGTGACAGAATTTCAATGGAAGCATGGTCACGAAAAAGATGGACAGTTGAACACTTAAGGGTGTTTGGATGTGTTGCATATGCACATGTGCCTAAAGAGAAAAGGAAAAAATTGGATAACAAAGGTGTGAAGTGCATCTTCACAGGTTATAGCTCAGAATCAAAGGCATACAGATTGTATGACCCATTAAACAACAAGATGACTCTTTCAAGAGATGTGAAATTTCTTGAAAATTAGTCTTGGTATGGTTCAACTGATGAGTCACTGAGCACATCAAGTAAAGTGTCAATTATGAGTGAAGAAGATGCTGATGAACAACAAGAAGAAGGAGCAAATAGAAGAAAAGGCAAGGAACCTTAGTCATTTCCGAGCTCCTCTAGGCATGACCGAGTGTCAGTGCTGAGTACTAGTGAAGACCGAGCTGGTCGGCAATGCAGCAGTAGTGAAGATTCTAATCCTACACTCTCCTCCCTGTTACCAAGAAAGACTAAGAGTCTTAGGGACTTATACCAAGATGAAAGGTATGAAGATTATGATGAGAGTGTTAATTTTGCATTATTTTCTCATAGTGATCCAGTATATTTTGAGGAAGCTATTAAGGAGAAGAAATGGTGTAATGTCATGGATGAGGAAATAGATGCCATAGAAAGGAATGAGACATGGGAGCTAACTGAATTGCCTCCAAAGAAGCATGTGATTGGAGTGAAATGGATCTATAAGACCAAATGCAATGTGGAAGGCAATATTGATAGGCATAAGGCAAGGTTGGTAGTCAAGGGCTACAAATAGAAATATGGCAGAGATTATGATGAGACATATGCCCCTGTTGCAAGAATGGAAACCGTGCATGTTGTCATAGCAATTGCAGCTCAGCACAAATGGAAGGTATTTCAAATGGATGTGAAGTCCGCCTTCCTAAATGGTGTATTGAAAGAAGAAGTGTATGTGGAGCAACCACTTGGTTATGAAGTTGTAGGTGAAGAGAATAAAGTATATAGATTGAAGAGAGCTCTTTATGGGCTCAAGCAAGCTCCAAGGGCATGGTACAGTAGAATTGACTCATATTTAATGAGCAATGACTTTAGCAAAAGCAATGGCGAGCCCACTCTTTACATCAAGGCAGCAAATGGTAACGTATTGATTGTTGTCTTGTATGTAGATGACTTGATTTTTACTAAAAATGACAAGGCTCTAATTGGTGAGTTCAAAGAGGCCATGAAAAATGAATTTGAAATGATAGACCTAGGTCTCTTGAAATACTTTCTAGGCATAGAAGTAAAACAAATGCATGATGGCATCTTCATCTCTCAAGAAAAATATGTAGGCCAGATCTTAGAGAGATTTAAAATGCAGAACAGTAAGGCAGCCCCCACACCAACAGTAGTAAGTTTGAAGTTGAGCAAGGAAGACTCTAGCAAAAGAGTGGATCCAACACTATACAAGAGTATGGTTGGAAGTTTAATGTATTTGACTGCAACTCGGCCAGACCTAATGCATGCAGTAAGTCTGATTTTCAAATTTATGGAAACACCAAAGGATTCCTATTGGCAAGCGGGAAAGAGGATCCTAAGGTATGTGAAACGTACCAAGGGATTTGAAATTTTATATACTGCAAATGATGATTTCAAGTTGGTTGGTTACACTGATACTGACTGGACTAGAAGTTTAGATGATAGGAAGAACACTTCTGAATACATGTTTCATATGGGACCGGGTGCAATTTCATGGGCATCCAAGAAGCAACCTATCGTTGCTCAATCTGCAACAGAGGCTAAATACATAGCAGCAAATGCAGCAGCATGTCAAGGAATTTGGCTAAGGAGGATCTTGACAGATTTGAATGAAAGGCAAGAGGATGGAACCACAATTTATTGTGACAACATCTCATCAATTGCATTGTCCAAGAATCCAGTCTTCCATGGGAGAAGCAAGCATATTGAGATTAGATATCACTTTATCAGAGAGTTGGTGGAGAATGGGGATATCAAAATGGAATTTTGCAATTCTGAGTAGCAGCTAGCAGATATTTTCACCAAGCCATTAGGCATTGGAACTTTTGTACACTTAAGAGAGAGTCTTGGTGTAGTTGATTTGAATCATTTGTGATCCTTGTTTGTTTGGCTCAGGACAAAGGGGGAGTGTTGGAAAACTTAAACGTTGAAGAGCCAGCAGGTTGTCCTTGAGCCCCACGCCCATCTACCCTGTCAGGTCACCGCAGGCATCCATGAACAGCAAGCATTTATTTTTGGTAGGTGAGTTTTTTTAGAATTTGGACGTTGAGGGAGAAAGATATGAAAAAAAAAGGAATGTTTTATTCATTCATTCAGTAGAGAGTTTGCAGATCAAGCAGATCAAAGAGAAGTTGCAGAGCTGAGCTAAGAAGGAAGAAGGAAAGAAGTTTGTGCCTGCAGTTGCACGTGCTTCCCCTGTTCACTCTGTAAGTTTGTCATTGTTAGATTCGTCCTGTTGAAGTAGTGATTGCTCCAGGCACCATTGTATGCAGCCATTAGAGTTGCAGGTTTAAAAGTTTATTGAAGTTTGAAGTATTATTAGCTTAGAGTTATTTTAGAGTTTTCTGGTTCAAGCTGAATGCTCCCAAATTTTGTAATAGTTTAAATCTCAGTTGAATAGAAAAGAAAGTAGGCATACTTGAATCTATTGTTCTTCCTCTTCTATTCATTGTATTTGAAAAACTTGTTGAAGGGTTAAAGCTCAGCTTTCTGATTTTAATCGTGAAAGTATTCATGTTAGATTGTTTCTAAGTTATAAATTTTATTAGTTGGAGCCGACCTTACTCGGCATCCATTGTCTTCTTTGAGTGTCGAGCTCACTCGGCATCTATTGCATTTTCTTTTGTGTGCCGAGCACACTCGGCACCATCAAGTGCCGAGCAAAACTAGCACTCGGCACCTTCATGTGCCGAGCATTTTTCAAGTGCCGAGTAAAATTTTTTGAGTTAGGGTTGTGATTATTAAATTAAATTTTAATTGATATTTCTCACATCAACAAGCCTAAATAACTACAGTTCAATTTTCCTTGATATTAGTTACTAAACTTTACTATTGTGGAGAAAAGCAGTAAGGAAATGGAGAAATGTGGTGAAATTCACAAAATAATCCACATTAAAACTATATGTACATAATAGTTAGCATGGAGTCGCATATAAGTTATCGACTTCCTTTCAAAGGTTCTGTATAAATTGAACCAAATCTTTTAAAGTGAGAGTTGAATAAAAGTCTTTATTGCTATAGCGATTCGCAGAAGCACTTTTCTGCTCTACTTTTCTGCCTTCTTAGACAAATCTTAGCATGCTATGAGCTCCAAACAAAACATTTCACAACACAAAACAGATAAACTTTCACTCTAGGAAACGCAAACACGTCTCCTTGCGTTAAAACCTACCAGTAATAATTAGTAGTATCGATGAATGCCACAAAGAGTTGGCCTTCACCTAAAACCAAACTTTCTGTGGGTCTTGGATGAGTTTGGGACCTATAAATACTTGAATTTTTGAATTTGAATGCATACTGTCAAGTGTCAACAATGTTAACCCATTCAAATTCTTCAAATTCGTTAGTACATTATAAAAATTCATTGAAAATTAAGAAGTGAATATTGGGTATAAAATTATCTCCAACAGTTGTTGAACAATTTCATTTGGTACAATACCTGAAACATATAACCACTTGGATTTCTGAAATAATCCTAAGCCAAATGTATGATATCTTGTGTGATTGGAAGTAGATAGCAATTGGAATTGGCTTCAATTGCATTTAACTGTTCCAGCGGAAGATGCATGTATACTATCCAACTACCATCTCCTGAAGGACTCTGAGTTGGCATAACATATCCTGCTTCACCACCCCAAGGGAAATGGTAGCTTCCAAATGTTGGCTTTCCCCATCCAAAATCAACATTATACAAAGGAAACCGTAGTCCAGAAGACACCAGAACTGCAGGTCCAGATGGCTACATGTCACCTTCTCTGCAGTAAATCTTAGCTAAGACAGGCGTTGGCTTTGCAATCTCCACCAGCTCAATTAAGCTTTGAAAAGGCTCCTCATTTGTTGCAATCTGTATGGCATCATGAACTAACCCTGCACTCCAACAAAGTGGTTTACTTTTTATAGAACGAGCATCAGACTCGGCAAAGGGCAAGATTATAACATTGCCAAAGTAATTAGGAGAAATGCCGATCTCCACATTCTGGGTGCTTATCAGTAGCTTCCATAAGTAAGCACTAAATACTTCTAATTTGGTGTAACTTTTACCATCTTTATTTGCATCAAATTGCAGATCCATAATGTTCTTGACATCGAGACAGTGAATTCTACTTGCTCAAGAAGGCAGGTGAGGATTTTCTTGGCTGGATTCTTGTGAAGTATGCCTCACATACATATTTTCAATTTTAGGACAAGAAGTAGGAGAATCTCGAGGGCATAATATGGAGTGTGTGATTATGGGAATCTGAGATACAGTTGAGTCCTTAGAAAGCTCAGCCCAACTTGTGAAAAACATGTTTGCAGAGTATGCATCTGCAATTCTGTGGTCAAATGTGCAACCAACAACAATGCCTCCACAGCTAAACTTTGTCATCTGCAGATGCCAAATTTCGTTAAGATTGAAATATAGAAAAAATAACACAATTGGAAAGAACTAGAAGTATGTGTTGTATGGGATCTTTTACCTGAACAGAAAAGACAGGAACCCCATCTTCTTGACAGGGCTTTGAAAGTAAAGGAACAAGCTTCCCTTGAACAGACTCATCAGGGTTGTACAAATTCAAATGACAAAGAGAAGTTGCAGAATAAGCTTGGCTCAAGAGAACTCCCTTGTTATTGCAATGGAGATTCAGTAGGCCAATACTCTTTGTAACCAATCTTCCTGCAAATAAATAATAGGACACCAACGCCTCGAACAAGGATGTCTTGAGATGAGAAAGTGCTGATGCGAAGTCGTGGGAAAGGGGTTTTTATAACAGAAGAAGACATGCGCAGAAACTGGAGGAATTGTGAGATCTAGATTTGGCAGAGGAAGGAAATGCTGCTGCATTGGAAGAGTAGGCACTACTACTTCTGTGTTAAGTATCTTCACCTCATAATCTTTGTAAATGAGAGTGTTAACAGAAGCCATTATTTCAGCACTATCTCTACAACCTTTTTAACCAATGCAAACTTCAACCATGCTTGTTAATAAATAGCATCGTAACTCACCAATTTCCTTGGCTTACTACTACTTAAGCCCATTCGGAGTCTTGGAGTAAACAATATTTCTTCTTTAATTCTCATGTCGCCTATTCCCCACGATGTGAATTGTCTTATTGAAAAACAATGTGGAAGATGCTAAAGTAAGAATTGCACTTATCCAATTGTGATCGCCATTTTTGTACTAGCATGTTCCCCAGGTCAGTAATTTATCTCATGGAAAACAATGGGAAACGTAATCACGCAAGCACTGTAAGGGTTCGTTTGGCTGTGGGAATATAAAAATGGGAATAGGAATACCTATTCTAGAATACTTATTCTCAAATAGTAAATGGGGTTAAGTATTTCTATTTTTGTTTGGTTCACCCAGAAATTGATGCAGAATACACATACAAGATTCAACAATTTATGTTTTCTAAAATAAATAAAAATTTGAATAGGAATACGTATTTCTATTCCACCTATTTAGGAGGAATAGCAAATCCTCATTTTTGGGTCAAATTGAAATATGTATTCCAATTTTATTCCTATTCCAATTCCGATTTGGTGCATCCAAACAGAGAATTCAAAATTTGAAGAATATACATATGCCTATTCCACTTGTATTCCCATTTCCAAATGGGCCCTAATTGTTCATTTTTTGGTTGTCCTTTCCCACGATCAAAATATTGATAAATTCAATTGGTCAATGGATAGTACTTAAAAATAACACATTTTCCCACATTAGCACCAGTTGACACCCATCTACATGATTTAGCATTGGAGTTTCTAAAACATGTCAAAAAAGTTGGATGGCTTAAACATCACACACTAAGGTGTAATTCTTAAGTTAAAAGTGTTAAATAAGTTACGAACTCTCATGGGGTGATGTTGTATCCCCTAGCCCTTTTTGGTAAATTGTAATCTTAGTATATTATTTATTAATTAAAAAGAACTATTTATTAAAAAAAAAGTTAAATTGTTTTAAAAAGCTTCAATGGTTGAAGGGTCCCCAAGATTTAGACCTCCACCACATAACAACATTTTATTTTCTCACTTTTAACATTGAATTGTGTTTTACTTTTGTATTTTTTAATCTTTAGATATGAAAAATGGTTAAATTTTAAACATGTTTAATTTGGGCTTGCATATGAACAACTTTTCTATGGTGGTTGTGTATTAGAAAATATTTGTAAGATATTAAATTATATATATTTTATAATATTTAATGAGAAACTACTCCAATTCATTACAAATCTATCTTAAAACTATAATAAAATCTAATTGAGGGCCTGGATAATAAACCTATCAAACAAAATATGAAGAATCATCTGTAAACATAATAAAGAAGAACTATTATGATTAAAGTTTAGAGGCAAGGGGCATTAATATATAGTCCCAATCATCTATTCCAACTCAACTTCCCAAGGACAAGGACAAGAACTCTCTCTCTCTCTCTCTCTCTCTCTCTCTCTCTCTCTCTACATATACATATACGTATATGTATATATGTATATGTATGTGTGTGTATATATATGTATGTGTATCTATATGTATATATGTATATACATATATACATATATATATGTATATACATATATACATATATACATGTATAAACATTTATATATGTATATATACATATATACATACATTGTGTGTGTGTATCCCCAACCCTTTGCATTCAATTCCTACTAATCCTCACTGTCTATTTTATCCTCTTATAGCCAAGGCAATTCTATGGGATTCCAAAGCTAGCCATTAAAGAATTTAGATCATCAAAATATGTAACCAATGAATGTCATTAGTACTGCCATGCATAATATGTTCCTCTCACCACCAAGGCAATTCTAAGGGATTTCCTAGTTGTCTAGTCAAGAGCTTATGTCATTTAGTTGAACATCCAACACATGTAAGTTTTAGGATTTCCCAGTACCAACCTTAATAGCATGTTCACCCTTTACAGAATCTTTGAAGGAGGTCTGAACAAGATGGGATGAGAAAAAAAAAGTGAATATTTATTTATTAAATAAGTAGCAAAGGGTTATAACCCATTATAGACATGACTAAAAAAATCTAAACTTAACATGAATAGAACTAGCTATTGAAATAAAATAAAATAAAAACCTACCCTAAAAATACTAGAGTAAGAGCCAACTAAGAAATGAATATGTCAAACAAAGTTAGTTTTAAAAACCAACTAGAATAAAAATACCTAATGATGAATAGAGTTTGGAACCAAGGAGTGGGCTCAATAAAATAATCTAAGAATTATTGTTTGAAATGGGATGACCTTATTCTTCTTATGAATTTCTATCCAAGGAAAAATATTTGACACTTGGAAAGAAACTAGCACAATGCTATCAAATCTATTAGGAGTAGATGAGTTAGACAAGTGAATTTCCAACCCTAAGAAAAAAAGCCTTAACTTTGTAGATAGGGACATTGAAACCATTGATGGTATTATACACATGCTTAAGAGAGTAGTATATAGATTAATGGTATTATAAAATGGTAGTTTCATCTACCATTTATCTCACGTTGGTTAGATATGTAATATTTTAGGTGGTAGTTACAAGTAAGTACCTATATAAGAAGGGCATATAAGTGTTTGTAAGAAAACTCTTAGTCTATAATCTCTCATATCAAAATCTTTCATGTGTTAAGATCTCTCATATTATGAGAAGTTGAAGTTTTTTCATCTTGAAGAAATTGTAATATCTCACTTTTTGAATAATTATTTGAAGAATTTATAGCAATGATATCATCTTGTTAATGTTGTAAATATTTTCATGCCTTCTAAATACATGTTTTTTGAAGAATTTTCTCCTCTCTAAAATTTCACATTGTTATGTCTTAGCTTATGAGTTTGTAAGGGTAGGGTGACCCTTCATTAATTAGTATTAAATAAGGAGAGCATACTAGATGTTATGTTTTATTTTTCCACAAACACTAGGACCACCTTTTGTGTTCCTCTTTTTTGTTAGTCTTAATATTCATCATTTTAAAAATAAATTGGTACTTTAGAAGCTAGATTCAAATCTTTAAATTTTAAATCCAAATGTCTTCTTTATCTTTTTGAAGGCCAAAGTTTTCTAATGACATCTGATAATCTGATTTTGGTTCCTTGTCTTTGTGAACTTACTCTATATGTATATATGAATGTATTTGTATCATCTTAAAATGGAAGCACTTCCATCTTGATAGGTTTAGCACCCTCTTTTAGTACATTTATAATGATATATTTGCATTTAGGATGCATTCTGCACTTGATTTCTTCGTTCTAGGTAAAATTAGGGTTAGGATCCCAAAGATTCTCCTTAATTTCCTTGCTCTATGGCTCTATTTTCTAGATATGACTTAGGAATAGGTCCTCCTAGCCTTCATCATATTCATTACAGAACTGTGTTCCTATTCTTGGTGTTCAGTTCTATTTTGATATCATTTCTCAATTTTTGGATATCCTCAAGACATTCTGTTTTATGATCTGGTTGGGTTTTGATTCCTAGGTCAACCTTGACCTAGGGCAACGTCAAGGTCATCCTTGACCTTCTATGGGATTTGATCACCCTTTTCATATTTTGGTCCCAAAGGGTACTGAAATCAATGTTGGGCTTTCAGGTTTGAATGCAGAAGGGGTTTAATTTGAGGTTCATTTATTCTTTTCCCTCCTTGGTTATTTTGATTGGACCATAATTTGAGGTGAAATTTGAATTATGGATCCTTAGATTACTCTAGGAGCCTCACCTTGAAGCCTTTATATAAAGACTCTCATTTACATCTATCTATAACTAGAAATGAGAAGGACAACTAAAAAGGAGAAGGACAACTAGAATCAAGAAATGATGCTATGAAGATGAAAGATTACAAGAGAATGATATAGAAGATCAAGATATTGTGGATACCAAGCATTTTTATACCATTGTGAACATCTATTTGGAGTAAGAGAGATTCAATCTTCTTTGATCTGCCATTATCGATATTCAAGCATTCAAAGATATATTAATGGGGTAGCAATTATAGATTATGAGTTAGATAGGAGTACTTTAGCCTTGGGGGCTTGGTATGCTTTCTCATACATACATACATACATATATATATATATATATATATATATATATATATTCATGCTATAGTTTCAATCTAGTAGATTAGATCTTGGCATTACACATATAATACACACACACATTCTATTATATTTGGCTATTCATGGAGGTGGAAATCACTAAATGGGGGTTTGACTAAGGCAAAACCCTATATAACCACTCCAAAACCCTATTTTTAGATATATGTAGGTGTTCTTTCAAAGATTAGAGTACATATTTGGATACCCTTTTCAAAAAACTTGCAAGATCCACCAATAAAACTTTCATCAGAGTAGCACAAGTCATGGTCAACTTTTCAAGGCACAATTGTGCCCTAGGGTAAAATTGTGCCATGCCATCTAGGTAAAGGTCAACCTACCTTCAGAAGGATAAAAGATTTATGGATTTTCTCTATCTCAACATTTCTAGTTAGGTGTAGATTGTAGACTTTTGAGAAACTGTGCACAAATATCAGAAAATAGGTATTTCCATATTAGTTCCATTTCGAAGTATTTACCTTATCTTGTCAAATTTCAAGAATTTCTATTACTAATTCCATATCAACTCTAAAATAATATATGAACAGTGGTGAATGTCCTACGAATTGTTAGAGATCAATTTTTACCCTATTCATTTTGGTGAACCCATGATAAACAACTCTTTCTTTTTGGTGTCAGATTTGCATCTTGTGTTAGATCTTGCATGTTAATTAGATTTCTTTGATTTATATGTTTCAAAAATACAAAAAAAAAAATTGCAAAATTTCTTTAAAAATACAAAAACATTGGCATTTTCATGCTTTTAGTGTTTCAATATGTATGATTCTTGTTTGGAATACTTTGATGAGGTTTTTATTGAAAAAGAGGATAGATTCTCTGATGAGGTAAATAGAAGTGAGATTGAAAATGGTCCAGATAAGATCTCCATTGATCCTATTCCTATTTCACTCTCCTCCACAACCTCTCCAATTGACCTTTACCATAGGGTGTGTGCATGGTTACCTTCATGTTCCACTATATGAAACGTTGATAAACATAAGATGATATATCTTACACCTTTGATGACAATTAAAGGATGTCCTTGAATAACAATTAAGGGTAAACCTAGAGATCCTTTGGATTTCTTTGCTAACATTGATTTTGTTTCACATGCTTATCGCACACGGGATAACCTTTGGCCTACTATTTTGTTTTCTTTACCACCTTCTCAACCTATTCTTCCTCAAGCTCCTAAGTTTTCTTCTACCTTTAAGGAGTATAACTTAGTTGATCAATTACTTGCTACTCCTGCTAAGATATCTTTATGAGAGTTACTTCAAACTTCTCTGACATATTATGAGGCATTTCAAAAAGCTTTATCTACTCTTCTTGCTTCACCTCCTAATCAAGACAACATTCATTCTATTTTGGATTGTATGCATGCTATGCCTTCTATACCTCCTATTGTGTTTTCTAATAATGATTTACCTTCTCTTGAGGTGTAGAATCAATATGATGCTCTTATGGTTGTTGTTTCTATTAATCTGAGTATCATTCAAAGAATATTAATGGATAATGGCTCTGGAATTAATTTTTGTAGCATGGAAATGCTTAAAGAGATTAAGGTTGATCATACTACTATCCAATCTGATAATGTTCCTATACGTCAATTTGATAATATTGCAAAGGGAACTTTGGGCATTATTACCTTACCTATTAAATTTGATCCAGTTATTCTAAATACACCTATTCATGTTACGCTTGGACCTCTCAATTATAATCTTCTGTTAGGGAGACCTTGGTTACATACTATGCATGTAGTTCTTTATACTCTTCATTGAAAGGTTTGGATTATTTATAACAACTTAATGTATACATTACATGTGGATGATGCACTGAATCCTTGCCTATATGTGGAATATGCTCAAATATCCAAGCCTCTTCAACCAAGTAAAGAGATTGAAAAACAACATATGATTCAACAGCAAGAAGCTTCATCTTCTTCTTTGACTGAGGATGATTGGGAGACATTGGATTTTAATCCTACTTTCATTGGAGAATATAAGGTCTTTGATTTGGAATTCATGAAGCAACAAACTGAATTTGAGAAACAAGTTTTTATTCCTTATTCGCTTCTTGAGCAACTAAAAAGTAATTTTGTTTCCACTTCAAATAATGAAAAAATTGAAATGATAAAACTTGATTGTTTTGAAATTGTAATGTATGCCACTCCTTGGACTCCATTTGAAGTGGCTGATCTGTATGGTTCTGGTTATCATTTGCCTAAGAAATTAGGATTTAATGGGAGAGGATGTGGTAAATATGAGCAAGGTATACAAGTACCTTTGGATAATGAAATTTATGATTATATGTATGGATTATATTTTAATTTGTATAAACAACCATCAACTTTTCCTCTTAATGTTAATCGTATATGTGGTGTTCATTTGAAATTGGTTTACCGAACTACTTATTGACATGAATCAAACACCTGCTTTGGATATTTTTCCTAAAGATGAAACTTAAATGGAATTTTTTGGGATTCATGATGATTTACCTAGGTTCCATCACAAACACTGGAAGCCTTATTGCTTAAATATGTGCCCTAACTTTTCCTACCAACTTGAGTAGGTGTAATTGCAATTGTAATAGGAAGCTCTAGCATAGTGAACATCTCTAAGTGTGTACTAGAAACATTTTCCACCAATCAACTATACCATCTACAAGGTGTGGCTATAGTATGAGGAAGTGTTTTACCTTTTTCCAACACGGTTAATGCATGTAATTGTTTTGATATAGTAGTTCTAGTAGCTTGTCATAGATTTCTACTAGCATTTGCTACACAATGTTCAAATGGGTAACCCTCCTTTCATGAAAATAAGTTCTTCCTTATCAGTCCAACTAAAAATATAATTACAAATGATTAATAAATTTCAACTGAAAATTGTTATTTTACAATATTGATTGATTTTAAAGAGATACCTTATAACTGTCACAAATGTCTACAAAGACTGTATTAAAGATAGGCTTGAAATACATAGTGTTGGAAGCCATGTAATTCAATAGAAGCTGATTCTAACAAGTCTTGAAGGATAGAATCACTTTCCAACAAAGATATCTATAACTATTGGGCCTTACATCAAGTCCCCTTTCCACTCTATTTAATTCAATAAATCGTTGTAGAACTCTATCACAAATATTGAATAACTTACAAAATTATTGAGGCCACGTTTGATCTACTCAATCACTTGGTCTTGAATACTTCTAAAGTGACTTCTTCCCAAAATTCTTCTAAGTCCTTGTTTTGGAAAAGGTTGTCTAATACTTCAAATAAGTAAATAAATTGTTTAGTTTAGATGTTGTTACTTCTATTTTTCTTAGCTTTAAGCCTTTCAAACATATATAATGAATATTATAAAGACTATACACCTTTTGTTTTAAAAAACGAAAAAACAAAACTTCTTCCCAAAGTAGTATAGAGAGTTGAGTGTTTTAGTAGTCCTCCATCCACAGGACACATGTAGTGCAGTCTGTATGATAACATTATTGTACAGGCAGTGTCTAATTAGAGGCGTCAAAGATTTCTAGTCTTCAACTCGAATACATGGTCAAGCGATAGGTATTCCAAAGCATTCACTAAAAGCTTTTTGCTGGCAATACATATTATAGAGCTTGTAGAGCGAGAGATGGTTTAGCATGTTAACTCAATATTTATAAATCTGGACATTTTTAAATTGAGACTCACAATTTTGGCAAACTGTTACAATCCATGCACAACTGAGCCTTTTTCGGTGAACGAATGAAAGGTTTTTATTTTTTTATTAGTCATCTTTCTTTTTCATTTCAATATTCAATTGAAGAGTTGCACTCTATTCCAAAAACATTATAGTGTAAGTTGAAAATTGTGATACTATCAAGTGTATATTTTCTATGTATTGTTTTTATTGCCTGGATGTTGCAGAGCTTTGTTTGCGAATAAGCAAACAGCTTCAAAAATAAGTTACAGTTCTCTCTATTTGCAATGTGCATATGGTTAAAATTAGTTGCTTAGAATTTTAGACTCAATGGGCCTAAATAACTACAGTTCAATTTTCTGTGATATAAGTTACTAAACTTAACTACTATGGAGAAAAGTAGTAAGGAAATAGAGATATGTGGTGAAATTCAAAAAATAATCTACATTAAAACTATATGTACATTTTATAGTTTGCATGGAGTCGCATATAAGTTCTATTGGCAGAGGCAGAGAAATAAGAGAAAACAGAGCATTCACAAAGAATAAAAACATCAGTCTTCTATTATATATATTTGCATATATCAAAGAATAATATACAGACAATATTTCAATATGAGAGAGAGCTTTGTTCTGCTGTAGAAAATAACAAGACATTGCAAAATTAAAATAACTATCTCAGATATACATCAAATGTGCCCAGAAAAAGGGGAAACCTAAAAAACTATTAAATACAAGTAAATGCCAATCAAACAACCAGAAAAATAAATCTATAGTAAGGATATGCAATTAAAACTAATCAAAATATATCTCTTGCAATGACCAAAGGAAACCAACAGGTTCAAAGAAATGACTTGGCAGGTGAGAGTGGGTTGGAGAAAAATTACAGAGGCAGAGAGTAGTTGATTCCAACACTCCCCCTTGATCACAACTACTATCATCTATGATGCCTAAACGATCCCTTTCAAAGAAAAAACTTTCTTTTCCTAATGCCTTGGTAAAGATATCTGCACACTGATCTTCAGACCTACAAAATTCCAAAAGGATTTCTCCATTATTGATTTCTCTAATAAAATTATATCTAGTATCTATTTGTTTCTTCCTCTTGTAAAAAAATGGATTCTTGGACAATGATATGGCTGAGTTTTTGTCACAATAGGTCTTCGTTGCATCTTCTTGTTCATATTTCAAGTCTTTCAACACTCTTCTCATCCATACAGCTTGACATGATGCCCCTATTGCTACTGCGTACTCTGCTTTAGCAGATGAAAGTGTGACTATTGGTTGTTTCTTTGAAGCCCATGATACTATACTAGTGCCAAAATGAAAAACATAACCGGATGTACTTCTTCTATCATCAATACTCTTAGCACAATCACTATTAGTATAACCTATGAGCTTGAAATCATTTGAAGTTGAATATTGAATACCATAATTTCATGTTCCACTCATATAGCTTAAAATTCTTTTCCCTACTTTCCACTGTGATACTTTTGGAGTCTCCATGAACCTTGAAATCAATCTTACACAAAACATTATGTCTAGCCTTGTGGTTATTAAATACATAAGGCAGCCAACAAGTCTTTTATACAAAATTGGATTTATATTATATCGTTTGTCATCTTTACTTAATTTCAAACATATGATAATTGGTGTTGGTGTTGATTTGCAATTCATGATAGTGAACCTTTTCAAAATATCACTAGCATATTTTGCTTGAGAAATGAATATTCCATTTTTATTTTGATTGACCTCAATGCCGAGGAAGTATTTCATGAGTCCCAAATCATTCATTTCAAATACTTTTTTCATAGCTTCTCTAAATATGTCAATTGATAAGTAACCCATGAATATCAAATCATCAACATATAAACATACAATTAGAATTTCACATTTTTCATCCATCTTTATGTACAACATAGGCTCACTGTTGCACCTATCAAAACTATTTTGTAAGAGATATAATCAATTCTATTGTACCAAGCTCTTGGGCTTGCTTGAGACCATACAATGCCTTTTTCAGTTTGTAGACTTTATCTTCTTGAACCAAAATATCATATCCGGGTGGTTGTTCCACATATACTTCTTCCTCAAGAAAACCATTCAAGAATGTTGATTTTACATCCATTTGATAAACAAGCCATTTGTTTTGAGCTGCTATGACAAGTGCCATTCTTATGGTGTCTAATCAGGCTACGAGAGAAAATGTCTCATTGTAATCAATTCCATGTTGTTGTGAATAACCTTAAGCAACTAGCCTTGCCTTATATTTTTGCACATCACCATTTGAATTCAACTTAGTTTTGTAAACCCACTTTACTCCTATGACATATTTTCCTTTTGGAAGACTCACTAACTCCCATGTTTGATTCTTTTCAATTGCATCAATTTCTTCATCCATTGCATTTTCCCATTTTTCATCTTTAATTGCATCTTCAAAATGAATTGGGTCATCTATCTGTGAGTATAAAGCATAAAGAGAGATTAAATTAGCATTATCCTCACCTTCATTTTGCTCATAAATGTCTCTAATACTCTAATTTTTTGTCTCCTCAAGCTTGCCAATGTAGGATTTGACATGTCTCTTGATGTAGAACCAATCGAATGTGGACTTGATGGACCAGCACCTTGATGGCCACTTGTAGATGGTGTTTTTTGTCCACTTGTGGGGGTGCTTGATTGTATACATGACGTTGATCTTACATTTGATGATGATTTCACTTGTGGACCACTTTGTTGAGCTTGAATTGGTGTGGAAGGAGTCCCATTTGAAGGAGTATTTGGTAGTATTAAAACTTCATTTTCCTCTTTTGGTATGCTTGTTGTTATATTGACTATTTTTTCTACACTTCCATCCAATGCTTCTTTATTTATGAACTGTACATCTCTACTAATTATGACCTTCTTGCTTACTAGATTGTATAATTTGTATGCTTTTGATTCATCACTATATCGCACAAATATACATTTTTCTCCCTTGTTGTCCAATTTCCTTCTCAATTCATCTAGCACATGTGCATATGCCACACATCCAAAAACTCTCATATGAGAAACACTATGTTTTCTTCCACTCCATGCTTCTTTCAAAATCACATTCTTGACACATTTTGTTGGACATCTATTTATTATGTAAGTTGCACTTGAAACAACTTTAGCCCAATATTCATTTGACAAATATTTTTCTTTTAACATGCTTTTAGCTATTTCCATGATTGTTCTATTTTTTCTTTCAACTACCCCATTTTTTTGAGGTGTGTGTCTAGTTGTGAATTCCTTGTGAATTCCATTATCTTTGCAAAATCTTAGAAAATCATTTGAGATGTATTCACCACCTCTATCTATTCTCAATACTTTTATGTAATGACCACTCTATTTTTCAGCAGGAGCTTTGAATTGACAAAAATATTAAAATACCTCACTCTTATGCTTTAGAAAATAAACCCCTGCTTTCCTTGAGAAGTCAACAATGAATGTCAAAAAATAAAATCTTCCACCAATTGAAGGCATTTGCATTGGCCCACACAAGTCTGAATAAACAATTTCTAAGTATGCTTTTTCCCTCATTGACTTACTTGGTGGAAATGATTCTCTATGTTGTTTTCCCAAGATGCACCCTTCACATACTCTTTTTGGTTTTTCTATTAAAGGCAATCCTTTCACCATGCTTTTCCTATGAAGTAAATTTAGGCCTCCAAAGTTTAAATGCCCAAACCTTAGATTACAAAGCCAATTTTCATCTTTTATTTCTACTTGAAATGCAGTTTGAGTCATAGTAGAGCATTCTCCTTTACCCTCTTGTGCATTCACTGTGGTGTATGCTTGAGAAAATCCACATTCAAATCTTACTTATTCTTTAAGGGAAACATTCTATTGTTTGTCATTTGAATCTTAGCAATGAGCTGATTTCTTGGAAATTTATCTAAAATTGTGCACTCTTCATTTTTGAAAGATACTATAAACCCCTTTTGAACAAGCTAGCCAATACTCATCAAATTATGCTTTAAATTGGGAACACAATAAGAATTAGAAATATATTTCTTCTTCCCCTTCTTGGTTAGAATGTTGATGTCCCCTTTTCCTTTGATTTCCACCTCATCACCATTCCCTAAATATTTTCGTCCAAGCTTGAAAACATTTCTAAATTTCCTGTCATGTGGTTGCTACAGCCCGAGTCTAAAAACCATACATCTTTTTCATGTTCTTGTGCTACATTGCAAGCCAAAAAGATTGTATTTTGTTATAATTTTTTGTTTTGACTTTCTTTTGTAAAATTTGCATTTTTCTTATTAAAATCATATTCCTTCTTCCTACATTCATTTGAATAATGCCCATACTTTTTGCAATAATGACATTGGATTTGAGACTTGTCACACCTTTGGCCTTGAGGCTGATTTTGAGTTTCATTGTGACTTGAGTATTGGTTGTTGCCTCTTCCACTTGACCTTGATGGGCTGCTTCTTCCACCTCTATATGAATTTCTTCCTCTACCTCTAAATTTTTTTCTTCCTCTGCCTCTTCCATGGCTGATTGAAGCTTGTGGCTTGAATGCATGCTCCAATGATGAACTTTTTGACCTACTAAGCCTATTCTCATGAGAAATAAGAGAGGCATAAGCTCATCAACTAAAAATTGTGAGTGATTTTTTGTCTCCTCTATGACCACAACTATGAATTCAAACCTTGCAGGTAAACTCCTTAAAATATTTTCAACAATTCTTCTATCTTCTAGTGTCTCACCATGAGATCTGATTTGATTGACTATACCCATCACTTGTGTGAAGAAAGAGTCTATTGAGTCTAATTCCTTTATGAAAATAGTTTCAAAATCCCTTCTTAGCATTTTTAGTTTTGTTGTTTTAAATTTTTCCATTCCTTGGTATGCTATTTGGAGGATATCCCATGCTTGCTTGGACTTAGTTGCTATTGCAATTCTTGGAAAAAATATTGTCATGTACTACTTGAAAAATATAGAATAAAGCTTTTGAATCCTTCTTCCTATTATCTCTCACTGTATCCTTCTCTGTTTGAGTTAGAGCATTGTATGTTGCTACATCAACTAGTTCTAGGTAACCATTCTCCACCAGATCCCAAATATCTTGAGAAAAAAATAGTGCCTTCATTGTTATGGACCAATAATCATAATTTTTCCCATTGAATTGTGGGATTTGAGGATTTGTTAAACTTGTGCTTGTCATTGACTCGCTCGGTTGAATACCTTTGTTGGAACATTCAGCTATTGCTAAATCTTTCCTTCAACAACTCCTTTTGAGAAACCTTAGGCTCTGTGTTAGTGAACAGATTGTCCGCTAAAGAAATAAATACAAATTAACCCCAAAACCCAAGTAGGAAGATTGAAAGTGCACTAACAGTTGGATAGATTATCATAGGATTGATAATCTTCCTCTAAATTATTCAGGAACAACTCCCCATGTAAGATCTCCAACGAATTCACAAAACCACTTACAAAGATGCTTTTAACCTAAAAGCAAGAAAGGAATACAAACATCTACTCGTAAACATAGAAAAGATGTAAAGAAGCTAATCTAACAATAAAGTAGAAAAGAAAAATGGCACAAAGCCCATTGTTTTAGACCCTACATTATAGATAAAATATGAGAAAAAAAGTCATATCATTCTCTTTCTAATACACAAATAAATGAGGCTCAAAGACCAAAGATTATCATGTATGTAATTGTGTGAGATAGAATTATACTCATAAGAGATTGGATCAATTCATAGATTGATCTCAATCAGAAAATAAGTATCCAAACTCAAAGATTTGGCATACAAGCATTCTTTTTCTTTGAATATCAAAAAGATGACAAAGATCTAATTGCTTTTGTCCTCACAAATTACAATCAAAAATATATTTCCCCTCTACAAATACAAAATAAAACTAGAGGCAAACCCCTCTGCCTACAGCCCAAAGTCTCTAGCCAAAGCTAAAAAATGGAACCCCTCCTGCAAAACAATGCACAGTTTATTTTTTTAGAAAATAAGATCCCCTAGCATCTCTCCAACTTTGCAATAAATATTCATAGTTTGTTTTCCTATTGTGATAACTATTTCTAGAAACTTAATCCCATCCTTTGCTTCATAAAGTCTTTATTAGTTACTAAAACTAACTTTTGAAACTGAGTGCATTACATTTAAATATTTTAAAAGTTTTCTTTTTAAAAGCCCATTTGGAAATTCTACTTGTCTTTATAATGTTTGTATTAATAAAAACATTATAAGTGGCACTTGTCTTTCAAATATCATGTTTATTTTCACGTCTTGAATGCTATGGGCTAAAATTGATGACTGCATGTTTCTATACCAACACTTCACTCTCATTCTCCTTGGATCAGGATAAGGATATCAATAAAAGTGATGAGCCACATTTTTAATGACCCCTTTTGGTTTGGTTGCCAAAATATTTTTAGAATTTATGGCCACTTGGAATTTGAATGATATTTCTTAAACAAAATGTTCATGATGCTGGGCTGATTAGAAATAATTTTGATAGTAAAAATAGGCCCACTTACGGGGGCATAACTAATTATTGCACAATTGGATCTTTCTGATTTTCAGATATGTTGGTAGAATCCTAACTTTCTTTATTTCCACATGAGAAATTTGTGAAATTATGCCCGAGTCAAAAGTTATAGACCATTGTGTGAGGGTCTATATGACTGTTATAAAATCAAAATTATAAAGTTGCCAGCAAGAGCCTTATATTTTTCATCTTTACTTGTATCAATTTGGTGGATTTATAATGCATTCCAACCATCTTCAAATCACTAGGCTCTTCATCATTATTTTGTATGGCATATTCAAGACTTGCACTTCTGAAACAATGAATATGGCTTTGAGTCTAAACTTGAACTTTGACCTCGAGCTCATAGACTCGAGAAGATCTCCAGCATATCCCATACATCTGGGCTCTATGTAAATAGTTCATGATGGGCTGTCAAGATTTGTTGAATGTCTAAAGACTATCAACTACCTGAGTGTCAGCTTTAAAACCCATTGCGGAACTATAATTGAAACAACATTTCACCAACAATTGAATTCTTGTCAAGTGATTTGCTTATTCCCCTTTATTATGATTTGATCAACCTTTCATTTTTTATTCATTGACACCTCTAGATATCTTAAAACCATCAAACTTTTGTGAAATAAGCAAGCCCTAGCTTTCATTACTGAGAATCCACGATATTATGATCATCATGGCTTCTTTGATCTTTAATCAACATATAGAGTTGCTCAAGATGTTAACAAGATTTCAAGAAAAAACTATGTTGCAGAGGATATTTAGACTTCATACCTTCTATGATCAAACTCATTTTTGGCTTCAAATATGGAGCAATGCATTCTCACTTTACATGGTGCATCTATGAATTTACTTTAGAATTTTGAACTTGAAAATTTGAGCTTGAACCTTGATTCTGAATCTGCATCTTTGAACTTTTGAATTGAATCTTTGATCTTCACAACCTTAGTCTACACTTTCTTGAGAATGTTGAACTGACAAAATCTGAATCTAAATTATGGAACAAGATTGAATTCAAGTTTTAATCTAAACATGGATTATGAACTTTTTGAGTCAACCATTCTGCATTTTGAACTACTTCAAATCATTGAATCACTTCAAATTTCTTTGAAACTTGGCTCAAAGAGGTTCAAGACTCTACACTGAAAGTTTAAATGCTGGGTCTATATTGGGTACCAACACTATGATAACACTTATTGACACAGGCAGAGAAATAAGAGAAAATAGAGCATTCACAAAGAATAAAACACATCAGTCTTCTATTATATATATTTGTATATATCAAAACATAACATATAGACAATATTCCAATATGAGAGAGCTTTTTTCTGCTGCGGAAAGTAACTGGACATTAACCAATTAAAATAATTGTCCCAGCTATACATCAAATGTGCCCAAAAAAAGGGGAAACCTAAAAGAATATTAAATACAAATAAATGCTGATTGAACAGCCAGCAAAATAAATCTATGGCAAGGATATGCAATTAAAACTAAATCAAAATATATCTCTTGCAATTGACCAAAGGAAACCACAAGCTGAAGAAATGACTTGGCATGTGAGAGTGGGTTGAAATTTATTTTACTGAGGCAAAGAGTAGTTGAGGATTAATTCCAACAAGTTCTAGACTTCCTTTCAAGGTTTTGTATAAATTGAACCAAATCGAAGCAATTTTTAAAGTGAGAGTTGAATAAAAGTCTTTATTGCTATAGCGATTCGCAGAAGCACTTTTCTGCTCTGCTTTCTTGCCTCCTTAGACAAATCTTAGCAAGCTATGAGCTCCAAAAAAAACATTTCACAACACAAAATAGATAAACTTTCACTCTAGCAAAGACAAACACGTCTCCTTCCATTAAAACCTAGCAGTAATAATTAGTAGTATCGATGAATGCCACAAACAGTTGGCTTTCACCTAAATCCAAACTTTCTGTGGGTCTTGGATGAGTTTGAGACCTATAAATAGTTGAATTCTTAAATTTGAACACATACTGTCAAGTGTCAACAATGTTAACCCATTCAATTCTTCAAATTCGTTAGTACATTATAAAAATTCATTGAAAATTAAGAAAGTTAATATTGGGTATAAAATTATCTCACCATCTCCTGAAGGACTTTGAGTTGGCATAACATATCCTGCTTCACCACCCCAAGGGAAATTGTAGCTTCCAAATGTAAATTTAAATAAAGATATTTAACATTACATTAGAAAATATAACTTAATTAAAAGTACTTTTAAGTATATATTTTTGTAATTTCAAATTTTTTTTAATAATTTTTATTTTTTTAATTTTGAACAATATAATTAAATGAAATATATTTGAAAATGAAAGATTTTAATTTTATAAATAAAATATTAAATTTAAATGAATCTTAATGTAATTTTTTAATAAAAAATTATCGTTGATTTATAATTCAAATATTTTATTAGTTTTACACTAATATATATTTTTTCATTAGTTCAAAATTTAAAATCTCATTGATGCTTAATTTGCTTGATGATTTCTAGAAAAAGGAATATTTATAAAAAAAAATCTAATTTATAATTACAAAAATATCTTGAAAAAATAACAATAAAGTATAAAAATATAAAAATTAAATACACAAAATAATTAAATTAGACTTTATATTCATTAAAATAATATATATATAATTTTAAATATATTTAAATATAACAATCATCCTTTTAAATAAAAAGAATAAATGTAAGAGTCAACCAAATTAACATTTGACAACTATAAAAATATCTCATAAAAAGTTAAATAAATAAATAGATTTTATTTAAAGATATATAGAAATAAAATATATAAATATTTTTAAATTTTATTTATTTATTTATTTTATGCATAAGAGACAATTTTTCATTGTGTTATAAGCTTTGCCTCATAAATGTTAAATTATTATTATTGAGATAAAAGTCTTATTATCTAGACAAATAAAAATGCATAAACATTACATTAAAAAATACTTAAACATCATGTAGTATTACTCTATTGACCATAATCATATGATCAAAAGGTTTGGCTTTCTCCCTATCAAGACATCCTCAATCTTATTTCTTTTCCATACCCCAAAATGCAAATAGTCATAAGATAAGCCTAGAATAGATAGATCCTATAATTTTGGAGATTGTCAATTTGCCTTTCTTATGAATTTCAAGTGATTAGTCTTATGAAACTATTCCTACTTTGAAAGAGATTGTAGAATAAGTCATTATGTATATGTGAATAACAGTTAGATCTATAGTAATTTATAAAATAGAAAGAGGAATCTTGTGAAATCATTTTTATTTGTACATTACAATTGATACAATGAAAAAAATTAGATTTACACAAATATTATAAGTTAAATTTAATATAACATTTTTCCTTCTTATATATTAATGATTCTAACATAGCAATTATATATAATACTCATCCAAACTAAATATAAAAATGAAAATTTTAAATGTTAAATACTTAAAAATAACAAATTTATAGTTGTATGAAACCAATAAAATATATTGTAACACGTATTCTTTATATATTGAAATCTATTTTAAATTTAATATGTTTTCATTATATTGAGATCAATGTTTTGACTATGGGGATAAAATATAGAGCATACGTATATTTTTAGTCAACATGGGATGAATAAATACATATGGTGACACTCAGAAGTGTATATAATTTTGTTCTAGATAGAGGAGTAATGGAATTAATGACACTGGCAAAGGGTTGATGCAAATATTCGACTATTTAGCTAGTGTCCTCTAGATTTAGATGTGATGTGTACTTGCCTATTGTGTTTCCTAAAAAATTGAATGACCAACTTAGTCATACATAGTACACAGTATGAAAATTTATTTTCTCACTTTTAAAATTGAATTGTGTTTTACTTTTATGCTTTTTAAAGTTTAAATATGAAAAATAAATCATCGTAATTATGTATGATTTGGATGTGCATGTGAAGATATTTTTTATGGTACTTATGTATTACAAAATATCTTTAAGAATGTTAAATTATATATATTTACAATATTAAGTAAGGAAGTGTTCCAATTCACTACAAATCTATATCAAAAAATAATAATCTAATCGAGGGCTTGGATAGAAAGCCCACTGAATGAAACAAGTGTCATATAGTGGCTAGTATTTGCCTAAAGCTATTGTGGCTCTAATATAAATTAATTAAGTAAACAATAATCAAATAAATTTACAAATAATAATTTATATTTAAAGTAGTTTATATATATATAAAATATTTTATAAATAAATATTATTTAACATAATATGTACAATTATAATGTAAACTTGCCAAAGATTACAGTTTAAAATCATATATTTATAGGTATTATTTTATTTATAATATAGTGAAATAATTATTTATTAAATGAATTGAATGCCAAAGTAATATTGCATTAAGTTTAAAGTTAATTTAATATTTTATTATTATTATTTTAAATGTTCAGAATAATTTTAGATTAAATAAAAGAATTTTAAAAGAGAAAAATACAAATACGTTATATTTATTAAATGATTTAAGAAAAATATAAAAATGTGTTTCTCTACAATAACAATGTTCTTAATATTAATAAATTTCTAAAAATGATATGTTCTAAAAATGTCATAGTACTTCCTCAAATATTGGCTCATTCTGTGAAATTTGTGTATAAGATGTTAAATCTATTAGCCAATCATTGCTAAGATAAATGATTTTGATTATTTAATAATTTAAAAAATTAACATGTTAACTTAAAAATATTTTTTCAAAAAAATAGAAAAGAAAAAATCATTAATATTAATTGGTGGAAATAAAGTTTTTAATAATGATTTAAGAGAAACTCATTACAATAATAGCCTTTCAGAAAATACTAATAAGCAGAAACATTTATAAATATAACAAAGAAGAGCTACTATGACTAAATTTTAGAGGCAAGGGGCATTAATTGTTACCCACTTTTTAACAGACCTCCAAACTGGGTTGAGTTTGCTCATATAAACCAAATTATAATGAATTGACATCAAACCAACGCAAATGTTTCACTTTTCATTTGAAAATGCAAACCTAAGACATACTTGTTGAAATGCTAGAAAGAAGTCCCCTAGAATGTTCTAGCTCAATGGAAAAATTCATATAAATTGGACTTATTTTAATTTTTACAAAATATTAAAGTTTCTTTTATTGAAAAAATAATAATAATATGTTAGATAAGACTTTTTATTTTGAATTCTTAATAATCAATTAATTTTAAATAGTTAATTAAACTATATTTTTATAAATTGCTTGGTTGACTGTTATCTTATATGGTTGTCTAAAGGCAAAAAAAGAACTAAATGTTTTTAGAATTTTCCTTTAGATGAAGTATTTGGGCAAAGTTGGATAAGGTTAAGTTGTTGAGATTATTTTTTCTGAGTTTCCATGCAATTTGAACCTAATTTTGAGACTTTATTGGATGGATTCCTTGAAAGTAGAAAGTCTCTACTTTTCTCATGCAGTTTGGAGTGTTTTTGGGGGATTTTCTGAGCTTTTTTTTTAGCTCAGAATTGCATGGAATTTCATTTTGGAGAAATCTTAACATGAAATTTTCTCCATTCTCAGTCTTGGAGGATTTTGGGAGATGCAAGTTTAAAAGAAAAAACATAGTTTTCTCAAGGGATTATCATTTCTTCATCTCTAGTGCATAGCAAAGAGTTTTGTAGATGTCATTTGCTACTCAATTTTTCATTTTTCTCCAATTTATATTAACAAAAAATTTCCATTCTCATTTTTTTCTGGCAATTGCTATATAGAAATTTGATGTTCATTAAGATCCAAACTATAGAATCGTTTATATGTCTTGTCATTATGAATTAGCATGCAATTTTTTTATAAGATTCAAGTTGTGTGATTGTGTTCAGTTTGGACCTTTACTCAAATTACTTTTGAGTTCTATGTTTTAAGTGAAATTGTGAAGGTTGAGGTTTGGAAAAATTGTTTGTGAGTAGAATTCTTCTTGGAAAGTCATCTAAAATTTAGTTATTCATCTTAAGTTCTAGGTTTGTAGCATGATCTTAAGTGGTCTTAAGTGATCTTAAGTGATTCCTTTACATATTTACATTTAAATTTCAAGGTTTATCCCTCAATCTAGGGCTCGATAAAGGAAAGTCCTCATCCGTCCAAAACGAAACAAAAATAAGCTTTTTTGTGTGCAGGAGTCAGATAGCAAAATTGTGACCACATATCTAAGAATCATTCAACAAACCATTTATCAATAATTTGGCTTGGTCTTACTACTCTATCCTAGGAATTTGGAAACTTCATGATAAAATGTTGGAATATGTGACACAAGGTTGACATGTGTGTGTTCAATCTTGAGAAAAAAATGTTCTTTTTATTTTTTGTTGTCATCATGAATCTGTAGTCAAAAGGTTTGTCATAGGTTTAGGTTGACAAATTTTGGAGAAAAAAGATATATTTCATGGTGATTAATATGTAATTCATTTTAATTTTTAGTCTAGACCTATTTTCATATCTTAATTGGGTTGATTTCTTACATTTAGCACCTAGACCTATCTTACACTTCTCATTAAATCAATTATCTCAATTACACATTTACATTTATAATCTTTAATCAAATCCTACATTAGATGAAAGATCACTTTCTTGTGTACTTCCTTGATATAACATGGTTTTAGTGTTAGTATCCCTTTATCTCCTTGGGTTTTTCTAATCTAATTTGAGTTGTACCTAAGAGTTATGTTTGGAAACCCCTCTTTCTCTTGTATTGAATTTTAGTGTGAAGTAAAGGTCTTATTTTCAAACATCTTATTAATCTTCTCAATTTTTTCACTAAACATTTTGGTGAACGTGACATGTCTCCACTTTTTTATTTTAGATTTGGAACCCCCAATCTTCCTTTTTTTGTATAAATTTCACCTAAACATTTTGGTGAACCCTACTTGTTCCCCTTTTTCTTGGAGTTAGATTATTTCTTTACATTGGATGTTTACCTTTTTTTGGTGAAACTAACCTCCTACAACTCCTTATATTTTTTAGTTAGATTTTTCTATCTTGTGGAATTAGATTACTTTTTCTTGTATTACATGTCACTATTTAGTTGTATGCACTTCTCTCATGTTACAACATTTATCTAAAGAAATTTTCCACCACCATGTTAGCATGAATGCTGATGCCATGGGGGAGCATTGTAGAACATTGTTATAATGTATTTATAACTGTATTTGTCATTGATGACAACATAGTAATAAGTCTATAAAAGACTAATAGAGTAGCGGACTATGATTTTTGTATTGAGAATATTATATTACTTATCTGATGATGCACAGTTACATGAGTATACTACAATGTGTAATTGTTACATGGGCAAGTGCACAAAACCTAAATTGACAGTGTATGGAAGATATGATTGATTTACAAAGAACTGTATAGAAACAAAGTATCAGAAAAGAAGTTCCCATTGCATGATTTCTATAGTTCATTACAATTGCAGTGAAGGGTTGCATAGTGAACTAGAGATATTTTACTGACCATTGATGATGTCAGAAAGTGTGCATGTATGGAAGTTGCATGTGTGAAAGTTTGTGTACAACTATGAGCTGACAACATTGATCAAATGAGTATTTCATTTAATTAATTTATGATAATAAAGTGTGAATTTGACTTGAGGATTTATGTTTGAGCATGGTATAAAGGAAATATATTTTCATGTTTTACAAATTTAGTGAATAAGTGAAGACTTGTAAATTAATAAGCAATAGAGCACAGTGATTTACTAATGTGTGTAAGTGACCTTAAGGGTTACTATTACTGATCACAGAGTTCCAAATATGATTGCATGATTGGAAGGTGAAGGATTCTGATGCACTAGATAGAGGAAGAAGTAAAATCCTATTACACATCTATTATTATAAAAGGAATAGTATCAAGGTCAATTGGACAATGCGTTCGTTGATTTGATCCTGAAGCTATTTAGTCAATAGATTAAGTTGTCTTCCACAACTCCTAATAGAGTTGGAATCTCCCAACAAGGATTCAAAGTCTCCTAATAGGGACTCTTGTACAAAGTGTCATAATAGACTCCTAACAAGGTCTACCCTCTAACAAGGAACATCCATATTAGTACATCATTTTGTGGGTATCATTCCCACCAGGGTTTTCCCTCTAAGAAAGGGTTTCCCTAGTCAACATATCTAGTGCAATTGTTTATGTGCATCTCTTTATGGTTGTTGTTTACTTTGAATAGTCAAGATTGTTTAAGAGGTTAAATGTTTAAATTCTCATATAACTAATTCACCCTCCCCCCTCAATTATAGTGGAGGACTATTTTTTCTAACACACCATTCTATCCCCTTTGTGATAAACAACATCCTCCTTTAAAACATGTTTCCTTTTAAAAGAAGAAATTTAGTGTATGTAATGTTGATTTGTCCTCGCTTGTATATCATCGTATAAGGATTTTTTAGAGAAAGAAGATGATTTTAACCTTTCTCTTAATGCTCTTCATCTTTGTGAAGGAGAAAGGTGAGGATTGATGTTAACTCTATTGGAAATATAAGAGTAACTTAGAGGGGAGGGGTGAATCAGTTACCACTAAAACAATTTCAAATCCCAGAGATGTCAATTCCAAAGCTCAGTTAGAACTAGATATTTACTCTAAATTGGTTAAAAAAACAATCTTAAGATAATGATGTGTATTAACCTTGAGTAACTTAGTTGCAAAAAGATAAAGCAACAAGAAAATAACATATACACATGAGACACCAAGAGTTAACATGGAAACCCAATTTGAAAAAACCACCAATGCAACTAGTTACAACTTTTCACTATTCTACAGTGAGCCCTATTAGGATCCAAGCATGTTAAAAGTTACAAAAGACAGTGCTAGGTGTGACCCTATTAAAGGATTTGTATCCACCTGTTAGGGGTGGCCTTGTTAGAGGTCTTATGACACTTCAATCTATAAATATCACCTAGTTAGAGGATTTACAAAATGATTGTTAAGTCAACTCCATCAAAAGATTTCTTCATTGCTACAATTGTTAGAGAATAATAATGATTGACCTGATTGATGAAGCAACTAAATTGTAGATTCAGATCATTGTTCTGACGTATCCTCTAGATCATCCCTGATCCGACTATTCTTTGTAGCTCCTTAGATACTCTGCTCTGAATTACATATCCTTCTTTATTTGCATCTTATCTTCTTCTCCACTCTCATTTTTCAATCCACACCTTAACCTTTCATATATATAAAACCCAATGTCAACTCAAATTGAATACCCTTTAAAATAGGAAAATAACCTCCACTAAGTTAGCTCAAATAAACCAACTAATAAATAAAACTAAACTATTTTAGGCCATCTAAAAATGAAAACTAGGTCATTTGGTTACCATTGAGTTCCTTGGTAACTAACCTAACTTGGTTTACATAGAACTCCTTTGGTAATTGACCTGACTTAGTTTACACAGGAATCCCTATGCCTTGCTTCTTCTAAACTTATGCTCAGTTAATACTGGAGTCTTCTAAACTTGGTTCCAACTGGCAGTGCTTGGTTAGACTATAATATTTATGTAACATCAATGACAATATACAATTGAATAATTGTTATCAACAATATCCCTCTTTGGGACTAATGGCAACACAACATGTCATTAAGCAAAGAAAACTTAGAGCAATCAGAGTGATTTATAAGATTTTATAATATCCTTAGTTTCATTTTGATTCTCCCTCCATCCATCCATCCATGAGAACTCCCTCTGTGATTCTTCCTCTACCATCTTATCTTTAGACTCATCAGATCAAGTTCTCCCTCTTGCAAATTACTGCCTCTAATTCTTCTCTATTTACATCAATCTCTCCCTTAATGAATATATTGCATGAATCTCTCCCTATTTGACATCACATTCCAAAGACTTGACACCATGATTTTATAATGTACCTAATGTACATAATCATATGCAATGAGCACCTCTGACTTCTTTACATCAACTTGATAGATCTTCAAATTAGTTTGGTTATGTGTCAGTAATTTTTGGTCTAGTGAGAAACAAATAGGGGAATGACCCCTAACTATCCTCTTAGATACAAAAATGTATCCTTAGGTAATGGTTTTCTAAATATGTCAACAACCTAGTTCTTTCTGTTAACATATTCTAATCTGGCCTCATTATCTTGAACTAATTCTCTTAGAAAATGACACTTGATTGTAATGTGTTCTGTCTTGGTGTGCATTACTAGATTTTTAGATATATTGGTTGCACTTGTATTATCATAATAGATAACCATTGGATCCTTAATTTCTTCCTTCATTGCTGATAATAGTTTCTTGATCAACAATACGTTGGAGCAACTAACTACTATAGTAACATATTCTAATTTTTTTGTAGACTAAGAGATGCAATTATGCTTTTTTCTTGTCCAAGATACTAACTATTAGGATTAACCTTGGACAAAAATAATAGTTACATGAAAATATAACAAATATCATGTAAAGTAATAGATCACACATAAGAGAATGCAGGCACCAAGATTTTTAGCTTGGTTCACCCAATCCCTGGGCTACATCAACCAACAATAAGTTCAATATTATTATTATCTAATGATTACAATTTGCAATCCCTTATAGCTCAATACCACTACAAGGAGCTACAATATAACCATTACATTATGAAATCCCTATCCCTAAGCCTTTTTATACAAGCTTTTTACTACTTACACAAATAGGGCTAGAATAAGTCTTCTAATAGGAAAATAACAACCAACACCTTTTACAATATAAGGTCATATTTGGCTTTGGGAGTACTGGCCCCAAAAATCCCCACAAGGGTGTTGCCCCTCAACCCCACCCTATACTATGATAGGGAGTGCACTTGGGGCATTGCCCCTTGATCTTGTCTTGGGGGCACTACCACCAAATCCCCATAGAAATAAATGGGAAGAAAACTATGCCGAATAAACCTTCAAGTCTAATTAGGCTCCACATCAGAATAATCTCTCACTTGGAGATTGATCAGACTCCATAAAAATAACCTCCCACTTGGAGACTGATCATAGCACTACTAAACCTTTAGCTTCCACTGGAATATATCTAACCACCCTGGACTCTATTGTTCTTTTATTATGTTAAGTCTAGAAAACCAGCTGAAGTTGAAGAGGAGTTCAACTTCTCCCTTGTTACTACCTTGGTAAACACATCTACTGGATTATCATCTATATGTATCTTCTATAGCTCTAACTTTCCATCATCCAAAGCTGACTGAATGAAATGGTACCACAACTATATGTGTTTTGTCTTTGAATGCAGAGTTGAATTCTTTGCAAGATGAATAACACTCTGACTATTTGTAAACTAATAATTATCCTTCTAAGGGTGTCCCAACTCTTCCAAGAAGAACTGAAGCCATATCATCTCCTTCTCTTTCTCTACAATAGCAACATACTCTACCTTTGTAGTGGATAAAGCATTAACCTTCTGTAACCTAGAAACCCAGCTCACTACTACCCCATCGATAGTAACTATATAGCCTATACTACTCTACCTAGTATCAACATCCTCTACCAAATCTGAGTCAACCTATCCATGTAAATTAGTAGTAGAACTCCAAAAATGTAGACACTTCCTAGATGTTCCTCTCAAATATCTAAGAATCCATTAACTACATTCCAATGCTTAAGACCTGGATGACTCATATACCTGCTAACGACTCCCACTACATGTGCAATATCTGGCCTTGTACATATCATACCATACATCAAGCTTCCTATAGCTGAAGCATAAGGTACCTTAGACATCTTATCCCCCTCTTTTTGTGTCTTGGGACACATCTCCTTAGTCAACTTCAAATGACCAGGTAAAGGTGTACTTATAGATTTAGTATTCTCCATAGAGAAATGTTACAATACCTTTGCAATATAATTAGCTTAAGACAATGTCAATTTCTTGTTCTTCCTATCTCTACAAATCTTTATACCAAGGATTTATTTTTTTGCCCCAAAATCCTTTATACCAAATGAGTGTGCTAACTATTCCTTTAACCCCTTAATGTGATCCATGTTAGACCCAACTACAAGTATATCATTAATATATAAACATAAAATAAGGTAGTTTTCATCACCCAACCTCTAAAAATAAACAAAATGATATAAGTGAAACATGCTATACCCATACTCATGCATAAATATGTCAAATTTCATATACCATTGCTGAAGTTCTTGCTTCAAGCCATATAAAATTTTCTTCAATTTGTACCCTAATTTATCCTTACATTTGATGTCAAATCCCTATGGCTATACTATATATATCTCTTCATCCAAATCACCATGAAGGAAGGCTATTTGAATATCAAGCTGCTTCAAATGCAAATCTTTAGTAGCCACAATGCTTAAAATAGTGCAAATAGAATTCATTTTAACAATAGGAGAGAATATTTCATCAAAATCAATACCTTTTTCTTGTGCAAATCCTTTTACAACTAACTTGGGTTTAAATAATTTCTTACCTCCATCCTCTTCCTTTAACCTGTAAAGCCATTAATTTTGAAAAGCCCTTTTACCTATAGGTAACTTGCATAAATCTCATGTCTTATTTTTTAGAAAAGAGTCCATTTCATCTTGCATTGCAAACTCCCATGGAATCTTAGTATCCACTTGCACAGCTTCATCATAACATTCAAGTTCACTAGCATGAGTAAGTAAAATAGAATATAAAGAAGCATAAATTTTTTTTGGAGGTCTACGTAGCCTTATTGACCATTTAACATTCACGAGGTTGTGTGGTATTTGTTGTTGCAGATGATGAGGAATTGCTAGAACATTAGCTTTTGGAGTATCATCCAACACTACATAATCATCTTCTTTCTTCTCATGTTACTGCAACAAATCTTTGTACAAAACTTTCTAATTGAATATGATATGATCCTTACTTTATACAATTTTACAATTTTCAAAGTTCCAAAGCCTATAACCAAATTCATCAATTCCATAATACACATTTCTTTGACTTATCTTTCATCTTGGTTCTATTTTTAGAATCTATATGAGAAAATTCTTCACAACTGAAGGTCTTGAAAAAAGAATAACTCACCTTCTTACCAGTTCATGCTTCCTCTAAACTACCACAGCCCAAAGGAGTAGAGGGGCCTGTATTAATCAAATACATAGCAGTATTAACAACATCCTCCCACATGTTTAGGGGTAACCCAACATGTAACCTCATGCTCCTTGCATGCTCTAGTATTGTCCTATTCATATGTTCAACCACTCCATTTTCCTGTGGGGTCCTTGGAATATTTTTCTATCTATGAATACCATTAGTGGAGCAATAATCTTCAAATTCATGACTACAATACTCACCACCATTATTAGATCTGTGACATTTTAATTTCTTATTAGACTCATTTTCAACCAAGCATGTCCATTTCTTAAAAGTTTAAAATACATCAAATTTTTGTCCAAGGAAATAAACCCATACTTTTATAGTTGCATCATCAATAAATGTAACATAATAATGAGAGCCACCAAAGGAAGATAGCTAAGATGGTCCCCATACATCTATATTCACATGCTCTAATTTCTCACTTTTATTTTCCTTCTCAATCTTCACAAAACTCACTCACTTTTATTTTCCATATACACAACTTTCACAAAAGTCCATATTAACACATTTCAAACCTGGTAAAAATTTCTTTGAATGAAGTACTTGGATATCTTTCACTCATGTGCCTAAGTCTATGGTGCCATAGCATTGTATCAGAATCTACAACAATAGTTTGTTCTCCCTACTCAACTATAGAAACTGTTCCTGAACATTCATTTTTCTCTAAAATAATCAAAGTAGAAGGAACAATATGACCTATACAAAGATATAAGGTGCCTACTTTCACACCTTTTGCTACTACAAGGGAACTTTTTGAAACCTTCCAAATTTTATAATTAAAATTAACTACGCAACCCTCATCACTGAGTTGTCCTACTGAAATTAAATTCATACTCAACCTTGGAACATATCTTACCTCATCTAGTAGCCAATGATTCCCATTCTACAACTTAATCTTAAATTTTCCCTTTCCAACAATATAACAAGGTTTATTATCCCCCAAATAAACAAAGCCCAAAGTCACCTTGGACACAATCAAGGAAATAACCTCTATGAGGTGTAGCATGAAATCAAGCACCAAAATCTAAAATCCATAAATTATCAATACTTTCTAAAGAAAGAAGCAAACCATCCTCTTCAGATTTGTTACCTACCACGTTTTCCTCCTTAATCCCTTGTGGTTTATCTCCTTCATCATTCTTTCAAGTCTAGCAATATTTCTTCTTATGCCTTGGTTTACCATAGTACCATCAATCTCTTGGTCATCTGGATTGAGACCTCTTCCCCTTTGACTTTCCTCTTGATTTCTCACAATTTCTAGAATTATTTCCTCTCTCAGTCATTCTACCTCTGCTTTGTGCATTCAAAGCACTTCCTAATGTAGATCCACCTGAGGTTTTCCTATGAGTTTCCTCACTCAAAATAACATCGATCACATCATCATATTTTAGGGTATTAGATCTAGAAATATAATTACTCACGACCATTATCAAGCCATTCCAACTTTCAGGAAAAGAACACAAAATCAAGAGAGCCCTAATTTCTTCATCAAAATTAATACCTATAAAAGATAACTAACTAGTAACAATATTACACTCATTTAAATGATCAGCGACAAATCCACCTTTTTTCATTTTCATATTAAATTAATGCTTCATGAGAAATACCTTATTTGAAGTGGAGGGCTTTTTATATAATTTTGCTAGGGTTTTCATCAACTCTTCCATTGTCTTCTCTTTTGTAATGTTAAATTTCACCAATGGTGCCAAGCATAATTGAATGCTTCCAAATGCCTTTCTATCTAAAATCTCTGAGTCCTCATTTGTCATAGTTCCCCAATTCCTAGGTTTTACTTCCAATGGCTTCCATAAATCCTTTAGATAGAGATATTCCTCCATTTACATCTTCCATAACTAAAAGCTCTGCCCATTAAACTTGTCAACCCTTAGCTTACCCTTGTTTTCCATTGCTTCCACTCAATTGTTAGACTCCCGCTCAACTGTGAGACCTTCCTACAGAGGATTGTTAAAAAATGGCGACAGTCTGGCTAAAAAAAATGACGACCATCTAGCTTTGATACCACTTATTAGGATTAATCTCAAATAGAAATAATAGTTACATGCAAATATGACCAATATCAGAAAATAATAGATTTCACATAAGAGAACGCAAGACACAAAGATTTAATGTGGTTCATCCAATCCCTGGGCTATGCCCACCAACAACAAGTCCAATATTATTATTATCTAGTGATTACAATTTGCAATCCCTTATAACTCAATACCATTGCACAAAGCTACAATATCACCATTACATTATGAAATCCCTAACCCTAAGCCTTTTTATACAAGCTTTTTACCGTGTACACAATTAGGGATAGAATAAGTCATCTAATAGGAAAATAGTAGCTAATGCCTTTTACAATATAAGGTCTTTTTTGCTTTGGCAGCTCTACCACCAAAACCCCATAGAAATAATATGGGGAGAAAACTACACTGAATAAATCTTCAAGTCTTATTAAGCTTCACATCACAATACTAGACTCTTTCCAAAAAAGAATACTACTCCACTAGTGCTCTTATGTTCATCAATGTTTCCATTCCAATAGCATCAGTAAATAATTTCAACTTGAAGTTTCCTCCTTTCTTGTACCATAGACCATAGCCTTGAGTGTCTTTTAGATATCTCATAATTCTTTTGATTTCCATTATATGATTTTTTATGGGATTTACAGAGAATCTTGTAGCTATACCAACTACTAATGTAATATCAGGTCTTGTATTAGCAACATACTGAAGTTTTCCAATCATAGATGTCTAGGTAGTCTAATTTGCCTCTTTTGAATCATCACACTTGGATAACTCATGTCCAGTAGACATTGGTGTTCCAACATTTTTAGAATCTTCCATTATGAAGGTCTTTAATATCTCCTCTATCTACAACTCATTTTTCACTGTCTAAGACTTGATTCCCATAGTTTGTGTCTTGAGTTCCTCTATCTAAGACTCAGTTAGAACTCTCTCTAACTCTGGTTGTACTAGCAACAACTCGGGTTGCACTAAAGACTTGATTTCCTCTATCTTAGATAGAAAACATGTAGATTTAGTGAATTCTAGGTAAAAAAAATTACCTTCTATTTGATTGCCAGTCCCAACTAGGTTTCCTTTACCATCTAGAAACTTGGTCTTCCCATTCAAGGTTTTTACCTTGAATCCAATGTTGTTCAGTTGTACCACACTTAGAAGATTATGTCCAAGTCCTTCAACCTAGTAGGCATTATCACATTTGATTCCATTAGTCAATTCAATTCAACTCTTTCCCTTCACATAACATGGTTCATTTTTTCCAAATTTAACACTTCCACCATCATAGTGCTCCAAGTGTTCAAACTTAGTTTTGTCACCAGTCGTGTGATGAGAACATCCACTATCTATTATCCATGTGTCAATTTTTTTCTAACATGAGAAACAAGAGTCATATTTTCATTATCCTCATCATCTAATTCATCTTTAATAGCAATATATACCATTTCATCTTCATCATCACTATCAGAAACTTTAGCAATATAACAAGATTTATTACCTTTGTATTTGTAGTCTTTGTAGCTCTTGAAATCTTTCTTGCCTTTGAACTTGCTAGATTTTATCTCATCTCTACTTTCCTTGTTTGGAACCCTTACATTAATGTAACCAACTTCTTCACAAGAAAAATAAATTAATGAAATTTTGTCATTATATTTACCTTTTCCTTTTGGTAACCTTCTTGTAAGTAGGGCTTCAATGGCTTCAAGGTCATCATCAGATTCTTCTTCTTTTTTATTGTTGAACTATTTTCCATTTGAGTTTCCTCCCTTTTTACTAAGGGTTAGTTTGGCTTTGAAAGTTGATTCTATGTTGTGAGATCCAAGAAGATAGTTATCAAAGTTATCCAACTCTAAAGATGTTAACCTTCCCACTAGTGCATCTAAAGTTATATTATTTTTGGGATCACATCTCATATCTTGAATAGATCAAACTCTAATAGCATAAATAGCAAGAAGAGTTCTTAATACCTTCTTGACTACTATTGCATCTTTAATTTTTCCTCTTGAAGCTCTGATTGCACTCACACTTTCTTTGATTCTCTCACTATATTTTGCAATGTTTTCATCTTCTCTCATTTTCATCTGATCAAACTGGCCTCTTAGGCTTTCTACTTTATCTCTCCTCACATTTTCATCTCCTCCATAGATCTTTTGAATCTTGTTCCACATTTCATGAGAAGTAGGAAAATCATTGACTTCATTAAATTCAACATAATTAAGAGCAGAAGCAATGCCAATCATCATTGTGTTGTGATTCTATTTATCTACCATCTACACCATAGTCAAATGATAATGAGCTAATACATACTGGTCCTTTAAAAATTTTAGGCATGTATCTCCAATGGTTCCCAAATGCAACTTCATGAGTTCCTACCATGCTTTGAAGTTACCTCTATTCAACTTAGAAACGTCTCTTTTGTAAGACATCTTGATATTTATCTTAGGCCTTTGGAACCTTTCATGTAATAACCAAGAGCTCTGATACCAATTGTTCAAAATATAAGAGGAGTAACTAAGAGGGGAGAGGTGAATCAATTACCATTAAAACAATTCCAAATCCCTTAGATGTCAATACAAACTTCCTTTTAACTCACATCTCAATTAGAACTAGATACTCATTGTAACTTGGTTAACAAAGAAATCTTAAGATGATTATGTGCATTGACATTTAGTAACTTAGTTGTAGAAAGATAAAGCAATAATAAAATAACATGAACATATGAGACATCAAGATTTAACATGGAAATCCAATTTTGGAAAACCACCAATGCAACTAGTTACAACTTTTTCACTCTTCTAAAGTCAGCCCTATTAGGAGCCAACACTGTTAAAGGTTACAAAATGCACTATTAGGTGTGACCCTATTGAATTATTTGCATCACCCTATTAGGGGTGGCCTTGTTATAAGTCTTAAAATACTTCAATATAGAAATATCACCTAGTTAGAGGATTTACAAAATGACTATTATGTCAACTCCATTAAGATATTTCTTTACTCCTACAATTGTTAGAGAGTGCCAATGATTAACCTAATTGACAAAGAAAGTGAATTGCAAATTTAGATCATTTTTCTAACTTATCCTTTGGATCCTTCCTAATCATAATATTATTTGGAACTCATTGGATACTCTTCTCTAAATCAAATATCCTTTTTTATTCACATATTATCTTCTTCTCCACTCTCTCATTTTTCAATCCACACTTTGACCTTTCATATATGTGAAATCCAATGTCAAGTCGGCTTGAATAGACTTTCAAATAGAAAAATAATATCCTTTAATTCAACTTACATAAACCAACTAATAAATAAAACTAATCTTTTATAGCTTGACTAAAACTAAAAACTGGGTCACTTAGTTACCAATGAGTTCCTTGGTAATTGACATGACTCGGTTTACACTGAACTCCTTTGGTAACTAACCTAACTCAGTTTACATAGGAATCCCTAAACTTTTCTTCTTCTGAACTTATGCTTGGTTAATACTAAAGTCTTCTGAACTTGGTTCCAATAGGCAATGCTCAGTTAGAGTATAACATTTGTGTAACATCAATGACAATAAATAATTGAATAATTTTTATCAAAAACTCTTCTCTTAGTATTAGCCTTACCTATGGAGACATTTTTTCTAAGTATGATTTCATAACTTCTTTCAATTTCTCTTCTTTTTTTTCTATGGTGTTCTTTCTTGATAGAGATATTCTTTCCTTTGGTTATTCTCCTATTTGGGCTAACCCCTTGGATAATGATATGGATTATTCTCTTCCTTATAGAGGAACCTTATCTCAAAAGGGTGATACCATGGTAGCAACATCTTCTATATCATTTCAACATGACATTCTTGATGTTTCTCATTCTCTTAAAACATACCTTCCTCTTAGGAATGTTTTAGAGCAAAAGGAAGACATTATGAATTATTTTATCAATGTCACCTTGCCTTTATTTGATGCTCCTAGTAGAGATGAATCATTAAGGGAAGGTCACAATTCATATTCTAAGGATTCCTTAGGAAAAGAGGATACAACTAATCTCCTTAATGCTCTCCCTCTAGTGATGACTCTATGGAGAAATAAGATCTTAATCAAGTTAATATTGGTCAACCTATTCTCACTCTCAAATATCACCCTTATTCAAATTAAACCCTCTTCACCCTTAAAGATTGTCCTTCAACAACTCTTAAATGGGAACATTTTAATCCTTCCCATATTATCCTACATTTTTTTTTACTTATCTTAAACCAAATAATCCTCAACCTACTACTTCTCTCCAACCTTCTCAAACTATTATTCCTCCACCTCATCTTTCTCAAAATATTTGGATAGAGTATGATTTGGTAGCACAAGTATAAAATTCCCCCATGAAGATTTATCTTTGGGAACTTCTTCAAACATCTCCTACATATCATGAGGACTTGAAAACATGTTTATCCACTATTCCAACTCTGGATCCTGTTAAAGCTAACATTAATGTCTTTCTACAATGGATGAATTCTATCTTGGTCACACCTTAGATGTGTTTTTACATGTGATGATTTTCCTCCTAAAGAGATTCAAGATTTCTATAATACTCTTATGGGTGTGTGCAAAAAATTAAACACCCCATAAAAAATCTTTAATAAATCCAATCGAGTTATAAATAACTTAATCATATTATTTCAAACTTATAAAAGTGGCCAAGCTTGGTAACCAAGCCCATCCTTTTATCATTAAATAACAACCCAGTGGGGTTATTAAAAGCATTGAGTATTGAAAAATTCAATAAGGTATTATATAACTCAATCTAGTTTTTCAAAACTATATGTTTTTTACAAACCCATGGCCAAGTCACTTTAATGCCATATAAAATGCAAACAACAATATGATGAGAAGCAAAAAAATACTAACCCAATAAGGTTTTGAAAATTTCAATGTCATTTTCATCATTTTCAAGCATTCCCCCTCATAAACAAGGTATTTTTGCAACAACAAAAAAAAATTATAGCTCTATTTGATATTAAATTAAGTTTTTTAATTTATAATTATTATTTTAATTTTGATATCAGATGCATCATAGAAACCAAGAAAATGAGCTAGAGATGAATGACCATAAGAAGCACAAATAATACAATAAATCCCTAAAGCACAAAAACCTCCATTGACTAGGGACAACCACAAAACCCTCCACTAGCTATGACATAGCTACAAAAGGAAATATGCACCAAGAGAGTGTGCAAAAAGGTAGACACCATGAAAAAAAGTCAAAATATACATAATGCAGTCATGTTATGTGTACCTTTTATCAAATTTCAAAATGGCTAATACCATCATGTATGCACCAATGGATGGGGAACCTTTTAGTTGTTTCTCTAATGGTATTTTGTTCGCCAAGCTATTTAAACAATGCACAAATGCTACTTTTTGCTTCTTCCTCTTCCTTTTTTGCATCTTCCTCTTCCTTTTTTGCATCTTGATATGATAATTTGTTTGCATAATATCTTCTTTGTTCATCCCTCTTAACACACCAAATATCCAACTGACCACTTACATAAGCTACATGGGTCATAATGGACTCGAGGGATGATGCCAATTGTGCTCTCATTGGCTTGGTTTGTCCACAAGCTTTCAACCTACGAATGAGTGCTTCTAATTCATTTTTCCCTCTTTCTATTTCATTCATAATGTTGTCTTGGGTGCTAGGAGGAGGTCTTCCAATCGGTGCAGGTTGTGGAATTTCATACTCTTGTGTTGGAGGGTTTCGATTTTCATCTTGTGGAGGGTTTTGATTAGCATCTTGTGGAGGGTTTCCATTTTGATTTTGTTGATCTAGCTAGAGATTTGGCAGTTGATTATTTACATTTCTTGATAAGAAACCAATTGCAATCTAAATAAATAAACAAATTTTTAAAAAAATTGAAAAAACCTACAAAACAATGTAAAAAACTTACAAAACAATGCAAAAATATATAAAAAAATACAAAAAAAGAGTAGAAAACATACTACGTGATCCTTATCTTGAACTTCGGTGATGAGGAGGCATTTTGAGGAGGTGGGAGACAAAATTATTTGACTTCTTCAATCCACATGTGCACTATTTATGAGAAATGGAAAAACCAAATTCAATGGTAAAATGGTCTGTGGGTTTGTAGCCCATTTATAAAAAAAAATTAATTTTGAAAGTGTGTAGATGCTATAGAGCATACATGCTTTGCAAAAAAAAATAACATTAGGTGTCATGTTTTTGGCACCACAACTTGGTGCACATACCCTGTTCACAAGTTGATAAAAGTTGCAAAGAACCACAAAATAAGAATGTACCATCCAAGCATGATGTCTTGCAAAATTTTTAGTACATAAAATGTTGGATATGAATTCCCTTGAAGATCTAGGTGGCTCATTCATGTCAGAATCCTACAAAATAAACTTAGAATGCAAAAACATACATATATGCCTAAAAACATCAAAATGGTTTAAAAAATTCAATGTGTATCCTACAACGACAAGTTGTGCATGTTTGATTTATCTTCACATAAAAAATTTTACCCATCTCAAAAAATCTTTGACTTATTTGAATTTGAGGATACATACCAATAAATTTTGCAAAAAATTGTGTCTAAGTTGAGTCCAAAAAATGCTTCACATGCAAGTCATGATTTTTGCTACCAATCCTCTTTCTTACAACATTTCTTTGATTAGGGGATACACGTGTGTTATTTGTCCAAAAATATTCAACCAATGATTTCAAAGCTTCCCTAATTTCTTTATCCTTTCATGGTAGTCTACCAATAAATTTCCATAACTCATTGTTTGTTGGATCTTCCAATCTATCATGCCTTAGCATGGCTCTCCTTAGAGTAAATCTATCGATTTTCAATATTTTTCTTGTCTTTCTCATGAGTTGAGTTGTCTTCACTTGGGTACTTACTATTATCGATGTAAGTACTCATCTTGTGATATTACTATCTTTGGTATGTAATTTAGAACCCACTTTGTCATAAGGCTATGTGCAGGATCATGGTGTGCCAAAAAGTGGCGATGTGAAAAAAAAAGAGTTTGAAGACGCCTAAAAGCACTTCAAAATCCACTCTGACTTTTTTTTACCTATCCAGGAACCAAACCTGGAAGGTTAAGTCGAGCCTTATTAGATATCTAATATCATATCAGATATTCGATATCATATCGAATATCCGATTTTAAATGAAATATACGACTAATAATTAAAATCATATAATAGTATGATATATTATTTAATATTATTATTATTTAATATGATATTAAATAATAATAATAATATTAAATAATATATCATACTATTATATTATAATAATAATATTATTATTATAATTATTATTATAATATAATATAATAATATTATAATAACATATTATATTATAATAATATATTATAATATATAGTAATGTAATATTATATATATAAGATATAATATAATATATAATAAAAAAGTATAATATATTATAAATTATAATAATATAATATAATAATAATAATTTATATTATAATATATAGTAAATTAATATAATAAATATAAAATATAATATAAAAATATATAAAATGTAATATATATTATATGTTATATTATATATATTGTAATGTCATATTGGATATCCAATATAATATCGAATATCTGATACCTGTGCATTCGATTAAATAAAATCACAGACCCGCGAGCCCTTATTTTACGCGAATTTGGGCCAGTACTGCCATTGCAGATCGAATATCAGATACCAAATCGGATATCAGATATCAGGTATGTTCCCCCCCCAACTCATTTTTAACCTAAATTTAATAGATTTTAACATGATTTTGTTTATTTTAGTTGAATCTAGGGTTTTTTTGACAAAAATGGTTAAAATTTAAATTTTTTTTAATATATATTACGTTTTGCAATTCAATAGGAATTGTTGATCAAAATTATGACACTAAGGCAGGGAATAATATTCCTCACAACCCACCACCAAACGATCCAGTATCCCCACAAAACTGTCCACCAAATGATCCTCTACCTCCTCAAAACCCTCCTCAAATCGAGGATTTGATAAATGAAAATCTCACTGAGTTGAGAGTTTTGCATAGAACATACAATAATGTACCTACACTGGCTCCTATGTTATCCACGTTAAACACCATAGTGGATAACATTGAAACCCTTACAAACCAACAAAATGTTGCTCTTCATTGGCGTGATGAAATGCACTAGATGTTTGATGATGGTTTGGATTATGATGAGGTCGCGGCCCTCAACATAACCAAAGACGATTTGGCAAGCCTTTTTGCTAACCCAAAAATGGGTATACCAGTTGACCCAAAAAAAACCAAACTATCGATTAAATGGTGCACAAATGATGCCATACATGCAAATTTTTGGGACCATTGGTGGATGGTCTTTGATATCCCTCCACATGGAAATTTAGACATACCATTTTATTTCTTTAGAAAATTATATGCAGAATTTGTGTTGAAACTTAAAGTGAACTATTGGAGCATGAAGCCCAACATGGGCTTAGGACTAGGAGCTCCTCAGGATAGACCCTCTTCCCAGCGGAAGAAACTTGGCACTTTTGTCCCCCCCCCCCCCCTGATATTTTTCCCCCTCCTTGAGTGAAGCATCCAAATATTATGGCAGAGGCTAGCTCTTAGACCATCAGCTAGCCATTCATAGGCTGAGTAGCCTAATGATATCTCAGGCTAGGTCAGTCCTGGCTCTTCGTGTTGATGATGTTGGTGCCAGTTCATCATTGGCTAGCTCATCACACATTTGTGTGCCTCACACTTGCATTACATGCAAGAATATTTTCTTGGGTCCCATAGGTGATCTTCCTAAGTATCATTTTGTATTAGACGAGGATACACCAGACGCACGTGCAGAGGCTACAGATCCTGATGCGAGAGAGGAGGAGAATGCAGAGGCATGGACTCCTTCGGTGTCGGTACATGTATACATTTTTTTGTTATGACATATGTGATTTAAAGTTAATTTTTATAATAGCATAATTTTAATTTTTAAGCCATACTGACTTTTACATGTATGTGATCTTCATTCATGTTTAGTTGATGACCGAGGAGGAGCTCAGACAGATAGATGATGCTACACTCTTGGCCATTTCATTTGGCCTTGAGACATCTATGGTACATTATGTTGTGTTTGCATTTATTTTTTCTATTTGATATTGTAGCATATATGGTTGCTAATCTTTCTTTTATCTTGCAGATACCACCAGCCCTGGGGGGACAAAGTGCGGGGGGTGAGCCAACATGCATTGACAAAGAAAAGGTAATTATATGTTTTCTAATTGATTAAATATTGATGCATTCTTGTAAAATGTTTGTGGTAATCTCATTTAATTACATTATTTATTGTATATAGGGTGTGGCTACTGGCAATGAGCCTGTACAGATTCGGCATCCTAGATCATCAAGGATTTTCATTCGCATAGAGAGCCCCATTGTATGTATAAGTATCATTTATTTTTTATTTTTTTAATTGATGTAGAGGAAAGTATGACTGTTTTTCTATACAATTTCTATGATTTTTTTCGTACCAATAATGATTCGTGTCTTGCATATGTTCATTACAACTTAAATAGGCTTATGTGCACCTGTCCAACCAACCAAGTTGGTTACAAAGGTTTATTTAATCAAACAAATACCAAATTACTACTTTCCCTCCAAAAATAATATGACCGTTTGAATTTGAAATTCAAATTTCAAACTATAGTTTTTATGCATTCCCTAACTTTCTAAACTATTCCATTGACTCAAAATTGATCATATGGATTTATTAAATGCAACTAAGTAAATTTCTAGAAAATTGAAGTTTTTATTGTTTTTTCTCCAAACCACTGTACACTTTGATCTCCCTCTTTCAACTGAGATCACATATGACATATATAAAAGTCTACATGACGGTTGGAACAACCATATAGGCATTCCCAACCATAAAACAAACAAACAACCACTTTTTGCTAATACTATTTAGACTCTAAATACCCTATTCTAAGGCCTTTTGGTCCCATGGAGTCACTTGGTTTATAACCACACCAAAATTCTTGTGGGCCTTACATGTGCCTTTATTACAAAACATAGACCAACTTGTAAAATATGGACCAAACCTTTATTCCAACTTCCTAATCTACTTGAATCCTCGCTTTTATCGAGTGGCAAGGTGTTCGGCAACATAGATACTTGTTCCCCCTTGCCACATAGGTTAGGTTCCCTGCACCACCTTTCCTCTCTCTCATTCTAAACACTAGTCCACCAACTGAGTGATGTTCCTCTTAGTCTTGTTGTTGCTACTTTTACCTTCTTATCTACCTCTATGTCTTCAAGATCAAAGTAGTTCTCAAGGGCCTCTATCCACCCTAGCACTTCTTCACTATCCATTTTACCCTAGTATATTGTAAAATCAATATGGTTCTTCCCACCATTACCTTGTACTACCTTAATGATTCTCATAAATCTCCTTTCTTCAATATCATCTGTTGTCTCATGCTCTTGCCTTGCATTACCAACCTCTTCTTCTTCATGGTTCTCTCCATGATTTCTTCCTCTAACCTCTTCTCATCTAGGTGCTTGCCTTTCCTTTCCTAAGGATTCTATCCTTGCAATAAGCTTCAGCCTCTCTCTTCTCATCTATCTTTCTTCCCTCACTCTAGATGCTTCAAGTTCTCTCCTCTCTCTTTTCTCTTTTGCCAACTCTTCTATCAATTCTTCAAGTTCTCTAGCCATTTGATTTTTAGGAGGCATTTTCACAACAAGTTTTCTTCCTTCCCAAGGGCCAACTCACTAATTCTCTTTCTTTCCTCACCAAGAAATCTCTGGACACCACTTATGTACCTTTCAACTCTGGGACACACAAGGAGGAATTAGACACACCAAGGCTTCAACAAAGGGACCAGCACACTAAAGATTTTGAAGATTATAGGTCTTGGTCACACTCCTAAACACCCAAACTTCAAAACCCTCTTTAAAATGGCTTAAAAACTAGGGCCTGCTTGTTCAAACCACAAAACTCAATTCTAGAATGTTTTGACTTGTCTAATGACAAGATATGATCATGACAACCTACATGAACCTATCAAATGACTCATCTACCATATGAAATCCTAAAATCCTATCTCATGCCTAATTACAACTTTCTTCCACATATGAGTCCAACATTATAACTTTGTATGCTTCCATGAGCCATAATTGGTGCAAGGATTGCCCAATTGACTTCAAGAGATGTTCCATGAACTCTATAATGCCTTGGATCTTCAATGTTCCCCTGATGAGCATGGGATGCTCCTGCATCACTTATCTTCATAAATAAATTCAAAACTAATTTCCGTGATATTAACAACTACTATTTTGTATCTCATAGGAAACTCCTAGTGCACATGAGGTTCGATGGGACAGTTATGTAGATTTGATGACGTGACCACTCACTCCTAAGGAGGAGCCTACAATAGTAACTTGTAGTTTGAATTCATGATTTAATATGTTATAAATTTAGCATGCTATGAATTATAATGTTATAGTTTAAATTGTAGATTCATCTGACAAAGGTATTTGAACATATACAACCCACAATCAGCGAGGTACCAGCATTGCCGAGGGCATACGAGAGGACTCCTGACCGGCGCAGGAGGTCGACAAGAGAGGTATTTATTATGAAATTTTGATAGTATTAATCTCTAATATATAAAATATCATTATGCATTTGAGTAATTCAATGTTAGATACGTAGAATCATATAAATTTAGTAGTCTAACTTTGGGTTTTCCTTTTTTGTTTATGTAGGAGGCATCTGATCCACCTAGTGCAGCGAAGAGGTTGCATTTTGATCATCCACCAGAACCCTAGGATAGTATAGTTTTCGTAAGATGCATCATGAGACATTTTGAGATGGCATATGCCACATTGTATACAGAAATATTGATATTATACACATTCTGATGGCAGGATCAGCCACATTTTATATATGGATCTATGTATTTTGATATATATATATATATGAGTACTTTTTTTATGGATACATGATCTTTGATATATATTTGTGTAAAATTTTGTCTATGGATACATGTATTTTGATATATATTTTTTTCATTTACATGCACAATGATATACATATTAATTTAGTATCTAGTATTGTTCAATTTATCGTGGATCATGTGTCATGCCCTAAATTTTACTAGTAAAAACACAACAATTTTTTATTTTTTTTGTAGCTTATGAAGTCGCATAAGAAATTACATATTGTAAAATAAGGTTATCATTGAATAGGAGTTCAAGACTCATGTGAATAGTGTGAAGGTATTAACATCTTAGTCACAGGTGGTTTTCAAATAGATTGGATGACAATCTAGTTCAAGTTAGCATCATGAGTCAAACGAGAAAGTTCAAGATACAACACTCATAAATTAGTGAGGTAATTCATATCCTAACAAGCCTCTAATACTAATATTCTATTAGGGTCTGTCGGTTGTATCATATGGACTAGGTCGTGATTCTAGCATGTAAGGGAAGGGGATCAGAATTACTTATTATCCTCATTACCAATGTACACACATTCATTAATCATTACAATATATATTAATGTGACAATTACTATATTACTATATCCTCATTATCTATCAACATTGCTTCCTCACCAAACTAGCACTCACTACAGTTTTCTAAACACAAAAATGACTATTTCAATACATAAATTAAACTCACTCTAACAAAAGACAATTACTAACTATCTAGCTCATCAACTACTAACTAATCTAGCAACATTGCCATGCTTTTACATTTACTATTTTAATTACTATAATTACTATACTATTACATTTACTTTTTACATTAAATTACATCTAACTATTCACCATAAGCTCACTTTCTCACTATCAATATTATTATTATCAAAGCATGTTAAGATTCAAAGTAGTTTCATAGTACGAATTAGTAAGCACATAAAATGAGGAACTCTTAGTAAGTCTAAGGGCCAATTCAAAGTACTTAACTCAATAATAATTCACGATCTGTATTTAAACACATCCTACTACACCATCGTATTGAGTGTGTCAATTTAAATTTGTTATATGAATTGTTTATGCAAGGATTAGGTGCAAGCATATAAATAAGGTTTGTATATAACATACCTTGTCGGTCTGACATATATGTATCAATGTATCAATGTGCTTTATTGACTAGATAAAACTAGATTTGAGCTATTATTTTAATCCACCATCCATCCTTATCCTTGATTCTCCAATCCCATCATCCCGACAACTTACTTCATATTAAAACCCTATTATATGTACATCCAATCAATCTTGGCTTTTATTTTATTTTTGAGTTAAATATTTAAATTTGTCATATTCTATAACATGCACACTAATATCCCTTTATTTATTTAATTACTAATTTATTATTTGAGTGTTGGATGTGACTTAGAGGTCACAAGATTGTAATGTGTACCATTCTGTCACTTAGAAAATATATTAGTCTAGGACACTCATTAGTCTCTATATGCTATTATTATTTTTATTTTTATTGGATAGCAGTCTAGAATTTGGGAATATTCTTTAATATTTTATTGTTCTGTATTAAGGAAGGGATTTATTTGCCTTTACCATACATTTTCTAGAGAGTAAAATGCATGCCTACAGCAATGTATCTCATAGATTTTATTATGTCTTCTCTTACAACAAACTTCATTTTGTTATATCATAAAATTAATTTGATGATTTCCTTGCTTAGAATTACATTAAGCTTGGTAATTAAAATCAATGTTATCCATTCATGTGATATGAACATAAAAATTTCCTTCCAAATTATTGAGTGCACAACAAGATTGTAAGCAATCTACTAAGTTTTAAATTTATACAATCAATGGTATCACATAACATCTATGGATTGTTATTATCAACTAGTCATTTACAATACCACAAGGAGAAAAATTTCTTTCACATTTTCAAATGATAACAATGATGTCAAAGAAAATCTATGACTCATACCAATGCTTTCATAACAATATAAACTACAAATGAAACATGCATATACAACCTTATCAATTATTTCTTCTACACATACATTAGGTAACAATGATACAATCTCCTTCCATCACAATGGGGCAACATAAGGGACTTTTCAAAATCATAAGGAACATGGACATTGAAAGATATGGACAATGAGTAGCATGAACATTGTCCAACATGATTGTTGAGAACATGAACAAGCTGGTGAATCCTCCTTCACAAATGAGGACACAATGTCAAGTTTTCTCATCCAACATCAATCTGCAAGATGATCATTCCAAGCCATTTCCATTGCTCCCTTGGACACAAATCTACATATGCAACACAACAAAATAACAAGGACCATGGGTTCTTTCCACCCAATCATAGGCCTCAAAGAGACCACCCCCGCGCTAGGGAACAAGGCTCAAACTGGGATACTCATACAATCTTTCAATGCATAAACATTACATTTCAAACTTGAACAATTTCCCCCCAAGACTATTTCACAATGGCTTCATAGATGGAACCATAAACATAGGGTGAAGGTGTGTTATAAAATGGAGACTTGCCATACCAAACCATATTTTCAATAAACAATTTTCATGCCCTCTCAGGGCCTCCACATTTCCTCCTCCAAACCCACTACCATCAGCTGTAAGTCCTCAAACTTCCTTTCTACACCATACTTTCCTTATCACCCCTGGCAAGATATGAAATGTTATGGCATACAATGGAGCCCATACTCCAAGGTTCTCAATACATTTTTCAAACCCAACTTAAGCCCTTCACCCTAGACTTCTCTTCCCTTCCCACAAGGGTGAGTGTAACTCCCACGCCCATAACAATACTCAAGCACAAAACAAGAAAACAAAACCAAGTAGAAATAAAACAAGAAATTTTCAAGAGCACATCACATTTTCACAACACAATATCAACACCCATAATACAATAAGGAAATAGACAAAATCCAAACCTCATACTCACAATACTCCACACAATACAACAAGATGCACAATGGTGTCACACTAATCTACATGGAATGAACACCATTCAAGCACTCACATGAATGCTACTCCACAATGCAATGCAATGCATACTCCATTGATAAACTCCACACTTGCATATTTTCTTAACCATGCTAAAAGAAAGAAATGGAAAAGAAGAAATTTTGAGATACCAACCTTGGTCCAAGCTAGGGTAAGGATAGTTGTAGTAGAGCTCCCCTAATCTCCCTCCAAAACCTACGTGTCTCTAAAATTAGAGAGTGGGAAAACACCCCACTAGTTTGGCCAAGACCCTCTAATAAAGCCTTCCCACTAACTTATTTTAGCAAAAACACTAAGCCACTCCATCCTTACAAACTTGTCTCCTCTAACGGTTCATCGATAGCCCTCACGAGCTCTGAGTTATGACCCTCGAAGGATCAACCTCAAAATGCACTTAGAGCACCTTGAAGACTCCTCGGTACGGGGTGGCCGCAAATGATGGATGGTCTTCATGGCTAGAACAAGGGTGTGACTAGGGTTCACCCACCCATTCAGAGCTAATGGCACTGACGATTCGATGCCAAGATCAGCGGTTTTAAAGTTACGTTGTGGTGCACCTATGAACTGAGGCACACTGCGAGTTTTGGCATCGAGCGAGATCATTGTGCTGAATCCAAACAGAATGTGATGTCTTGAAAATGAGATAGGTTATTTTAGGCCTCAGTATCATTATCTTTTAGTATTTGACAGTTCATCGATAGCCCTCACGAGCTCTGAGTTATGACCCTCGAAAGATCAACCTCAAAATGCACTTAGAGCACCTTAGAGACTCCTCAGTATGGGGTGGCCGCAAATGATGGATTATCTTCATGGCCAGAACAAGGGTGTGACTAGGGTTCACCCGCCCATCCAAAACTAATGGCACTGATGATTCGATGCCAAGATCAGCAGTTTACAAGTTACGCTATGGTGCACCTATGAATTGAGGCACACTGCGAGTTTTGGCATCGAGCGAGATCGCTGTGCTGAATCCAAACAGAATGTGATCTCTCAAAAATGAGATAGGTTATTTTAGGCCTCAGAATCACCATCCTATAGCATTTGACATTCCATCGATAGCCCTCACGAGCTCTGAGTTATGACCCTCGAAAGATCGACCTCCAAATGCACGTAGAGCACCTTGGAGACTCCTCGGTACAAGGTGGCCGCAAATGATGGATGGTCTTCATGGCCAAAACAAGGGTGTGACTAGGGTTCACCCGCCCATCCAGAGCTAATGGCACTAACAATTTGATGCCAAGATCAGCGGTTTCAAAGTTACACTGTGGTGCACCTATGAACTGAGGCATACTGCGAGTTTTGGCATCGAGCCAGATCGTTGTGCTGAATCCAAACAGAATGTGATCTCTTGAAAATGAGATAGGTTATTTTAGACCTCAAAATCACCATCCTGTAGCATTTGACAATTCATCAATAGCTCTCACGAGCTCTGAGTTATGACCCTCAAAAGATCGACCTCAAAATGCACTTAGAGCACCTTGGAGACTCCTTAGCACGGGGTGGCCACAAATGATGGATTGTCTTCATGGCCAAAATAAGGGTGTGACTAGGGTTCACCTGCCCATCTAGAGCTAATGGCACTAATGATTTGATGCCAAGATCAGTAGTTTCAAAGTTACGTTGTGGTGCACCTATGAACTGAGGCACATTGTGAGTTTTGGCATCGAGCGAGATTGCTATGATGAATCCAAATGGAATGTGATCTCTCAAAAATGAGATAGTTTATTTTAGACCTCAATATCATCGTCTTGTAGCATTTGACAGTTCATTGATAGCCCTTATGAGCTCTAAGTTATGACCCTTGAAAGATCGACCTCCAAATGCACTTAGAGCACCTTGGAGACTCCTCGGTACGGGGTGGCCGCAAATGATGGATGGTCTTTGTGGCTAGAACAAGGGTGTTACTAGGGTTCACCCACCCATCTGGAGCTAATGGAACTGACGATTCGATGCCAATATCAGCGGTTTCAAAGTTACGCTGTTGTGCACCTATGAACTGAGGCATACTACGAGTTTTGGCATCGAGCGAGATCACTGTACTGAATCCAAATGGAATGTGATCTCTCAAAAATGAGATAAGTCATTTTAGGCCTCAGCATCACTGTCCTGTAGCATTTGATAGTTCATCGATAGCCCTCACGAGCTCTGAGTTATGACCCTCAAAAGATCGACCTCCAAATGCACTTAGAGGACCTTGGAGACTCCTCGGTATGGGGTGGCCATGGACGATTGAGGGTCTACATGGTTGGAACAAGGGTGTCACTATGGTTCCCCCACCCACTCGGAGCTAATGGCATTGACTTGTAGCCATTAGGAGTTAGATTTTGAAAAGTTGTCAAGAAAGGTTGACCCCTTTGACTTGTATCATGAAAGGTTGCTTTGTGCCTTGCTTGATTGTTTGAAGACTACTCCATGTGTCACTATCTTTCTATGTCTCTAGTGCTTGAACATGCTTAAAATGGCTCTTTAGTCTTAGAGCTATTGGTATTTTCTAACTTCATGGTCTATGATATGCATACTAAGAATTTATTTCACTAAATGGTTTCCTTGATCTATTGACTACACTTAAATTTGTTCACTTGTCATCTCTCTTTCTTTATGTTCAATACAAAGAGCTAGAAGAGACAAATAATCTTTCTTACCTTCATCTCTCTAAGAACATGATAGAAATCAATTCTAAACTTGAGAAAAGGTTAGAGGATAATATTGCATTCTTAAATTAATCTCCCTTAAGACCTTTACATACACACGGAGCATTCTTAAATTAATCTCCATGGAAAATTTCATAAAACTAAAGATTCCATAGTGTTAAAACATAAAATCCAAGATCTCATTTATGATGGAATTGTTGATACCTCTAATGACTCATCCACTCATAGCCTTCATATTCAACTTCATATCATGTCATTATGCATGTGCTATCTTGCTTATTGGCTTTAATTGCTTATCCTACATGCTATCTTCTTTCATGGATTTCATGGCTTATGCCAAATGTGCTTCATACAAATTTTCAATATGAAAGTCTTTCAAAACATTATACAATATTATGACTCTTTATGCTTTCAAATGCTATGATTGGTTGCAAAATGGAAGAAATCAAGTATTCTAATTGTTCATCCGTACTTTCTAGATTTTTCTTATTTGATTAGTTTGATAAAAATATTTTTAATAATCATAATGTCAGTTTTATGTCAAATAAGGAAAAAACCAAATTTGTAATAAGATATCCACATGCAATTATCTTTCATATAGTTATAAATGCTCTTAAAATTGTCATTATAGCCTTGTATCAAATGCAAGTATGATTTGGAAGAACTTGTTCAATATCTTCCTCTTATAATTCCTTACAAAGAACCTACCAAAATACAAAAACCATATACAAAAAACTACACATTTTACATCATAATACATCATAAATTTTAGAAATTCTCCCCAATACCACCCCCCTCCAACTCTTCATGATGTACCTACATTCCAATATCATAAAAAAATTAGTAACTTATTGTATTAAACAAGATAATCATCAATTCATTAAATTATTATGAAGAAAATAACATAAGAAGTATATATACCTAGTCGAGTATTCCAATAGGGTCCTCTCTCTATTTTAGGGTCTCCAATAGGGCTTCATGATCAGCATTAGCAATAGTAAAAAGTTCTTTTACTTTTGGTCTTCCTTGATGCTTCAATAACTTTACATTTGTTGCTATAATAAGATGCGAATATATGAGAATTACTTTGTGCTTCTTATAGTCTTCGAATGCAGGAATTTCGTTCCTTCTAAGCATGTATGTCCGCAGCCATGTTCCAGCAACAACCACTGAACCAGTAGGATACATGAATCCATCATCATCTGTGATCGTTTGTGCAAGTTTTTGTTTGCCTCTTACACAACGTGCTAACCAATAATCAAATTTCTCATCATTCCCCTATGGTGCAACCAATGCAAAGACATGTCCTGGCTGAAGTAGATTTGATAGATGGTTATGCTCAAGTGAACTTTCCATGTCATCATTTTTGATAGAGGGTATGATAGACAATGGAGTAAGATAATGTGGAGCCCATGTGTCCACCCACTCACTTGACTCACAGTGATCCCAATCACACTGAAAACAAGTACAACAAAAATAAGCTAATTATCGTGTCCAAATGGTCCATGTACTAGAATTAGAGCTCCGAAATGAATGCATTTTTTATGAGTCTCTCACTGTAGCACAATTTGATCTATCACTTATGGACCCTTCCTCAACCAACCAAAAGAACATGCGTACCACTGAATTAAGAGTCCCCCCCTGTGATAATGCTAAACTACACCAATCAACAATGCTACGAGCATCAAGAAGCTCTGTTGTTGAAATCTTCAGTTGCTCCTTAACTAGAGCTCTCTTCACACATGCCCCTGCTCCATCGTGTTCCCCTTTTCCATGGTCAGACTCAAAAAAACTCCAAATATGAGGCACCCCTCTCTCTACGTTCATTGTACACAACCAATAAAACATGCGATCATTCTTGAATTGACCTATACAATTATCTGACCAAATGATATGTCTATCCATAGCAATTGCATGCTCATGTAAGAAATCAAAAAAATTCTCAAAACAATGTTGCACAAACTCGTGGGAGTGAGATCTATCATCACTCATATAAAAATGATACTCTCTAATAATCTTTTGATTATCTTCTACACTATCAGGGGCATGTCTATATGTTATGTGAACAAAAATTGCAATCTGAATGGAGTTGTAATACTGAGATTGTGTCTCATTTTGAGGTTGCAATGTGTAGTTCTCAGAAAAATCAACAACTGATATAATAGTGCCAATGGGAAAAGTCTCCTTACACGTTCTAAATTGTTGATCCAACCACTGCGACCTGTGACTATGTCTTGCATACTTGTAAAAAAGATTTTCCTTGAAATCTGAAATAAAATTAGCCACACTGATCTCTTTTCCAACCAATTCATATCTAGAGCTCTCACTCCCACTCTTCAATGTGTATTTCACCGTTTCATATACCATTTTTTTTAGTATTGTCTTTCCAAGATCTTGTTCACACCCCTCATGGAAACATGTGTCAAACTTGGGTAAGCCACCACATTCTGAACACTTCTCATTTAAGCAAGCATTTCTATAAAAGGAAGAACCATCAACTCTACGACATAAGAGTTGATCTAGCAAGTCTCTTGATGATTTTGGAAGCCCACTAGCCCCACAATCCTCCAACATTTCTTTACTATGCAAAGTAGAACGGATGGAGCGTAATAGTTCATGGTGCATAGAAAACTCAACATGATATTTGCAACAACATGTATTTCGAATTTTGAGTGGCACACAATAAAATGGTTTCAAAGATTCAAAAGCCCTTTGTGATATATGAAGACTTGGATGACTCTCTCTAAATTGTTTGAACAACATAGTTTGACTTACTTCTAAATGGTGTTTAGGATGTGGCATGTGATCTCTAATGCCAATTCTCAACTTTAAGATGTCTTTAGCATTGGGTGATACTCGTGAGTTAGATTGCCAAAATTGTGTAATTTCTTCCTTCACATCGTCGGATAGCTTCTTATCAAAACGTGGAAGTCTCCCACCAAATGCCCATGTTTCATTTTGAAGATGATCATCAATTTTCTCTCATCGACTAAGTGCTCTTCTCAAAGTAGTACGATTTAGATTCAAATCAATACAAGTTTGTCTCATATATCTACCCTTTCTCAAATGATGACTTACTAAAGAGGTTGTAATGACCCTTCGAGCAGCTCTATTATCCTTCTCTCTGCTATTTTTTCCAATGCTATTGAGAGCACTGAAAATATTCTTCACGATAATGGCATTTCTTTTCAACTTTTTATTGACACGAATCTTCAATTTGGAAAGCATAGGTCTCATCTTTTGCATCTTTAATAAGTGCATGAAAAGCTGACATTGCTCTACCACTGTCTTGTTGCCGAAAAACATCTGATATAGTCTTGAAGCCCATAACCGAATGGTTCTTTTTGATTTTTTTCCTTCTAAACTAGCAATAATCATTTCATCAATTTCAATTATCCATTTTGGTGTTTTAGAACCTTCATGCCAATTATAATTAGGAGATATGTAAGGTTCTTGTGCATTAGGTTCCTATGCATTGTCATCTTCGACATGGTCAACTATGCAATTTGGATTATGAGTTGGTGGCATTTCTTCTTCAAAATTTTCATTCTCCAAATTTTCAATTTCAGAATTATCATTTTCAATAGGTACATTTTCATTCCCAAACTGTACATATTCATTATCTAATTCTATGATTTCACCTTCGATTAATTCATTGTCAACTTGACTGATATTTAGCATACCTTGTCTTTTTCTTCGGTGTTCCATTTTGTCCCTTTCTCTATATGTCACAATGTCTTCATTGGATATCTTCCTTTTGCATTTATCCTTTTGACGACTACTGCTCCCCATTCAAATGAAAAATTCGAACACCTAAGGTTATATTTTCGAATTTTTTTTGAATAGTTGGGCCCCAAAATGTGACTTTTTTCAAAACTCGTGAAAAAAAGGTGAAAAAGTGATGTTGTCGAGTCTGCAGGGATAGGGAATTATTGGAAATTCATGCCAGTAAAATCGAATATCCGATTTTATATCCGATATCCGATCCTAAATTGGATATCCAATTTGAAATCGGATATCCGATATTGTAAAGTGAATTTTGGAGGGAAAACTTGCTATAATTTCCCTCTTTTGCCATAATTATATTAATATTATCAAAATCAAAACTTGCTATAATTTTTTGACTTTGGTTTATTACTAAGCTAATAGTATAGTAGTATTAATATATAATAGTATTAATAGAATAATAGTATTAATAGTATAATAGTATTAATATAAAGTATCAATAGTATTAATATATAATAGTATTAATATATAGTAATATTAATATGTAGTATTAATATAGCTAAAGTATCAATATTATTACTATAGATATAATAGTGTAAATATTTAGTGTTTATTTATATTATTATTATGCTACAATATAGTATTAATATATATATTATTATTAGTATAGATATGATAATATTAATATTTAACGTTTATTTATATTATCATAAAATATTATAAATACTATATATATATATATATATATATATCCTTTCATTTTTTAACCCATATACATACAAACGATTTGAATATGTCCGTAGAGGTCCTAGGACCCCTAGGAACATATGTCGTCCATTAGGGTCATAGATCACCCTATGACCTCCTTTGACTCATATGACCCATTCGAATGTCCCTAAGATCATTAGGGACATATGTCATCGTTTAATGGGTCAAAGGGGGTCATAGGGCACCCTATGACCCCCTTTGACCCATATGAATGATTCAAATATGTCCTTAGAGGTCCTAGGACCACTAAAGACATATGTCATCATTTAATGGGTCAAAGGGTGTCATAGGTCACCCTATGATCCCCTTTGACCCATATGAATGATTCGAATATGTCCCTTGGGGTTATAGGACCCCTAGAGACATATGTCATTGTTTAATGGGTCAAAGGGGATCATAGGTCACCCTATGACCCCCTTTGACCCATATGACCCATTCGAATATGTTTTTAGGGGTTCGAGGACCTCTAGCGACATATGTCATCATTTAATAGGTCAAAAAGGGTCATAGGTCACCCTATGACCCCCTTTGACCCATATGAACGATTTGAATATGTCCTTAGGGGTCCTAGGACCCCTAGGGACATATGTCGTCATTTAATAGGTCAAAGGGTGTCATAGGTCACCCTATGACCCCCTTTGACCCATATGAACGATTTGACCTATGACCCCCTTTGACCCATATGAACGATTCAAATATGTCCTTAGGGGTCCTAGGATCCCTAGAGACATATGTCATCATTTAATAGGTCAAAGGGTGTCATAGGTCACCACATGAGCCCCTTTGACCCATATGAATGATTTGAATATGTCCCTAGGGGTTATAGGACCCCTAGAGACATGTCATCGTTTAATGGGTCAAAGGGGGTCATAGGCCACCCTATGACCTCCTTTGACCCATATGAACGATTCAAATATTTCCCTAAGCGTCTGAGGACCCCTAGGGACATATTTGAATCGTGCAGAAGGGTCAAAGGGGTATGTTATCGTTTAATGGGTCAAAAGGGGTCATAGGTCACCCTATGACCCCCTTTAACCCATATGAATGATTTGAATATGTCCCTAGGGGTTACAGGACCCCTAGAGACATATGTTGTCATTTAATGGGTCAACGGGGGTCATAGGTCACCCTATGACCCCCTTTGACCCATATGACCCATTCGAATATGTTCTTAAGGGTCCGAGGACCACTAGCGACATATGTTGTCGTTTAATGGGTCAAAGAGAGTCATAGGTCACCCTATGACCCCCTTTGACCCATATTATCCATTCGAATATGTCTTTAGGGGTTTTAGGACCCCTGAAGAGATATGTTGTCGTTTAATGGGTCAAATAGAGTCATAGGTCAACCTATGACCCCCTTTGACCCATATTACACATTCGAATATGTTCTTAGAGGTCTGAGGACCTCTAGCGACATATGTCATCGTTTAATGGGTCAAAGGGGGTCATAGGTCACCCTATGACCCCCTTTAACCCATATGACCCATTCGAATATGTTCTTAGGAGTCCGAGGACCCCTAGCGACATATGTTGTCATTTAATGGGTCAAAGAGGGTCATAGGTCACCCTATGACCCCCTTTGACCCATATGAATAATTCGAATATGTCCCTAGGGGTTCTAGGACCCCTAGAGACATATGTCATCATTTAATGGGTCAAAGGGGGTCATAGGTCACCCTATGACCCCCTTTGACCCATATGAATGATTCAAATATGTCCTTATGGGTCCTAGGACCCCTAGAGACATATGTCATCGTTTAATGGGTCAAAAGGTGTCATAAGGCACCCTATGATCCCTTTTGACTCATATGAACGATTCAAATATGTCCCTAGGGGTCTTAGGACCCCTAGGGCCATATGTCATTGTTTAATGGGTCAAAGGGGGTCATAGGGTGACCTATGACCCCTTTTGACCCATATGGCTCATACGAATATGTTCCTAGGACCCTTAGGGACATATGTCATCGTTTAATGGGTCAAAGGGGGTCATAAGGCACCCAATGACCCCCTTTGATCCATATGAACGATTCAAATATGTCCTTACGGGTTCTAAGACCCCTAAAGACATATGTCGTCGTTTAATGGGTCAAAGGGCATCATAGGTCACCCTATGACCCCCTTTGACCCATATCAATGATTTGAATATTTTTCTAAGGGTCTTAGGACCCCTAGGGACATATTCAAATCGTTCAGATGGGTCAAAGGGGTATGTCATCGTTTAATGGGTCAAAGGGGGTCATAGGTCACCCTATGACCCCCTTTGACCCATATGAATGATTTGAATATGTCCCTAGGGGTTATAGGACCCCTAGACACATATGTCTTCATTTAATGGGTCAACGGGGGTCATAGGTCACCCTATGACCCCCTTTGACCCATATGACCCATTCGAATATGTTCCTAGGGGTCCGAGGACCCCTAGCGACATATGTCATCGTTTAATGGATCAAAGAGAGTCAGGTCTCCCTATGACCCCTTTTGACCCATATTACCCATTCGAATATGCCTCTAGGGATCTTAGAACCCCTAGGGACATATGACTCATTCGAATATGTTCATAGGGGTCTGAGGACCCCTAGTGACATATGTTGTCATTTAATGGGTCAAAAAGACCTATGACCCTCTTTGACCCATATTACCCATTTGAATATGTCCCTAGGGGTTCTACGACCCCAAGCGACATATGTTGTCATTTAATAGGTCAAATCGAGTCATAGGTCACCCTATGACCCCCTTTGACCCATATTACACATTCAAATATGTTCTCAGGGGTCCGAAGACCTCTAGCGACATATGTCACCATTTAATTGGTCAAAGGGGGTCATAGGTCACCCTATTACCCCTTTTGACCCATATGACCCATTCGAATATGTTCCTAGGGGTCCGAGGACCCCTAGCGACATATGTCATCGTTTAATGGGTCAAAGAGAGTTAGGTCACCCTATGACCCCCTTTGACCCATATTACACATTCGAATATGTCTCTAGGGGTCTTAGAACCCCTAGGGACACATGTCATCGTTTAATGGGTCAAAGGGGGTCATAGTTCACCCTATGACCCCCTTTGACCCATATGACCCATTCAAATATGTTTTTAGAGGTCCGAGGACCCCTAGCGACATATGTTGTTGTTTAATGGGTCAAAGAGGGTCATAGGTCACCCTATGACCACCTTTGACCCATATTACCCATTCGAATATGTTCCTAGGGGTTCGAGGACCCCTAGCAACATATGTCATCATTTAATTTGTCAAAGGGGTCATAGGTCATCCTATGACCCCCTTTGACCCATATGACCCATTCGAAATTGTTCCTAGGGGTCCGAGGACCTCTAGCGACATATGTTATTGTTTAATTGGTCAAAAGGGGTCATAGGTCACCCTATGACCCCCTTTTACCCATATGACCCATTCGAATATGTTCTTAGGGGTCCGAGGACCCCTAGTGACATATGTTGTCATTTAATGGGTCAAAGGGTGTCATAAGGCACCTTATGACTCCCTTTGACCCATATGAACGATTCGAATATATCGCTAGAGGTTATAGGACCCCTAGAGACATATGTCACCGTTTAATGGGTCAAAAGGGGTCATAGGTCACCCTGTGACCCCCTTTGACTCATATGAACAATTTGAATACCTATGACCCTCTTTGACTCATATGAATAATTTGAATATGTCCCTACATGTTTTAGGATGCCTAGCGACATATGTCGTCATTTAATGAGTCAAAGGGTGTCATAGGTCACCTTATGACCCCCTTTGACTCATATAACCCATTCGAATATGTTCCTAGGGGTCCGAGGACCCCTAGTGACATATGTTGTCATTTAATGGGTCAATGAGGGTCACAGGTCACCCTATGACCCCCTTTGACCCATATGAACAATTTGAATATGTCCCTAGGGGTTCTAAGACCCCTAGAGACATATGTCGTCGTTTAATGGGTCAAAAAGGGTCATAAGTCACCCTATGACCCCCTTTGACCCATATGAACGATTCAAATAAGTCTCTAGGGGTCTTAGGACCCCTAGGGACATATGTCATCGTTTAATGAGTCAAAGGGACCTATGACCCCCTTTGACCCATATGAACAATTTGAATATGTCCCTAGGGGTTCTAGGACCCCTAGAGGCATATGTTGTCGTTTAATGGGTCAAAAGGGGTCATAGGTCACCCTATGACCCCCTTTGACCCATATGAACGATTTGAATATGTTTCTAGAGGTTATAGGACCCCTAAAGACATATGTCATCGTTTAATGGGTCAAATGAGGTCATAGGTCACCCTATTACCTCCTTTAACCCATATCAACAATTTGAATATGTCCCTAGGGGTTATAGGACCCCTAGAGACATATGTCATCATTTAATAGATCAAAGGGAGTCATAGGTCACCCTATGACCCCCATTGACCCATATTACCCATTCGAATATGTCCCTAGGCGTCCTAGAACCCCTAAGGACATATGTCATTGTTTAATGGGTCAAAGGGGGTCATAAGGTGACTTATGACCCCCTTTGATGCATATAAACGATTCAAATATGTCCTTATGGGTCTTAGGACCCCTAGAGACATATGTCATCGTTTAATGGGTCAAAGGGTGTCATAAGGCACCTTATAATCCCCTTTGACCCATATAAACGATTCAAATATGTCCTTAGGGGTCTTAAGACCCCTAGGGACATATCTCATCGTTTAATGGGTCAAAGGGGGTCATAGGGTGACCTATGACCCCCTTTGACCCATATGGCTCATTCAAATATGTCCTTAGGACCCTTAGGGACATATGTCATCGTTTAATGGGTCAAAGGGGGTCATAGGGCACCCAATGACCCCCTTTGATCGATATGAATGATTCAAATATGTCCTTAGGGGTCCCAAGACCCCTAAGGACATATGTCATCATTTAATGGGTCAAAGGGCATCATAGGTCACCCTATGACCCCCTTTGACCCATATGAACGATTCGAATATTTTTCTAAGGGTCTTAGGACTCCTAGGGACATATTCGTTTCGTTCAGATGAGTCAAAGGGGTATGTCATCATTTAATGGGTCAAAGGGGGTCATGGGTCACCCTATGACCCCCTTTGACCCATATGAACGATTCGAATATGTTCCTATGGGTCTTTGACGCATTAAACAACAACATATATCCTTAGGAGTCCTGTATTACTCATATTACCCATTCGAATATGTCATTAGGGGTCCTAGGACCCCTAGAGACATATGTCATCGTTTAATGGGTCAAAGGGGGTCATAGGTCACCCTGTGACCCCCTTTGACCCATATGAACGATTCAAATATGTCCCTCGGGGTCCCAGGACCCGTAAGGACATATATCGTCATTTAATCGATCAAAAGAGGTCATAGGTTACTTTATGACCCCCTTTGATCCATATTAACCATTGTAATATGTCCCTAGGGCTCTTAGGACCCCTAAGGACATATGTCATCATTTAATGCGTCAAAAGGGGTCATAGTTGACCTATGACCCCCTTTGACACATATGAACGATTCGAATATGTTCCTAGTGGTCCTAGGACCCCTAGGGACATATGTCGTCATTTAATGGGTCAAAAGGTGTCATAGGTCACCCTATGACCCCCTTTGACCCATATGAACAATTCGAATATGTCCCTAGGGGTTATAGGACCCCTAAAGACATATGTCATCGTTTAATGGGTCAAAGGGGGTCATAGGTCACCCTATGACTCCGTTTGACCCATATGAACAATTCGAATATATCCCTAGGGGTGCTAGGACCCCTTGAAATGTCCCTTTACTAATTTTTTATGATATTTCTAGCCTCAAATCAGAACTTTAAAATCAAACAACCAATATTACAAAGATCTGCCAATTTCCCAATAAAACCCAAATCGGGTATGTCCAAATTAGTGCCAAAAACTTCACAACTTCACAAATTATTAATAAATCTGAAAATGGACATTTTTATAGAAATTTCAGCAGCATAAAATCTTACAAAATGACATTTCCAGATTTGTATAGCCTTTACACAACAGCTCACAAATGTAGGGCAAAACTATGCTCAATTGGGCTCCCGAAATTAACACAAAAATGCCCGGAAACACCACAAAACACTCATAAACTATCTCAGAAGTTTAATCATGACCCAATACATTTATTCAGCTTTATTTTAACATCATAAAGTCTGAAATACAGCAGCAAACCAAACTGATATGAAACACTCAACTGAAAACCCAAACTCAAACCAAAAACAACCCTGAAAACACCCAAATCGGCACTATTCAGCACAAAGGCAAACACTGTATGAGCATGCACATAGAATAGCTTCAAACTCCTGTCCTTAGCCTTCCTGGAAACCTACAAACTCCCGTTCTTAGGTCTCCTTCTCCACAAGTTTGGCAGCCTCTGAAGAACAACAAGAAAATTAGCAAGAATCAAGATGTAGAATGAGCCCAAAAATGCCTCCAAACCCCTTTTAAAGAGGGCATAACCCTAACTCACGTCCAAGAGGGGTTAATAAAATATAATTTAATAATAATTTTTATTTATTAGTCCATTGGTTTCCAAAGATTAGCCCCTCTTTCGAAAATTTCACATTTTTGGAGCCTGCCTGCCTTAACAAAGTTTATTATTATTTTTTAATTATTTGAATAGGGGACATGACAAGATCTCCCCTCCCAAATATTGCTTGTCCTCAAGCAATGAAGGTTGGAATTCTCAAGAATATGTGCTCCTTCCCAAGTTGCATCCTCTAGTGGTAATCCTTTCCATTTGACCAAATGCTCTATGATGCTCCTATTTCTCAACCTTTTCTCTCTTGTATCCAAAATCTCTTCTGGTATCAAAACTAATTTCCCTTCATCATCAAGAGGTGGTAATTTTGTAGATACTATGGTTTGCTGGCCTAGAACCTTCTTTAAACAAGATACATGAAAAATATTATGTATTTTGTTGTTTGGTGGGAGCTCCAATTCATAAGCTACCTCTCCTACCTTCTTGATGATTTTATAAGGCCCATAGAACCTTGGCTTGAGTTTCTCTACCCCACTTCTCTTCAAGATGCTTTGCTTATATGGTTGCAACCTAACAAATACCAAATCTCCCACCTCAAAAGATCTTTCAATCCTTTTCCTATCAGCATATATCTTTTGTTGGTTCTGTGCATGTTGTAGATTATCCTTGAGGGACCTTATTATGTCTTGGCTTTGCTTGATGAAATCACTTGCTGCGGGTACTCTGCTATCGGAAAGTATGAGATCAACAAAGGAAAGGGCATCATAACCATAAAGAGAATGAAAAGGAGGCATACCAATAGACATGTGATGAGATGTATTGTAACAATACTCCCCTAGGTGTAACCATTTCACCCAAGCATGTTGTTGATTTGAAACATAGTTCCTCAAATATCCTTCTATCCATTTATTAACTATCTCTGTTTGTCCATCTGTTTGAGGGTGATAGCTAGTACTGGAAGTGAGTTCAGTTCCTGCCAAATGAAAGAGCTCCTCCCAAAAAGAGCTGAGGAATCTACTGTCTCGGTCACTAACAATGTTTCTAGGCAAACCATGTAATCTAAAAATTTCCTTGAAGAACAATTCGGCCACTTGTGATGCCTTGAAATCAGATGTGATAGGAAAGAAATGTGTATACTTAGTTAGTCTATCTACCACCACATATATGCAATCCTTACCTTGAACCTTGGGCAACCCAGTGATAAAATCCATGGAAATACTTTCCCATTTTTGTTCGGGAATAGGAAGTGGCTGCTTTGATACCATCTTGTCATGTCCCCTATTCAAATAATTAAAAAATAATAATAAACTTTGTTAAGGCAGGCAGGCTCCAAAAAGGTGAAATTTCGGAAAAAGGGGCTAATCTTTGGAAACCAATGGACTAATAAATAAAAATTATTATTAAATTATATTTTATTAACCCCTCTTGAACGTGAGTTAGGGTTATGCCCTCTTTAAAAGGGGTTTGGAGGCATTTTTGGGCTCATTCTACATCTTGATTCTTGCTAATTTTCTTGTTGTTTTTTAGAGGCTGCCAAACCTGTGGAGAAGGAGACCCAAGAACGGGAGTTTGTAGGTTTTCAGGAATGCTAAGGATAGGAGTGTGAAGCCATTCCATGTGCATGCTCATACAGAGTTTGCCTTTGTGCTGAATAGTGCCGATTTGGGTGTTTTCGGGGTTGTTTTTGGTTTGAGTTTGGGTTTTCAGTTGAGTGTTTCATATCAGTTTGGTTTGCTTCTGTATTTTAGACTTTATGATGTTAAAATAGAGCTAAATATATGTCTTGGGTCATGATTAAACTTCTGAGATAATTTATGATTGTTTTGTGGTGTTTCCGGGCATTTTTGTGTTAATTTCGGGAGCCCGATTGAGCATAGTTTTGCCCTACATTTGTGAGCTGTTGTGTAAAGGCTATACAAATCTGGAAATGTCATTTTGTAGGCTGTTATGCTGCTGAATTTTTTTTTTAAATGTCCATTTTCAGATTTATTAATAATTTGTGAAGTTGTGAAGTTTTTGGCACTAATTTGGACATACCCGATTTGGGTTTTATTGGGAAATTGGCAGATCTTTGTAATATTGGTTGTTTGATTTTAAAGTTCTGATTTGAGGCTAGAAATATCATAAAAAATCAGTAAAGGGACATTTCAGTGGTATCAGAGCCGTGATCTTGCCAACTTGAGGGTTTGTAGAAGTTGCATGTCAGTTTTAACTACCCAGATCTTGCATGTCAAGTTTTGATAACTACCCAGATCTTGCATGTCATATTTTATGATTGCATGCAACTAAGTGAAAGAGAAAAAAGATATTTGCAGCGAGAAAAGAATAAAGAAATTTTGATCAAACCCCCAGTTGAAAGCAAAAGTACAAAATCTAAGGAAGAAATTGAAAAAACTATTAAAGAACTCTTGGACATGGGATTCATAAGGCCTAGCTCTAGTCCATTTGCATCATCTGTGGTACTTGTCATGAAAAAGGATGGTACAATGAGAATGTGTATAGACTATAGGGCTCTAAACAAGAAGACCATAAAAAATAGGTATCCCATACCACGCATAGATGAACTCATTAATGAGTTACATGGTGTTGTATACTTCTCAAAAATTGACTTAAGATCAGGCTACCATCAAATCTGAATGAGGAGTGAAGATGTGGAAAAGACTGCTTTTAGATGTCACTATGGGCACTTTGAATTTCTTTTTATGCCATTTGGACTTACTAATGCACCTGCAACATTCCAATCTTGTATGAATAAGGTATTCAGTCAGCATCTTCGAAAATTTGTTTTGGTATTTTTTGATGATATCTTGATATACAGTAAAACATGGGAAGAGCATCTAAAGCACATAGACACTGTTTTGGGAATCTTGGAGCAACAATCCTTCTATGCTAAGCTATCTAAATGTGAGTTTGGTTTGATAGAGATCCTATATTTGGGACATATTATAAGCTCTAAAGGAGTACAGGTTGATCAACAAAAAATCCAGGCAATTTTGGATTGGCCTCCACCCACTAATCTTACATAGTTGAGAGGTTTCTTCGGGTTGTATAGCTACTATAGGAGATTTGCCAAGGGATTTTCTCAGCTTGCTGCCCCCTTGACTGATTTGACAAAGAAAGGAGCTTTTGTTTGGACAGAAGAGGCACAAAAAATATTTGATAAGCTTAAGGAGGTAATGAGTTCATGTCCTGTGCTTGCAATTCCAGATTTCTGTTTACCTTTTATTGTTGAATGTGATGCTTTGGGAGAAGGTATAGGGGCTGTCCTAACTCAAAGGGGACGTCCAATAGCATTTGAGAGTCAAAAATTAAATCAATCAGAGAAAGGGTACTCCATCTATGATAAAAAAATGTTGGCAATCATGCATGCACTTCATAAGTTTAGACAATATTTGGTATGTGGGAGATTCATTGTAAAGGCAGACCATAATAGCCTTAGGTTCTTCTTGAACCAAAGCGATTTGAATGATCATCAACAAAAATGGGTAAGCAAATTGCAAGCTTATGATTTTGATATTGAATACATGAAAGGAAAGAATAATGTGGTTGTTGATGCTCTCTCAAGAAAGCCCACTTTGTGTTCCTTATCATCTATCTCTGCTGATTGGAAAGTCTCCATAATTTTAGAGTATGCCAAAGATTCATTTGCCACCAAGATTTTGGATAAGTTAGTGGATGATAACAGGTACAAGGTTGTTGATGAATTGATTTATTACAAAAACAGGATCTTCTTAGTGCTAGGGTCAAAAACTAAGGAGAGGATATTGAAGGCCTTTCATGACACACCTTTGGCTGGTCACCAGGGATACTTCAAGACATACAGGAAAATTCGAGAGCAGTTTTCATGGAAGGGTATGAAGGAGGATGTCCTTAAACACATTAAGGAATGTATGGTATGCCAACAAAGCAAGAGTGAGCAAAATTTTCCTGCAGGGTTGTTGCAGCCACTTCCTATTCCCGAACAAAAATGGGAAAGTATTTCCATGGATTTCATCACTGGGTTGCCCAAGGTTCAAGGTAAGGATTGCATATATGTGGTGGTAGATAGACTAACTAAGTATGCACATTTCTTTCCTATCACATCTGATTTCAAAGCATCACAAGTGGCCGAATTGTTCTTCAAGGAAATTTTTAGATTACATGGTTTGCCTAGAAACATTGTTAGTGACCAGGACAGTAGATTCCTCAGCTCTTTTTGGAAGGAGCTCTTTCATTTGGCAGGAACTGAACTCACTCCCAGTACTAGCTATCACCCTCAAACAGATGGAAAAACAGAGATAGTTAATAAATGGATAAAAGGATATTTGAGGAACTATGTTTCAAATCAACAACATGCTTGGGTGAAATGGTTACACCTAGGGGAGTATTGTTACAATACATCTCATCACATGTCTATTGGTATGCCTCCTTTTCATGCTCTTTATGGTTATGATGCCCTTTCCTTTGTTGATCTAATACTTTCCGATAGCAGAGTACCCGCAGCAAGTGATTTCATCAAGCAAAGCCAAGACATAATAAGGTCCCTCAAGGATAATCTACAACATGCACAAAACCAAAAAAAGATATATGCTGACAGGAAAAGGATTGAAAGATCTTTTGAGGTGGGAGATTTGGTATTTTTTAGGTTGCAGCCATATAAGAAAAGCACCTTGAAGAGAAGTGGGGCAGAGAAACTCAAGCCAAGGTTTTATGGGCCTTATAAAATCATCAAGAAGGTAGGAGAGGTAGCTTATGAATTGGAGCTCCCACCAAACAGCAAAATACATAATATTTTTCATGTATCTTGCTTAAAGAAGGTTCTAGGCCAGCAAACCATAGTATCTACAGAATTACCACCTCTTGATGATGAAGGAAAATTAGTTTTGATACCAGAAGAGATTTTGGATACAAGAGAGAAAAGGTTGAGAAATAGGAGCATCATAGAGCATTTGGTCAAATGGAAAGGATTACCACTAGAGGATGCAACTTGGGAAGGAGCACATATTCTTGAAAATTCCAACCTTCATTGCTTGAGGACAAGCAATATTTGGGAGGGGAGGACTTGTCATGTCCCCTATTCAAATAATTAAAAAATAATAATAAACTTTGTTAAGTCAGGCAGGCTCCAAAAAGGTGAAATTTTGGAAAAAGGGGCTAATATTTGAAAACCAATGGACTAATAAATAAAAATTATTATTAAATTATATTTTATTAACCCCTCTTGGATGTGAGTTAGGGTTATGCCCTCTTTAAAAGGGGTTTGGAGGCATTTTTGGGCTCATTCTACATCTTGATTCTTGCTAATTTTCTTGTTGTTCTTCAGAGGCTACCAAACTTGTGGAGAAGGAGACCCAAGAATGGGAGTTTGCAGGTTTCCAGGAAGGCTAAGGATGGGAGTTTGAAGCCATTCCATGTGCATGCTCATACAGAGTTTGCCTTTGTGCTGAATAGTGCCGATTTGGGTGTTTTCGAGGTTGTTTTTTGTTTGAGTTTGGGTTTTCAGTTGAGTGTTTCATATCAATTTGGTTTGCAGCTGTATTTTAGACTTTATGATGTTAAAATAGAGTTGAATATATGTATTGGGTCGTGATTAAACTTCTGAGATAGTTTATGAGTGTTTTGTGGTGTTTTCGGGCATTTTTGTGTTAATTTCGGGAGCCCGATTGAGCATAGTTTTGCCCTACATTTGTGAGCTGTTGTGTAAAGGCTATACAAATCTAGAAATATCATTTTGTAGGCTGTTATGCTGCTGAAATTTTTGTAAAAATGTCCATTTTCAAATTTATTAATAATTTGTGAAGTTGTGAAGTTTTTGGCACTAATTTGGACATACTCGATTTGGGTTTTATTGGGAAATTGGCAGATCTTTATAATATTGGTTGTTTGATTTTAAAGTTCTAATTTGAGGCTGGAAATATCATAAAAAATCAGTAAAGGGACATTTCACCCCTAGAGACATATGTCATCATTTAATGGGTCAAAGGGGGTCATAGGTCACCTATGACCCCCTTGACCCATATGAACGATTCGAATGTCCCTAGGGGTCCTAGGACCCCTAGAGACATATTTGAATCATTCATATGGGTAAAAACCCCCTTTGACCCATATGACCCATTTGAATATGTTCCTACGGGTCTGAGGACCCCTACCGATATATGTTGTCGTTCAATGGGTCAAAGAGGGTCATAGGTCACCCCATGACCCCCTTTGACCCATATTACCTATTCAAATATGTCCCTAGGGGTTCTAGGACCCCTAGAGACATATGTTATCGTTTAATTGGTCAAAGCGAGTCATAGGTCACCCTATGACCCCCTTTGACCCATATTACCCATTCTAATATGTCCCTAGGGATCCTAGAACCTCTAGGGACATATGTCATCATTTAATTGGTCAAAAGGACCTATGACCCCCTTTAACCCATATTACCCATTCGAATATGTCCCTAGGGATCCTAGGACCCCTAGAGACATATGTCATCGTTTAATGGGTCAAAGGGGGTCATAGGTCACCCTATGACCCCCTTTGACCCATATGAATGATTCAAATATGTCCCTCGGGGTCCTAAGACTCGTAGGGACATATATCATCATTTAATCGATCAAAAGAGATCATAGGTCACCTTATGACCCCTTTTGACCCATATTAACCATTGTAATATGTCCCTAGGGCTCTTAGGACCCCTAAGGACATATGTCATCATTTAATGTGTCAAAGGGGGTCAATGGTTGACCTATGACCCCCTTTGTCTCATATATATTAATAATATACATATCTATTAATAACATACATATTAATATATATATATATAATACATTATTATATTTAATAAAAATATTACGTTATTATATATAGATTAATAACATATATATGTATTACTTTATTATATTTAATGAAAATATTATGGTATTATATATATATATATATATATATATATATATATATATATATATATATATATATATATATTAATAACATACATATTAATATAATAATATATATAATACATATTATATATTTATATTTAATATATTACGTTATTATATATATAATAATATATAATACATATTATATTTAATGAAAATATTACATTATTATATATATATAAATTACGTTATTATAGTTAGTAAAAATAATAATAATATAAATTATATTTATAGATTGTAATAAGATTAACATAATATATTAGTATATATTGTTAGATTATTTCTTATATCTTTACATTACGTTACTATATATATAATATATTAAAATACATCTTTACATAGTAATATAAGTGAAATAATTTAGAAATAATAAGTTGTGACGTTTAAATCCAATTTTCTCTCCAAAATGGGTTGAGATTTTAAATTTGCCCACCTCACATATTGAATATCTGATTTTGAATTGAATATCCAATTAGGCTTGGTAAATACCAAGCCTACCCGATCAACCCAAAAGACGTGTTTGAAGAGGATTTTCATAAATCAGATATCTGATTTAAAATCGGATATCCAATTAGGCTTGGTAAATACCAAGCCTACCCAGTCAACCCAAAAGACGTGTTTGAAGAGGGTTTTCATGATACTCAAACTTCAGGTAGCCATCTGACAATGTTATTTTGATCGAAATTGAATAAAATAAAAAGAGTTTTTTAATATCGATCTCTAGATTCCATAAATATAATTTTTGTCAAATTCTGAGTTTGATAAGTATTTATTAGTTAATTATCAATGAAGATAATTGTAAAGTGCTAATTGACATACTGATTAAAAAATAGCTATAACTTTCAAACGGTATAACATTTTTTAAATCTAAAAGTTGCGTCACATTCTATACTTCGGCTACTATAAGAAAAAAAATTAAATTAAATTTGGTAAAATTTTCTATTAGTTAGGGTGGTCAGATACGGGACTTTTTTTTTCCAAAAAAGTTTTGGTAGAAAATTCATAGTTAATTATTTATTTGGAATAAAAATATCAAAAAATATGCGTCACATCCGAGCATGAGTCTACTTTTCATATCTATAATTATATTAAAAAAAATTTATGATTTTATTTTGATTAAGGTGGTCAGACATACACCTACTTTTATTTTCGTCCTGAAATTTTCTTAGTACTGCATTAAAATTCAAACTTTTGACCAATTAATTATTTTTTTCTCCTTATAAGGCCTGGTAGTTTAGAAACTACATTCAATTTCTTACAGATTATTGTTTTACAACTTTTTGATATAAACTCCATAACCACTTCAAAATTATGTGTCAAGTTGACATAAACCTGATTTGCTGATTTTTCACTGCCACTTAAGGCCATAGTTTGGTACACCATGATCCTGCACATACCCATGAGCACTCATTAGATTATTTACAATATTTTTTTCATTTGAATTGCCCATTGTTCTTAGCCCAAAAATCTTCATGATAGGCCTAAATTTCAAATTCATCATCATTTCAACAAATAATTGGCATTGATCTATAAAATTTAATTCTTCAAAGAATAATATCCACATATGATTAAATTTTTTGTGACAAGTATGCTTGCTAGTCTTGTCAGGCATTCATTTCAAAATGTTAGTATCAATATCAATCAAATATTTTTCTCTTCTAAAAAAAATTCTAGAAGGTGTTATAATCTCTTCCACTCCCTCAACATTTTGAACATCAACATAAGGTTGAGTGCTTTGCATACCTTGAACGGAAGATGATGTGCCTTGGCAATAAGATGCAAAAGATTGAATATCACCTACTTGATATGTTGATGTTGTGCCTTCAACATGACATGATGGAGTGTGTACATCATTAGATCTAAAAATTAGCATCACTTCAACATGAGATGATGATATGACTCCAACATTGGGAGATAGTATAGCTTCACAATTCAATTGTCTTCTTAAGTGTAACGGTCTCATTCATTCTCTTTGTCTTTCCAATTCTTCCTCTCTTTTTCTTTGTATCAGTGGTTCTTGTTCCTCTTCAAAATTCAATTCTTCATTATTTCTTTGCAATTTTCCTTTTTCACATAGTTGTTTCATTTTATCTCTTTTAATTGCCAAATCTCTCTCTCTTCTGTTGTTTGAGTTTGTGGTCTCTTCCTTGGCATGATGATGATTTTTACATGTTAAATTATTCAAACATCTGAATTACTTAGAATTTGTAAATTACAAATCATTCAAATACATATACAAATTACAATTATTTCAATGAATACACAATATCTATTAAACAACTTGTTAAATTTCTAACCATTTCAAAATAACAATTCATTCAAACATACAAATTTCAATGAATTTATTATATACTAAACAACATGTCAAATTATAATCAAATTTGTCTCTATATAACATCAAAGAATATTTAGAAAGGACTACACTAACCTTTTCTACAAAAAAAATATTCAAAAAGCCTTCAAATAGTGTATCCAATGATTGAGTTTGTTTGCTAACTTCAAATAGAATGAAAGAATATTTGAAAAGCCTTCAAATAGTGTTTGCTAACTTCCAAGAGCTTGAAACCCATGTTTTCTATCATAACTATAGAATGCACAACAAACAAAAAGTAGAATATGGATCAATAGGGACCTAAACTTGCATTATGACCTCTTTTGGTGTTCTCATATAGTCCATATGCACTATAGCGCATACGCACTATAGTATGTATGCACTATGTAAAGAATAATCTCTCCCTATCCCACCATCCACCATCCCCTACTCTCTCTCCCTACTCTCTCTCTCTCTCTCTCACTCTCTTAATCCTCTCCCATCCCCTACTCTCTCTCTCTCTCTCATCTCTCATCCCCACTCTCTCACTCTCTCTCCTCTCTCATCCCCTACTCTCTCTCTATCTACCTCCCTCTCCTACTACCTACTCTCTCTCCCATCACCTACTCTCTCTCCTCTCCCATCCCCTACTCTCTTTCTCTCTCCCATCCCCTACTCTATCTCACTCTCTCTCCTCTCCCATCCCCTACTCTATCTATCTATCTCCCTCTCCCACTACCTACTCTCTCTCTCACTCTCTCTTCCATCCCCTACTCTCTCTCACTCGCTCTCCCATCCCTTACTCTCTCTCTCACTCTCTCTCCTCTCACATCCCCTACTCTCTCTATCTCTCTCAAGCTACTCTCTCTATCTATCTCCCTCTCCCACTCCATCTCCCAGAACCTACTCTCTCTCACTCTCTCTCTACCATCCCATACTCTCTCTCTCTCCCATCCCTACTCTCTCTCTCTCCTAGACACATTCCCATCCCCCCTCTCTCTCGCTCTGCCTCTCACACTCCCTCTCCCACCACTACTCTCTCTCTCTCTCTCTATCTATCTCCCTCTCCCATCACCTACTCTCTCTCCCATTCCCTACTCTCTCTCACTCTCTATCTCCTCTCCCATCCCCTACTCTCTCTCACTCTTTCTCTTCCATCCCTTACTCTCTCTCTTACACAAACTCCCATCCCCCATGTCTCTCTCTCACTCTCCCTCTCACACTCCCTCTCACACTGATACACTATCTCTCTATCTCACTCCCTCTTTCGTTGCCTACTCTCTCCCATCCCGTACTCTCTCTCTCACTCTCCCCCTCCCACTCCCTCTCCCACTGCCTACTCTCTCTCTCACTCTCTCTCCCATCCCCTACTCTCTCTTACACACACTCCCATTCCCCCTCGCTCTCTATCTCTCCCTCTTCCACTCCCTCTCCTACCACCTACTCTCTCTCCCATCCCCTACTCTCTCTCTTACACACATACCCATCCCCCCTCTCTCTTGCTTCCTCTCCCTCTCCCTCTCCCTTTGCCACCACTACTCTCTCTCTCTATTTGCCTCTCCCACTCCCTCTCCCATTGCCTACTCTATCTCCCATCCCCTACTCTCCCTCTCTCTCAATCTCTCTCTCCTCTCCCATCCCCTACTCTCTCTCACTCTCTCTCCTCTCCCATCCCTACTCTCTCTCACTCTCTCTCCTCTCCCATCCCCTACTTTCTCTCTCTCTCCCATCTCCTACTCTCTCTTACACACACTCCCATCCTCCCTTTCTCTCTCTCACTCTCCCTCTTGCACTCCCTCTCCCATCACTACTCTTTATCTCTATCCCACTCCATCTCCCATCACCTACTCTCTCCCATCCCCTCCTCTCTCTCTCTCTCTCTCTCTCTCTCTCTCTCTCTCTCTCTCTCTCTCTCTCTCTCTCTCTCTCTCCCTCCCTCCCTCCTCCCACTCCCTCTCCTACTGCCTACTCTCTCTCTCTCTCTCACTCTCTCTCCCATCCCCTACTCTCTCTCTCTCTCCCATCCCCTACTCTCTCTCTCTCTCTCCCATCCCCTACTCTCTCTCTCTCTCTTACACGCACTCCCATCCCCCCCTCTCTCTCTCTCTCTCCCTCTCCCACTCCCTCTCCCACTGCCTACTCTCTCTCTCCCATCCCCTTATCTCTCTCTCTTACACACACTCTCATCACCCCTATCTCTCACACTCTACCTCTCCCACTGCCTTTCCCATCACTACTCTCTCTATCTATCTCCCTCTCCCACTCCCGGTCCCATCACCTACTCTCTCTCCCATCCCCTACTCTCTCTCACTCCCCCTCTCCCACTACCTACTCTCTCTCTCACTCTCTCTCCCATCCCCTACTCTCTCTCTCTCTCACTCTCCCTCTCCCACTCCCTCCCTCACTACCTACTCTCTCTCACTCACTTTCCCTCTCCCACCACCTACTATCTCTCTCACTCTCTCTCTCTCATCCCTACTCTCTCTCTCTCACTCTCTCCATCTACTCTCACTCTCTCTCCCCCATCCCATAGTCTCTCTCTCCCACTCTCACTCCCTCTCCCACTGCCTACTCTATCTCTCTCATTCTCTCTCACTCCCATCCCTTTCTCTCTCTCTCTCTCTCTCTCACTCCATCCCTCCCTCTCTCTCCTGCTCTCCCTCTCCCACTCCCTCTCCCATTGCTACTCTCTCTCTATATATCTCCCTCTCCCACTCCCTCTCCCACCACCTACTCTATATCTCTCATTCTATCTCTCTCCCATCCCCTACTCTCTCTCTCTCTCTCTCTCTCTCTCTCTCTCTCTCACACACACACACACACACACACACACACACACACTCCCATCCTCTCTCTCTCTCTCTTGCTCTCCCTCTCCCATCACTACTCTCTATCTATCTATCTCCCTCTCCCACTCCCTCTCTCATTGCCTACTCTCTCTAACATCCCCTTCCCTCTCTCACTCTCCCTCTCCCATTCCCTCTCCCACCACCTACTCTCTCTCACTCTCACTCTCCCATCCCCTACTCTCTCTCACTCTCCCTCTCTCACTCGCTCTCCCTCTCCCACTCCTTCTCCCACTTCCTACTCTTTCTCTCTCACTCTCTCTCTCCCATCCCCTACTCTCTCTCTCTCACTCTCTCTCACTCTCACTCTCTACCTCTCTATTCTCATCTCTCCCATCCCATACTCTCTCTCTCTTCCACCCCTCTTTTTTCTCACACTCTCTCCCATCCCCTACTCTCTCTCTCATACACACACTCCCATCCCCCATCTCTCTCTCCCTATCCCACTCTCTCTTCCACCACCTACTCTCTCTCCCATCCCCTACTCTCTCTCTCCCCTCTCCCATCCCCTACTCTCTCTTTCACACACACACACACACACTCCCATCACCCCTCTCTCTCCTCTCCCATCCCCTACTCTCTCTCTCAAACACTCCTCATCCTCCTCTCTCTCTTGCTCTCCCTCTCCCACTCCTTCTCCACTACTTACTCTCTCTCTCCCATCATGTACTCTCTCTCTACCCCCCTACTCTCTTACCACCCCTACTCTCTCTCTCACAATCTCACACTCTCTCCCATCCCCTATTCTCTCTCTTACACACACTGCCATCCCCCTCTCTCTCCCTCTCTCACTCCCTCTCTCACCACCTACTCTCTCTCTCCCATCCCCTACTCTCTCTCTCTCTCGCTCACACACTCTCATCCTCCTCTCTCTCTTCCTCTCCCACTCCCTCTCCCATACCTACTCTCTCTCACTCTCTCTCCCATCCCGTGCTCTCTTTGCCACCCCCTACTCTCTCACACAATCTTACACTCTCTCCCATCCCCTATTCTTTTTCTTACACACACTCCCATCCCCCTCTCTCTCTCTCTCCCTCTCCCTCCCCCACTCCCTCTCCCCATCACCTACTCTCTCTCACTCTCTCTCCCATCCCCTACTCTTCTCTCTGGCTATTCTCTCTCTCTCCCCCCTCTAGCATCGCCTACTCTCTCTTTCACATACACACATTCCCATCCCCTCTCTCTCTCCTCTCCCATCCCCTACTCCCCTAGATCTCTCACACACACTCCCATCCCCCTCTCTCTCCCCCTCCCACTCCCTCTCCCACAACCTACTCTCTCTCCCATCCCCTACTCTCTCTCATTCATAGATAGACACTTCCATCCCCCCTCTCTCTCCTCTCCCATCCCCTACTCTCTAGATCTCTCATACACACTCCATCCCCTCTCTCTCCCTTCTCCCACTACATACTCTCTCTCTCACTCTCTCTCTCTCTCCCATCCCCTACTCTCTCTGCCACCCCTACTCTCTCTCACACTCTCACACTCTCTCCATCCCCTACTCTCTCTTACACATACTCCATCTCCCCCTCTCTCTCTCCCTCTCTAACTCTCTCCCATCCTTACTCTCTCTCTCAAGCTACTCTCTCTCTCCCCTCTCCTATCCCCTACTCTCCCTCTTTCATACACACACACTCCCATCCACCCCTCTCTCTCTCCCCCCCATCCCCTACTCTCTCTCTCACACACACACTCCCATCCTCCTCTCTCTCTCCCATCCCTACTCTCAATCTCTCTCACATCCCATACTCTCTCTCTCTCTCTCTGCCACCCCTACTCTCTCTCACACAATCTCACACTCTATTCCATCCCCTGCTCTCTCTCTTACACACACTATCATCCCCTCTCTCTCTCCCTCTCCCACTCCCTCTCCCACCACCTACTTTCACTCTCACTCTCTCTCTCTTTCTCACACACACACACTCATCCCACAATTCTCTCTCCCCCCCTCTCCCACTCCCTCTCGCACTGCCTAATCTCATCTCTCTCTCTCTCTGATCCCCTACTCTCACTCCTCTCTCTCTCCCATCCCATACTCTCTCTACCACCCCCTACTCTCTCTCCCATCCCCTACTCTCTCTCTACCACCCCCTACTCTCTTTATCACATTTCCTCTCTCTCCAATCCCCTACTCTCTCTCTCCCCTCTCCAATCTGCTACTTTCTCTTCTCTCTCTCTCACACACACACACTCCCATCCTCCCCTTTCTCTCTCTCTTTCTCTCACTCTGAATCTCTCCTTCCAATTTAGGTCTTAATAGTGCATGTGCATTAAAGCACATACACACTAAAGCATTCATGAGCTATTAAGACCAAAATTTTAAAAAACCTCAAAATAATGTGTGCACGCTATAGCACATGAGTGCTATTTAAAGCTTTTCATTCTACCAAGCCTAAGGCTTGGTTTTCCTTGAGATCCAACCCAAAGGTTTGGAGTCTCTAAACTAGTCTAAGACGTGTTTTGCTACAAACATACAAAAAATGATTGATTTTTTTGTGTGCTCTCCTTCAAGTTTCCCATGGTTAAACATCGATAAAATTAGGTTACATGACATTGTAGGTCTCTACATTAGCTATATAACTATATAATTTATTTCTTATTTGAACTATTTCAAGCCATTCAACTATAATTTCTTTTGAATGTATGTCCATTTTTGTCAAAAACCAACATGTACTAATTGGGCTGTAGATTTTAGCTCATTCATCAAATTTTGCAACAATTAATTTTTTAGAAAACTATACTCCATTCTACACACTTTGAAAAAAAGAAGTTTTTATTTTAGATCAATTTTCAATCATTTATAGGGATAGCACATAGATATTTCATGTTTTGGGATGGTGTCCAATTAAAGAAATTCACAAAAAAAAATACATATTATAAAATTACCTAAAAAACATGGGATAAACTACATAGTGTTAGGTAACTTTTGACTAGAGCGATTAAAGAATTTCAAAAAAAAAAAAGGTTAAAATTTTAGGAGGGCCACACTTTGTACTATGGTATTTTTTTTTTTAATAAATAGTACCACTTTTTATGGCCCCCTTTTTTGAGGACCTAAAAGTAAATCATTTTGAAAAAAAATTAGTAGTTTAGAAAGTAGATTCAAAGGACTACTACTTTTGTTTTTGTCATATCTTAAAATTTTGAGCATAACTATCTTCAAATTCTTGTTGAAGTTCAAAAATTTCTGATTTTAGGGAAAAGAAAAAAAAAAAAAGTCCACTTATACCCCCCTTTTGGCACCACAACTTGGCGCACTTACCCAAGGTTTGGTAAGTTAATGAGATAAGAAAATAACATTAATTTGTTTTATATTGACCAGAACAAGACCGTGTTATGCTTTTGATATCACTATGAAGAACTAGAAGCACTACATTGAGTTCTCCATAACCCCATTGGGTTATGCAAAACTAGAAGCAATGAGAGAGATTGAGAGTGAGATATAGAGAGAAAGGGGGAAGGATATGTAAGGGAAGAGTGAGATATAAAGGAGGATAGAGAGAGGGGGAGGGGGAATGACAGAGTTCACATTTCTCTATGAATAATTTCAAATCACTTCTCACTTCTTTGTTTGAAAATTTTATTTATGAGTACATGTGCACTAAAGACCTTCTAGCACTACTTGAGCTACTACTAGATGGTGATTATTCATCATCATCATGTGACATAGGTTCACATGGACATATTTCTTCATTTGTTTATTTATTTCCCCTTCCTAGCTCTTTAGGTGCTTATTTGTGACTTATGTCATGGGTCTAAGAAGCCCTTCCAACTCTTTCCCATTAAAGAGGTGGGCTTTGTCTTTTAATCTTGAGTAATTATTTAATAGTTTCATTCTTAAAAGAATTCATAGCTATTTTCTTCTTGATCACTACAATATTTTCTCCTCAAGTGAACATTTTGTAATTAGATAATATAAAATCATAGTTTCTCTTAGCTAATCATTTAAGCTCGTGACTAAGTCTGTAGATCCATAAAAAGGTTGAAATCTAGATCTAGTGGAAGAATAGTATTAGAACAATCAAGTATTCCCCGAGGAGTGGTAAGACCCTATAAGGAATACTTGATGGTTGCAATGTAACCCAAGGGGTCATATGGGGTCATAAGGGGCTAGGTAATGTCCCTTTTGAGAAGTTATAGGACCCCCTTATGGCTTGTTTCGACACATTAAAGCCATCAAGTGTGTCCTAAGGGGACTTATGACCCCGTAGGGAACACTTGATGGATCTAATACTATTATTCCACTAGATATATATTTCAACTCTTTTGTGGATCTAGAGGCTCAACCACTTGCCTAAAGGATTAGCCAAGAGGAAATTGTGAATCTATATCAACTGATTACAAAATGTTCATTTGGGGAGAAAATATTGCAACTACCAAGAACAAAAATTGATATGGAGAATTTGGTTAGGAATTCTATTAAGAATGAAATTATTAATGAACTACTCAGGATTAAGAGAGAGATCCCACCTAATTGATCAAAAAGAGTAGCAAGAGCTTCTTGGACCCGTGAAAAAAACTATAGATAAGGACTTGGAGAGCTTAGAGGGGAAAGTGGAAAAGCAAAGAAGTAAGATATGCATACGAGCCTATGTCAGATGATGATGAAGAATACTCATCATCTACTAGTAGCTCAAGTAGTGACCAAAGGTTTTCAATATACATGTACTCAGAAACAAAATCTTAAGGTGTCTTATGGGATCTTCAGTGATCCTAATGTCTCTTTCAACACACTGGGACCCGTCGCAATGCCTTTTGACACATTAGAGCCAAAAAATTATTGGAAGCACTTATATTTTCCAATGAAGGAGATACATCCATTGGGTTTGCAATAACTTTATGTATAGAGAGAGAATATGATAAGGCCAAGGAATGAGAGAGAGAAAATGGGGGTAGCGGTACAAGGAGAGTGGGAGAGAGAGAGAGAGAGAGAGAGAGAGAGAGAGAGAGAGAGAGAGAGAGAGAGAGAGAGAGAGAGAGAGAGAGAGATTGTATTAAAAAGTAATGGTATAATTTGGTTACAAAGGATCACCCTACTTCATAAATCAAGAAGGAAAACATAAAATTAGATATCTCACCTCAATTGATGTTAGATGTTCTAAAAATTTCTCCCAACTATACCTCCTTGTCATTTTATAATACAAACATGAAATAAAAATCTAAATTTTAGTGATAAGCTCTGCAAATACCTTCAAAAATCATGTGCATTGAAACAAAACTTAACATGATCTTATAAAAGGACAACTACAAGGGATCAAAACATAAAAAGAAACTACAAGATTGTCATGGAAAATTTGTGATGAAGTTAGCACCTACAACTACTAGACTATCATGGAAAACTTGTGATGAAGTTGGCACCTAAGCCTATTAGATTGTTATGAAAAATATGTAAACCTAAAATTGAACAATTAAAATTAGAGAGAGAGTGATGAGAGAGAGAATGAGAGGGGCTCAACAAAGTGAGGAGAGAGAATGATGAGAAAGAAAATGAGACAGGAGAGAAATTTCTTAGAGAGAGAATGGAGAGATAGTGAGGAGAGAGAGAAAGTGAGAGGAGAGAGAAAGTGAGGAGAGAGTGAGGAGCAACTAAGGAGAGAGAAAATGAGGAGAGAGGGTGAGGAGAGAGAGTGAGAGTAAGAATGAGAGGAGAGAGAAATTAAGGAGAGAAGAGAATAAAAGTAAGGAGAGAGAGTTAGAGTAGAGAGAAAGGAGAGAGAAAGTGAGGAGAGAGAAAATTGAGGGGGGATGATTATTCCAAATTTTTTTATAGATATCCTAGGTTATTTTTCATTTTTTATTCATCTAGAGCAACTTTAAATTGTTTTTTTGTTTTCTAGATCTATCTAGTCTTTTTTTTTTTTTTTTATCTACCTAAAGAGTATTATCATTTTCTATGCTCCTATTACTTTTCCAACTTCAATTTTAAATATGTTTTTTCAGTATTATTTAACATGTACACTAAAACATAAAATTAAATAGGATATTCTAAAAATAGCTAAATACCCATGAAAATAACTAAATATTCATAAAAAAACATAAAAATGGAAAAATGTACATAGCTAGTATGTTGAATGCTAAAAGGAGCTCAAAAATGGTAGACTGGAATGATGAGGTAACCCAAGATGTCACAAACTTCACTCTAAGGCCTTCCACCAAATCATAATAGTAAAAATGAAGTGTAAAGTGGGAATTTGACACTTATAAAGTTGTTTTCGGTGGTAGGCTTTGAGAAAAGCTCAAGAAGCTATGAGGTTGAGCAGCTTCACTCAAAACCCCCTAAAGGAGGCTTCATTTGAAGCCTAGACTTTGAGTGTAGCCTTCAAATTTTGGATTTCACTTTTCATTTCATTTCTTCATGATAAAAAGTGGGAACCATTACTATGGCCTGACCTTATTACTTATGGATACATTTGATTTTCTAAAAGTTTGGTTAGGGATCATTACCCTACCTAAGTATAACTAAGATTATGATAATGAAATCAATCCAATGATATCAATGCATATCTTATTGATTGGTTTATTTTATAGGGACTACTCCTTAGGGGGAGAAATCTAGAAGAGATGTTTCTTTTGTGGCACCTTTGGTATTATTGTCAAAATGCCAGAGAATAAGTAATAATAAAAGAATTACTCTAGGGGAAGAGAAGAAGTAAATGGTAATGGAAAGAGAACAAGTAAGAGGAACAAGGATGTAACTAGTAAAAGGGGATGATTTAGATAAAGGATGCTATTAGTTATTTTGGTGTCAGCATCATTGTCAAAGGGGGACATTTTTGACATAATTGATGCAGTCGTAGTGGCTAAGGTTTGGTATAGGTTTGATGATAAGAAGATTAGTTACTATGTTGTCATTGATGTGAACTTGGTTATTTTATTTTGAATATGTTCTTGATATTTCTTGGTTATGTGATGTTTTAGCATGTTTACAGTACAAATTTGTTATGGTTATATAATTTGGTACAAGTATTTCTACAGTGATGTTTTGTATGATCACACATGCTTATTAGATGGTTGCATTTTTTTTAAAATTATTTAAGTACAACAAGTAAAAATAGAAGAAAAATGAAGAACACACAATGATAGTGAGTAAATTATTTGATTGGACAATCAAATCCTTGTATATTCTATTAGAACCATATAATATTGAAAGGTGGGGTGAATTAGTATTCTATGTAAAATTTTGCCCACAACTAAATATTGTTACTTACTTTATAACATGCACATGTAAGTAAACCAACAATGTTGAACAATAAATATAACCATACACATAGAGAACTCATAACACCATTATTTGTTAACTAGGGAAACCCTAGCCAAAGGAAAACCTCAGTGAGGATGATACTCACAAGATGATTCACTAAACAATAGGATCTTGTTAAGGATATTGACCGTATTAGGAGTCTATGAAATACATATTATAGTATTTCAAGTCCCTGTTAAGATACTAGGCCTTGTTAGAAGCCTCAACCCTATTAGGATTTGGTAGAACAAATATAATGTATGCAAGAAGAGCCCACTGCCCTAACATGCAATTATAAAATTTAGTTCCTCACAAGATTGGTATACACACAATACTTTTTTTATTGTTGTAACTCACACTTTCTTTGATCATACATCAAATCTTGCATCACATAAGGCTTGCATAATAGTTCACATCATATCTACAAGATCTCATGACTTCCCAATAACTATGTAATATAAGATCTTTACTTATACTTTGCACATTCACAATTTACTACACAGTCATCTTCCATGTCTTCACACACTTGACATAATATAAAATAACTTATGGAATATTATCCAAATAGTCAGCTCATCACGACTTAGTAATTATTTTTGTAACCAAAATAACTCATCAAGCCATACAACTTTGTTTACTGATATTCTCTGTTAGGCTCTATTAAATACCCACACTGGTATTTTGATCATAAATTGTCTCATATTGTCCATACACATCTTTTCACTTAACCACATCATCATGATAGTGTCATGAAGCTTCCCTTAACTATGCATAAGATAAGTCTCAATGAGTCATATGTACTCTTAAAATCTATTCTCTGTACTACTACAAACTATCTAACACTTAGACAATATTCTATCTCTAAATGTTGAATACATGTTGCCATAAATGACAACTATCAAGACATCTATCTAACCATATTTCCAACAATATCCCCCTTTGGCATTGATGGTAACATTTGGGAAAATTGGTTAGGTCCCAAAATGATGTCATATATATCAAAAAAATAAAAATAAAGTAACTACAAAATTGCCTTTAAAATATAACCATTTTATTCATGTTTTGATGGATCATTACATCTCTTATCACCCCTTTACATTGATTCATACACAATCTCACTCTTACATATACATTTACATCTATACAATTTTCTCTACATAATACTCCCCCTTTGACATCAATGATAAAGGTGTCAAGAACTATATCACAAAACTTGTTGTTTGTTGATGATTAACTCATCATTCTAGATATACAATCTACAAAATCAATTGTTAGCCTATCTATGTCCTTCTTCCAGTTGCCTTAGACTATATCTAATATATAGCCTTTATCTTATTTTCCTCCTCTTTCTTCTTTTCCTCTTCTTTCCTCCTCTTCTCTTCTTCTTCTTTCTTCTTTTGTTCTTCTTCTTCTTTCTTCTTCTCCTCTTCTTTTTTCTTTTTCTTTTGTTCATCTTCTCTTTCCAAACATACTAGTGACCTACTTGACCCTTTTCTTTTCTTGTGGTGTAGAATCTTGCTTAACATTCACCAATCTACCAGACTTCCTTTCCCTAGTAGGTACTTTGACTTATGGCTATCTCTTTGTTTATTTAAATCTTGCTCTTACTAGTTGCACTTGTGCAACTACTACATAAGGTATAATAGGAGCTTGCACACAAGGCTATACAACTGTTACTCCCTCTGAAGGTACTACTACTATAATGGGTGTTGTAGCCAACACTTGAGTTTTCCCACTTGCATTCATCTCCAATGCAATTCCTTTCAGATCATTGAATTCTTTCTTGGACATACGAGATTCCTTAAGGATGGAATCTATCTCCTTTTCTACCTTTTCCTTTCTCTCTTTGCTATGAAGTTCAAATTCAACTATTCTTAATCTCTCATCATAGGTTCCCCATCTAGGACATTCAATATCTTGCTTAGATTTGAGTATGATTTGTGCATACCCTTCTATTAGCTTTGTGCTTATCTCATAGCCCATAGGCTCAATGAATTTCTTTATGGGAATGAATGCTTCCATGCAAGTGTTGTCAGTCTCCACCATGAAGCATAAATCATCCTTATATTTCTCCACCATAGAAGGAGGTATCTAATACCTTAGTTTTATCTCTGATTGGAAACTCTTCATCATTTTGTCTATGTCATTATCTCTGACATTCTCAAGCTTGGATCTATATCATTGAGTCACTAACTTCATTGCATACTCATTGCTATCTCAATTAATCAATCCAAGAAACTTCCTTGTTATATAAAAGAATAAGTGAGTCAATAGAGACTCAAATATGAATATAAGATTCTTTGTCTTTTTCAACCATGCAATGTTATCCAACAATTGCATTCTAATAATCTCGCATAAGTTAACTTTTCTTCCTTCAACTTCCATTACATATGTTGCACGAAGAAATCTTGTTGGTACTATGTTAACCCTTGATCCATGGTTCAACTTGGACCATAATATCTTAGTTAATAACTTAACTCCTTTATTCTAAATAGGTTCAAATTTCATATTTCTTCTATCAAACTTTGTTTTTAGGTTCACCTCAACCATTTTCCTTACATTCTTCTCATTAACAGGATTACAACCTTCATTGCTTAATCTTGTGACCTTGTGAATCAAGTCATTGTCAATGACAACTGGTGCATCACCTAACCAGAACATATCATCATGTACCCTACTCAATATGATTCGGTTCCATTCATGATTGTCAAATTCCATATATAAAATACACTTCACTAAATTCAACTCCTCCATGTGTGCATACTCAGATTCTAGGGATAAATCATTATTACACATATCACCTAAGTCTTTGTGAATTTCATCATCAATAATGCTCTCAATCTTTTAATCTATATAACTTTTGATATCTTCTACATGCAACACATTATTTGGAATTTACAAATATGTGCCTAACGAATCATCCAATAAAGAAACAAATAGGTATTTCTTGAACTCATACCTTGGTCTAATATTAACATCATACACTCTCTAACTAGGCATAGCTCTATAATCTATAAAAATTGGAATAAACTAGATTTAATACTTTGTAAAATACCTCAATTTTTCAATTTAGGGCTCCTAAAAATTTTGACTTCTCAAACTTTACTTTGCACATAAATTCACTGTCAAATGGCACTTCAATTCACTCATGACACTTCACATGAACAAATGGTATGCTCAATCTTTCATTTGATCCTTAAATCATTTCAAATCAGATTAAACATTAAATGTGTATCTATCATAAATTCAAAATATTGTCTTTATTTACCAATAAGCTTGATTTCTAATTCCCTACTTACTTCAATCATATCAAGTCTTGCAAACTTTACCATAGCTCCCTCTCTATGTCTTATGCCTCCTATTAACTATGCAACTTCCAACTCTCTCTCTCTCTCTCTCTCTCTCTCTCTCTCTCTCTCTCTCTCTCTCTCTCTCTCTCTCTCTCTCTCTCTCTCTCTCTCTCTCTCTAACATTAGTTTTGACCAACTGATGCTCTGTCTCTAATAGAATTATTTTATTCAGGTAGGATGAGCCACAAACAATCCATGACTTCAACTTTCCATCAAGTGCATCAAAGCATTATTCTTCCAATACTATATGTGAATTCTCTGGATTACAAGCTTTCACAAATCCTTCCTTGAACTCATCAACATGTTCCTTAACTGCTTCTTTCTAACTGTTAACACTTCCATTCTCATTTGTTTTGTTATCTTCCTTGGTGTTCCTTCTTTGATTAGGATTCCTATTAAAATTTCTTCTATCCATTCTATAGAATCTTTTTGTGTGTCCAAAGTTATTACATAACTGACATACAAGTGCATTCCTCCTTTGAATGGTTCCATTCTGACATTCAAGTTCTCTGCAATTCCTTCCAATATGTCCAAGATGATTACATTTGTAACAAACAAACTGCTTCCTTTCACCATCAAGTTTTTCTCCATATTTAGATCTATTTTGAGATCTACCTCTTCCATTACCCATAAGGCTAGTATTCCTAAACATTCTACTATTCTCATTATTACCATCAAATTTAGGTTTCTTACAATCTATTACTTTATGTCCATAGCCATGACAATTATAACAATTGAAATTTGTAATGGGTTTAAAATACTTGTGCAATCTCTCTTCATATGTCCAACTTCATTACAAAAAAAAATCTACCTCTAAACTCACATCGTACTTCCTTAGGTGGTTCATCTTACTTAGATTTATCAACTTGCTCTAGTTTCTTAGGTTCATCAGGTTTAATTGTCAAATCAATTAACTCAACTTCCTTTGATACTTTAGCAGATTTTCTTAACTCTACCTTACTTAGATCAAATTCCTTAGGGGATTCAGTAGCTGGATTTGGTTCTCTTTTGACTTCAACTTTCTTGGTTGATGTCTCTACAATTAGATATCCAAGTCCTATATTCTCATAAGAAGGTCTCTAATGAAATATCTTTTGATTTATCTTTTCATTACTAGAATAAAGTTTCTCCAATTTTTTTTTAGCTTATGTCAATTCTCCTTTCACAATAATGTTGTATTTTTCTAACTCAACATGTTTAATCTTGAAAGTATCTAATTTAGATGTAACTTGACTTAACTGGGATCTAAGATCTGTATTCTCAGTTTTTAGTCTTGGTTTACTAATGCCACCATTTTTCTTAAGACTTAAATTAAGCTCAACTATTTTCAGTTCATGTTTCAAGATCTCATTTTCCTTTTGAGGATCTCCAACTACATCATTGTCACTAGTCTTTGTAATTGGTTCTTTGCCAAATTCTAAATCATCAAACTTGTTTTTTAACTTGCCAATGTAAACGTGTTCATCTTCATACATATCCTAACAAGGCCAAGCCTTTAAAATCTCACATTTAAAAAGAGTGCATATTCATTAGTAAGAACTCCCACTATGATTTTTTCTTATTCTCAAGGTTTCCATGAGAAAAATATTATAGGCATCTTTGTATTTGTGTGGGTGATTGTTTAAGTTGGTTTCTTATTGATTCTTTTATTGACAAGTTTATGTTCATGGTGAATGGTATCAATTTTATTTTTAATAAATAGATATGATGGATTATTGATTCACCCCCACCCTACCCTATACCACCCTTGCCCCACACACAAACACACAAATCTTGACCTCATTAATACTAACAATATGTATGTATATATGTGTGTGTCTATGTTACATATGTAATAGTTCTATATTTCTATGATATATAAAATTTTTACACTAATTTTATATTGTTGATGAAAGTCAAATCATTAGATGATGTTATTTTTTAAATGATAAATGAGCCCAATTTACATGTGAGCTAGTTGCACATTTGTAATATATTTATCTTTTAATATTAGCTTAAGCTATAAACCCAATCTAATAAATTGTTAATACCACTACTGATCCTTAGCAATTTGAGATCTTCCTTAAAGATGATTATAGAGATATCCATCCTTACAAGAACTTCAAATATTCGAAACTAGGTTAGTAGATTCCAACTTTTCCTAGTTCACAACCATAATAATTGACATCTATTATATAATTCTCTAGACGGGATTATTTTTATCATTGTGAATTTGAAGGAAATAGTAAAATGATTATTTTTTATTTGACAAATCAATGTATAATATCATTACTAATTATTTATTTACTTTATGAATAGTCTCAAAACTAAACCCACAATCCCCTTTTTCTAAAAGAATTCTCTAGTTTATCGTTTCATATTTGGTTATGCATTATTTATCTATAGAGATGATTTTTGGCACAGTCTCACCTTGAATGAAATACATTTTTTTTATTTTTTTTACTTTGACATAGCCTTATTAAAAGTAATACTAAACTTTACATGAAAAAAATTGCTTGCACAATCTAAAAGTCACGTGGACCAGACTAAATTTCTTAAGCATGTCAAAGGAAAAATGTTTGCACACCCAACAAGAAGTTTCTAGGGAAAAATGGATGATGTACTTCACTTTATTGATAGAAGGGTAATATTATGTTGTTCGTCACAATTATCTCATGGAAGACACATGGTCATAAAGATATTCACATGTGAAAAGTCATGGGGCAAATAACTAACCATTAATAGTCAAAATTTCCTCTAATCAAACCAAAACTTTGTTTCCTTTAGGTTTTATTCTCATTTTCTAGAATAGTATGTTTATTAAAATATGGTTGTTGGTCTACTGGTGAACTTGAATGGCTCACAAAGAGCCTACCAAGGATCAAGTCTTGCTGAGTATAAGGATCTGACATCATAAGGGATGAGGCTAGGATCATGCCCCAGGTTATTTTGATGGTGTAGATGCCCCTCAATCCTTGGCTCTAAGAAGAAGAGGTTTCAGGCACAAGTGGACCCATATCAAGTCCCTAAAAAGTCTATGTGGTGGCCTTCATTGGTTAGTAGCTCGCAAGCTTAGTGCCTCACTGGGTTGCCTCATAGATCTGAGCCCTCCATAAAAATAAAAATAAAATATAATTTGAAATGAAACATGATAAAAAAAATTCTTGTTTATCTCTATAATATCCACAACTTTCACCACTCAACATATCTGTGTGACAACTCTCTTCTTTTTTATAACTCAAATTTAAACACTCACCACTCACCATAGTTGTGTGACTCTAGCCTTCAATTAGAATTACAATATTTTATTCTCATAAAATCATTGCTAATGCTTATGATGTTGATGGTATTTTTTGGGGTTTATCTAGATTACACCATAGAAATCACTATAATCGAATTAGAATACCTTTTTTTTCTACCTTCTTCAATTCCTTGTGTTTGAATTCAATAGGAGATATTTGAATCTCCTCAACCACCATATTGTTGGACTCTTGTATAAACTCTTGGGTAAGTGCACCAAGTTGTGGTGCCAAAAACATGACACATAAAAGTTTTCTTTTTGAATTCTTTAAAGTGCGTATGCGCTATAGTGCATGTGCATTTTGGAAAACTCAAAAAATTTATATATGGGCTGCAAACCTGTGGCCTATTTTATTCTTTATTCTTTTTACATTGTTTCTCCTCAACAACATGCATGCGGCTTGAAAACATTGAAGAATTTTGTCACCCGCCTCCTCAAAATGCCTCCTCATCACCGAAGATCAAGATTAAGATCATGTAGTATGTTTTCTACTCTTGTTTTTGCATTCTTTTATATGTTTTTGCATTGTTTTATAAGTTTTTATATTTTTTTGTAGGCTTTTTCAATTTTTCTTTAAATTTGTTTATTTATTTAGATTGCAATTGGTTTCTTATCAGGAAATGTGAATAATGAACCACCAGATCTCTAGTCGGATCAACAAAATCAAAATAAAAACCCTCCACAAGATCCAAATCAAAACCTTCCACAAGAAGAGAAAGAAATTCTACAACCTCCACTGATTGGAAGACCTCCTCCTAGCACCCAAGACAATTTAATGAATAAAATAGAAAGAGGGAAAAATGAATTAGAAGCACTCATTGGTAGGTTGAAAGCTTGTGAACAAACCAATCCGATGAGAGCACAATTGGAATCTTCCCTTGAGTCCATTATGACCCATGTAGCTTCTATTAGTGGTCAGTTGGATATTTGGTGTGTTAAGAGGGATGAACAAAGAAGATATTATGCAACCAAATTATCATATCAAGATGTTAAAAAAAAGGAAATAGAAAAAGGTAGCATTTGTGCATTGTTTAGAAAGCCTGGAGAACAAGACATTATTAAACATAAAACTAAAAGGTTCCACATCCATTGGTGCATATATGATGGTATTAAAAATAATTTTTGGGATAGATGGTGGATGGTCTTTGATGCCCCTCCCTACAATAATCACGAGGTTCTAATGTATTTCTTAAATAAAGTGTATTGTGAATTTTTCCTTGGGGAGATCCCCAATTATTTTGATATATTAGAATCTCAAGGTAAAGGTGGGGGGTCATCATTTGAGAAGTTGGGGGCACGTCATGACCATAATGTAGTTAGGGCACTTGTTGTCAAGCCATAGGGTGGGCATGTGATTATTCCTTTAGTTGTGAAGGAACATGTAGAGACCAACACTCTAGGAACTATTAATGCTTTGATGTAGACCCTCATTCATTGAACCAGTCCATTAGTTGAGGAGGAGCTTGTTGTGTGTCGCGGTCACATGTGCACATCATGTGAATCCTTATGCACATTTGGTAGTCATGTTGGAGATAGTATGGATAATGGGCTAGTCACTAATGAGTTCTTGAGTGACACATTTAGCATTGACACGCAGATAAATTAAAATTATAATAAACTAATTTGATCACATTTCGTATGTATAGTGAATTACTAATTAATTAGCATGTATTGACATTGTTCAAAATTTAAGGTAAGAGTGTTGTTGGCCCTAGTATAGATTCTCTAGCCCCATTTTTCATACCATCGATGAGTCAAGAGGTATGTATATATTTAATCATTTAAATTAGTACATATATTTATTAAGTAATCATATGAAGGATTGGAAAAAAAAATTATGTATGTGCATTAGTTCTCTACTAGACTATCAACATTCACAAGGGACTCTGAGCTTAGGCATGATACAAGCTTTGTAGAGGTACATTTGTTTCATGTTAATTTAATTCATTTGATTATATTTGTTTCATGTTTCATGTTACATGTAAATTGTATTATATGACATGCAGTTGTTGATGTCTAAGATGACTCCTCATCTTTGCTAGTCCATCGATCTTGAAGTTGCTGCAGCGATGGCTAGTTCAAAGCCATTGACCTAGATATGAAAGAATTTTTTTTATTTTAATTATTATTTATAATAGTTAGTATTGAAATTTAAAATGTTATTTATAAGTGATTATATTGATTGAATTGTTGTAGGGCATTATTACACCCGATCATCTGTGAGCCTTTGAGGTGGATGTACAGAGTGACTATTTGATGACAGTAAGAAAGTAATTAATTTTGTGTGTACATATATTTGATTTCAATGTATAATAATTATTGATTCTTATCTACTTTTTTTGTATCAGCTTGAGTTAGAGAAGATCCTAAACAAGAGGATGAGCAAGCGTGTGAGGAAGACCCTATCATCCCTATTATCTCCCTCCACATGACAACTGAAGGCCTCTAGGGATTTGTTTCCTTGAGGGGAAGGAGAAGATATAGTTGATAGACACACATGTATAGGCATTAGTGGACACATATGTTGGATTTTATGTTAGTGGACATATTCAATATACATTTGATATATATGTGACATTTTACATTTGATGTATGACATATATTTTATGCATGCCATTATTGGACTTATGACATTATTGGTTATCATAATATATTATATGTTTGTTCATATATGACATTATTAGTTATTGTTACCACATTTTTTACCTCACCAAGATTCAAAATTTGAAAATGCTACCCCGCCAATGGTTACCCTTCCCACTTTATTGTTATTTTTAATCGCCATGGGAATATTAAAAAAATTAAATGTTCAAACCTTAGAGTATTCCCTTATTTCCTAAGGTTGTTTTTTGACCGCCCATGACCTCTCCATCATTGGATCAAAGAGAATCAATGGTTAGGCGCTATGTCGCTATGGAGATTTCCAAAGCCTATCACAATAGTGACATAGCGCCCTGTCAACATGTGGCACGGTGGGTCCAATTCGCAAGGTAGAGGTTAAGGGGTGGGTCGAAAAAGTAATGCATCGTCAGAAGGCACTATGGCGCTAATAAAAAATTGGTGCTTCTCGCCGTTATTGACATAGCGCCTGGCCGGCCAAAGACGTGGTGGGACCGCAGGTGATATGGAGGGGTGGTGACATTGAAATGAAGTCCTGACTCATCGCCAGCTATGTGGATCTTGATGTCATCAGTTTTGGACCTGCCATCTTTTAGATGTTTGGTGCAGTTTTCTTCACCCTTGGATTGATGCAAATCAATGGCGGGTGCTATCTTGCTATGAGAAAATGCACATGATTTTTCATAGCGACATAGCGCCTTAGCGACACATGGCAGGTTAGTGGGGTCAAGCAATATTGAGACATGATAGGGTGGTGCTACGTCAGGCCAAGTGTGATAGGTGAATTGCGGACCCAATAAATTTCAATGGATGAATGTGCAAAGTACAGTGAGTCTTCGCAATCGTTAGATCAATGGAAATCTATGATGGGCACTATCTCACTATGGGAAGTTGCACACTGTTTTCCCATAGTGACATAGCACCTAAGGGACACGTGTCCTCGTGGGCCTAGGGAGGAAGCGTAGTAAATATAACAGTTAAGGAGCTGACAATTAATGTTGCGATCAGGTTTGGAGACATCACAGTTAACGTTAATAGTTTAAAGGGTGGCACAGTTAGTTGAATAGAAGTTCACCACTGGGCGCTATGGCACTATCACAAATTTTGAGTATTTCGCCCATAGTGAAATAGTGCCCAGTTAATAAAAAGAAGGTGGTCAACTGCAGAAAGACTTCCCAGGTGGCAAAACGAAAGGAGGTGATTGGCCCACGTGGCCCAGTTGTCTTGTGGGACCTTGTTGACTCTTCGACCTATTGATTTGTGAACTAGAAATAGAAGAAGTCGAGTTTGCCATGAAATTTGATCTTGTGATCAATGTTTAGCTACTCCAGAATGAGTGATAAACACAGAAGGGACATTCTATCATCATGGCGCATCCATCTACCTAATCAAAAGTTATTCATCGGCATCGTTATGTCTTCTCAAGGCTCTTTCAGTGAGATATCAGATTGTGTTGTACCAAAGACCCATGCCTCAATCAGATTTTCAGTGGGCGAGGCTTAATGACAGTTGTTGAGTAGTAATTGTAGAGCAAAAAATCCCAGTTATGCTTGAGCTATAAAGGCAAATTTTGTAAATTTTGTCCAAGTCAACCTTTCTCTGACTTTTCTCTATTGTTTCTCTACAATTCTAGTGTAAATTCCTCTATGCCTCTGAACTATATGATTTTCCACTTATCTCCTTTAGCCATTAGTATGAAAGTGCAAGAACTCTTTGCCTTCGCCATTGTTTTGTGAAAATCTGTAATCTGCATGACTATATCTCTGCTAGCCTGTGAATGATATATAAATGAACCTCTTTCCTTGTGTCATTCATCTTGATTTTTTTATCTACATGTGGTTATTAGATCAAAGCAAGTATGGATATGTATATCCTTAGTTTCATTCTAGTTTAGTAGTGCATATATGGGCAGGGATTGGTCTGAACACTCTATTTTGGTGCATCACCTCTTTAGATTAGACTAGGTAGATTGTCTTTCATGCTCTCCTTCTCCCTTTTCCTCTCCAAGAGTAGTTAGGTGCACCCTGATAGTAAGAGGAAGTTGGCCTTCTCCAGAGACTCAACCTCACAGTTCAAGTCCCACAGCTTGGAGGTTGTTTGCATGTTTCACTAGGTTGTCCTTGTGCATAGGCCTTGGACAAGGGTGCAAACCTAAGTGACAACAGTTATCATAATATATTGTATGTTTGTTCATGTATGGAATTATTTTTTATCATAATATATATCTTGTTTTTCTTGTTTACTTTTTAAGTACATTGACATGTATTTCATTTTAATGTAATTTGTATCCAAAATGATGCAGAGTGCTCACACCAAAAGCTAGTGGAATCCCAGCAAGAACACTTTTAAGGAAAACTACATTTCCCACCTTCCTAAGTGTCTTCAAAGACTATTTCCAACTTGGTTACAACATTGAACAAACTTCTACCCACCTTCACAAAACTACTTGATCACTTCCACTATCCAAGACTTGGGAAGCAATAAGGGAAAAATGAGCAAATTTGAGAAAAGGATCATAATCAGCTTCTTGCTTCAAACTAACACCTTAGACACTTCAAGGAACACCTAATAACTCTCTCACAAACTTCAGTCCATCATCTATTCCAACCTTCAAAGAGATTCTTCAAAATCCTATGAGTGAAAATAGTCTTCCAACATCCTATGACTATATTTTATTTGCAACAACATGTAATTTGTTGATTTTCAAACAACTCTTCACAAAGGGAAGTGATTATGTTTCAAACCCATGAAATGGCTATTAAGACAACCAAGAAGATCCTTAACATCTTCCACTAACTCCATTCACTGATAACATTCAGTTAAAGTGGTGTTTCATTCTAACAAAGTATGAGTTTGTTGTTCCAAATAGGAAGTAATGATATTTGACAATAACTCAATAATCCTATATACAAGTTTAACATTTGTAGTGATTCCTTGTCATAGAAAAAAACTTAATAATCACCAACACCTTATGCCTCCTCTAAATTCATAGAGGCTATTTTCATCATTTGAAATCCATTCCAATTGATTACTAGTTGGTTTGATTGGTTACAAGGTTAATTTCAACATTTTCCAAAAAATTGCTAAAATTGCCAAAACATTGTCAACAACTTTTATTACAAAATGAATTTTTGCACTAGCTCTTCCTAGAACTTAACCAAGTGGTTTTTGGTAACATATAAGACCTATATAAGGTGTAATGAGTCTCAATATACTTATTGAGTCAACATATTAACAAAAACAACAAAAAAAGAAAAATCGTTAAGACTAAGGCAACTTGGGTTTATAGGTGACCTCAAGTTCCTTGACCTTACAAACAAGGATTGCTTTATTGCCATAAAAAAATAACATGTTTAAAATGAGGCATATTATCATCCCTTTACCTTCTATCACAAGTCTCCATCATTGGATGAGATGACATATCTAGTTGTCATCATTAAAGATCATTGCCCTATGGCATTTAGTGACTCTTAGGGACGATTCAGTTTGGCATGCCTGAGAATGTTTGAGAGCTCAAAAAAATGGGAGGATCTTGGGGCTAGTGTTTATCCAACCACTTGAAGCTAATGGAATTAATAGTCTAATCCCAAGATGAAAGGTGAGAGAGATTCCATAGTTGGCAACTTTGTACTGGTCAACACTACAAGTTTTAGCATCACCCGAGATGGAGTCACAAAATAAAAATAAAATAAGATGGCCAAAAAGAGAGAGAGGTTATTTTAGGTCTCTACAACATGGTCCCATAGAACCTAGAATTGTATCCATACTTTGCACAAGCTTCAAGATATGCCTTGTCAAAGATCGCTGCCCTATGGCATTTAGTGACTGTTAAGGACGATTCAGTTCGACATGCCTGAGAATGTTTGTTCACTCAACAATACAAGAGGAGCTTGGGGCTAGGGTTTACCCTACTACCCAGAGCTAACAAAATAGACAATTCAATCCCACGACAAATAGTGAGGGAGATTCAGTGGTTGGCAACTTTGTACTAGCCAATACTACAAGTTTCGACATCACCCAAGATGGGATTACAAAATTAAAATAAAATAAGATCTCCAAAAAGTGAGATATTTTATTGTATGTCTCCATAACATGGTTCTATACCACCTAGAATCGCATTCATACCTCACACAAGCTCTAAGATATGCCCTGTCAAAGATTGCTACCCTATGGCATTTAGTGACTCTTAGGGACGATTCGGTTCAGCATGCCTAAGAATGTTCAAGCACTCAACAAGATAGGAGGAGCTTGGGGATGGGGTTTACCTAGCCACTTGCAGCTAATAGAATAGATAGTTTGATCCCACAATGAACGAGGAGGGAGATTCGAAAGTTGGCATCTCTGTACTGGCTAACACTACAAGTTTCAACATCACCTGAGATGGGGTCAAAAAATCAAAATGGAATAAGATCTCCAAAAAGTGAAAGAGATTATTGTAGGTCTCCACAACATGGTCCTTTAGCACTTAGAATCGCATCCATACCTCGCACGAGCTCTGAGATATACCCTGTCAAAGATTGTTGCCCTATGGCATTTAGTGACTCTTAGGGATGATTCAGTTCAGCATGCCCAAGAACATTTGAGTAGTCAAAGGGATGGGAGGAGCTTTGGGATAGGGTTTACCCAGCCACCCAGAGCTAACATAATAGATAGTTTGATCCCACGATGAATGGTGAGGGAGATTCAACAGTTGCCAACTTTGTACTGGCCAACACTACAAGTTTCAACATCACCTGAGATGGGGTTGCAAAATCAAAATAGAATAAGATCTCCAAAAAGTGAGATATTTTATTTTAGGTCTCCACAACATAGTCCGATAGCACCTAAAATCACATCCATACCTTGCACAAGCTTCAAGATATGCCCCGTCAAAGATCGCTACCCTATGGCATTTAGTAACTCTTAGGGACAATTTGGTTCAACATCCCAAGAACGTTCGAGTGCTCAATAGGATGGGAGGAACTTGTAGATAAGGTTTACCTAGCCACTTGAAGCTAACAAAATAGACAATTTGATCCCACAATGAACAATGAGAGAGATTGGGCTGTTGGCAACTTTGTACTATCCAACACTACAAGTTTTAGCATCACCCAAGATGCGGTCACAATATCAAAATAGAATAAGATCTCCAAAAAGTGAGAGAGGTTATTGTATGAATCCATAACATGGTCCTATAGCACCTACAATTGCATCCATACCTCACACAAGCTCTAAGATATTCTTGTCAAAGATCATTGCCCTATGGCATTTAGTGACTCTTAGGGACGATTTAGTTCAGCGTGCCTGAGAACGTTCAATTGCTCAACTAGATGGGAGGAGATTGAGGATAAGGTTTGCCCAGCCACCCAAAGCTAATGGAATAGATAGTTTGATCCCACAACACACAGTGAGATAGATATGAGCAAGATATTTATGCCTAGGCCTCTTTGTGCAAGATATGAGAAAAAGTTGCTAATTAGGTAAAATTGGGTCTTTTTGAGTTTTTGTTCAAGATAACCTAGGATTAGGTGTTTTTAGTTTTTTTAAACAATAGTTTGGAACCTTTTCCAAGTCCTAGAAGTGAAACTAGTGACTACCTTTTTAATACAATGACCAACAATTGGCTTGACTCCCCATGTCTTCTCATTCCTACAAAGGAAAGTTTAATATACAAAAGAATATATACAGAGGAATTGCAGCTACATTTATTAAATATACAGAGGAAGATATAGAAAACCTAGTTAATAAAGAGATTAATATGAGAGAAAAGGATATTTCAGAAGAAAATGGTTATCTTGATGCCATCTAAGGTATGCCAATTACTTAGGATGAAGAGAAAAAACCTACAGCTATTGGGAAAGAGTGCACATGTATACAGACACAAAATTTTCAAATAAAGAAGTAAAAAGTGTTATAGAATTATCGACAAAGCAATAGTCAAACATCAAATTGGCTCATTAGTAGGCAAAGAATTTGGTCACGCACTTCATTCCAGCACCACAAATGTTTCAATTAGAAGTGTGTATTCATCAATGGCCTTGCATTTACAGGACTTGGGAAGCTAGGATATTTGAGTTGGGCATGTGATGTAGAAGCTTGAGATAAACTAGCTAGTCTATGCTCTTGATCCTCAACTAGATCTAAGTGTTCTTCTAACACCCCTAATGGTCTCTAGGATTCCTTCACAATCAAGGATCTCTTGACCTACCCAAACCTACCTACCAAGTCAAGAATTCAAACTCCTTATCATTGCATGTTTTCTCTCTAGCAACCAACTCTACATGCTTATAAGGGTCATTTATGGCTTTTCACCAACACAATATCTGACAAGGATTATGAGGATTTTTATAGAGTTTTTACAACCTATTCCACATGATCAAAGGGATAGTCAAGTTGGTTTGATACTTGATTGAATAGTTCCTTCATAAACAGGGCTACTAGAGGAGCCCGAATTAGGCTTCCTTGCAGATTTCTAGGGATTTTACCAACTTTTCCTTAAGGTGTCATAAAATCTAGTAATAAAAAAATTGTTTCCAATTACCAATCCTAAAGGATTTTTGGGGTCTTGAGCTACCAAAAAGTCGTACAACAATTATGCTAAAAGTAAGGGTTTTTGAGGGTTTTGAGGGTTCCCTATTGTCCTCACTTTTCAAACACCTTCCCAAGCTTATAAAAACTTATCCTTCACAACAAAACACCTTCTAATACTCCTCTTGAATCCCTCCAAATTTCTTAGCTTAAAACCTACTCTTTTGCATTCTAGAGCCTATTTGTTGTTGTCCACTCCTACCCGGATACTATTGTATTCATCTAGGGCCAAGTCAAAAAAAATGTTGCATGTGTATCCAAGGGCCCTTCACTTTTGTACAAAAAAAATGGGGTTTTCACTTCAAGATTCCAAGGTTCCATGGTTTTCCCATGGTGGAAACCAAAGATACAACCCCTAATTTACATGGTATGCCAAAACTGGCAACACACTATATAGTTTGAAAAGAATTTTATAAAACACTACCAAAAATATAAGAATCTAAACTAATGCACAAAAATGAAACCTAAGACACTCTTAAAAAATAATGCATTGAAAATTTACACAAAACTCCTTTCTATTCACAAGAAATTTGTCATAAAAGTGACTATTCCTCAAAAATTGTTGCATACAGTCTGTTGTTCTGAACTTTGGTCGTACAATGACTTTCATAAACTCTTGGTTTAGGGTTTCTCATCACCTTTATATTATTCCCATCATTAATTTTTTTTGGTTAAGGATTTTTAGCCTCTTAGTAAAGTTAGAAAAACAAAAATACAAAAAATAAAACTTGCTAAATAACTTTTAAAAAGTTGCTAGCATTTCTTGAGCAACTTTTGCTCATACATTGCCAATGACCATTTTAGGTCCTCCTAAAGCACAAATGTGCTTAAAATAAAACCAAAAACCTATTCTTAGGCTTCTAACCAATCAATGAACTCCTTATGCATTCATCAAAATATATTAATGATTTTAACAAAAAAACGAAAAGCTCATTGCCACCTTTAAATGGAGACTTGAGCTTAAATGGAGATTGTCAGTTCCCAAACATGTCCCAATCAAGTAGATGACCAAGATGTTCCTTGAGTAAAGGGGATACTAGCTTATTAAGGTATCTTTATGATCCCACTTGCATTCAGTTATTATTTTTTGAGTGGCTAGGCAACTACTTCGGTGTGAGATTTCTATAATATATAAGGTCCTCATACAAGTACATGCCATTTTTTGTAAACATTTTCTATTGTAAAGGATTAGTGAGAAATATCTATAATGTCCATTTTTGGGACTAAAGAATATAACTATTAAAATTGCAAAGCTTCCATGAGCTATTGTAATGGAGATTATGTGCAATATCATTTTGCTAATTCTAATTTGGTCAATGATATTGTATACATATGTAAGAATAATCTTATATATATATATATATATATATAATTGTCTGACTATTATGAATGACTTGTTGCCTTTGGTTTGAAATAATCTTTGTTGTATACAATACTCAATATTGGTAGTCCTTTATATTTTTTATTGGTTAATGCTCATATATACATATAGATCCTTCAATGATTTTCCTTTTCTTTAGTAGATGCACTTGCTTCAGATTCTCAAAATGACTATTTATTATCTATTGGAGGGTTGTGTCTCTTTGGTTTAGATCTCTCTCTCTCTCCCTCCCTATTCAATCTAATGAACCAACTAGATATTCTCTACATTTTGATGTCTCAAGTATTGCCTCGTGGTCTAACTCGCAAACTTTCCAAAGAGTCTTATTATGTGGTTTCCACCATATTTTATCAAGTCGACATTTGATGCGACAACAAGGTTCGAATAATGAAGAATCTTCTTATCTATTTTTTAATCCTCAAATAACCACAAGTTATGGTTCTTCATAGAATATAATTTAACCCATATGCCAATTAAAACCACTACACCAATATGGTACTCTAAACCTTTACCATCTATAACCAAGTGATCCAATTTTCATTTGGCTCGGACACAATGACACAAATAATAATATGTACCTTCTTCATTGTCTTTAGGTGCAATAATAGAAAAAACATGGCCTATAGTGATAGATGTACAAAATGTGGTCATTAATTTAGAAAATACTTAGGTAAAAGTTATAAAGTTATATATATTGAAATTATATATATATATATATATATATATATATATATATATATATATATATATATATATACCATTTTCAGTGCTTGTGGGGGATGATAGGTGTCAATTGGGTCCAAAATTCATTGTTTATGTGTGGATACTCCATGAACCTGCATCAAAGCTTCTAAAAGACTGCAACTCACTTGATCTTGTTATTGTGCAACAATCCTCATATGGTGCAATATTAGTATTATCTATCAACCAAAATAATCAATGAACCATAGACTCACCTTCCTTACCTAGACCCATTGTAGCATTACACCATTGGATGATGGATTTTGGTCTATCAATATTGCTCCATCTTTATACTTTAGTTCTTGAGCTAAGGCTCTTTTGATGCATGTGCATGCACCATCATGCTCTCCCTTCCCATGACCAGCCTCTATAAAATTCTACATATTTTGGATTCTAGAAAACCTGTGCATCTTGCTATACCAATAGAACATCGGTGCATTCTTGAATTGAGATGTGCAGTTGTCAGACCAAATAATGTGCTAACAATATGGTATTCCCATATTAGCAAAATCTCCATAAAATAGTTGAAAACAACCAAGTACAAACTTTGTAGAATGTGATCGATCATTGTTGATGTAAAAATGGTACTCCCTCAACATCTTCCTGTCATCCTCTATACTTGTAGGTGAATGCATGAATATTATGTGAAAAAATATATAAACCTATTGAGAAGTATAGAGGAAACATATCCTTGCACAACTTGTATTTCAAATCCAACCATTGAGCTCTATGTGTATGTCTTTCATACTTGTAAATAATCATTTTACAAGTATATTATGGTATCCAATAGAAACATATTCTTGCACAACTTGAATTGCAAATCCAACCATTGAGCTCTATGTGTATGCCTTTCATACTTGTAAATAATATTTTTACAAAAAATCTTTATGAACTCATACACTGAAATCTTTTCAATGACTAAATCACATCTTTTACCTTGTTTCCCATCTTTTAGAGCATATGTCACTATCTTATATTTTCCCTAATCTACTATTTCATTTCCAATTGCATGTGCACTATCCATATGTTCACAAGTTGATAAAAGTTTCATAGAACCACAAAATAAGCATGTACCATCCAAGTATGATACCTTGTAAAATTGTTGGCCATCCCTTATTTCACATAAAATGTTGGATATGAATTCCCTTGAACATCTAGGTGGCTCATTCATGTCACAATCCTACAAACCAAACTTAGAATGCAAAAACACATATATATGCCTAAAAATATCAAAATGGTTACAAAATTCAATATGTATCCTACAACAACAAGTTGTGTGTGTGTAATTTATCTTCACATAAAAAATTTTATCCATCTCAAAAAATATTTGAATTATTCAAATTTGAAGATACATACCAATAAATTTTGCAAAAAATTGTGTCTAAGTTGAGTCCAAAAAATGTTGTGCATGTGGTTCACAATTTTGGCTACCAATCTTCCTTACAACATCTCTTTGATTACGGGAAACACATGTGTTATTTGTCCAAAAATATTCAAACAATGATTTCAAAGCTTCACTAATTTCTTTATCCTTTCACGGTAGTCTACCGCTAAATGCCCATAACTCATTTTTTGTTGGATCTTCCAATCTCTCATGCCTTACCATGGCTCTCCTTAGAGTACCTCTACCAATTTTCAATATTTTTCTTGTCTTTCTCATGAGTCAAGCTTTCTTCATTTGGGTACTTACTATTGTCACTATAAGTACTCATCTTGTGATATTACTATCTTTGATGTGTTATTTAGAACCCACTTTGTCATAAGCACTCATTAGATTCTTTACAATATTTTTTTCATTTGAATCATTCATTATTCTTAGCCCAAGAATCTTCATGATAGGCATAAATTTTAAATTCTTCATTATTTCAAAAAATAATTGGCATTGACCTATAATATTTAATTCTTCAAAGAATAATCTCCACATACAATTAACTTTTCTTTGACAAGTACGCTTGCTAATCTTGTCAGGCATTGATTTCAAAATGTTAGTATCAATATCAGTCAAATATTTTGGTCTTCTAAAATGAATTCTAGAAGGTATTATAATCTCTTCCATTCCCTCAACATTTTGAACATCAACGTAACATTAAGTGCTTTGCACACCTTGAACTAAAGATGATGTGCCTTGGCAATAAGATGCAAAAGATGGAATATCACTAACTTGATATGTTGATGTTGTGCCTTCAACATGACATTATGGAGTATGTACATCATCAGATGTACAAATTAGTGTCCCTTCAACATAAGATGATGATATGACTCCAACATTGGAAGATGGTGTAGCTTTACAATTCAATTTTCTTCTTAAGTGTAACAGTTTCTTTCATTCTCTTTGTCTTTCCAATTCTTCCTCTTTGTTTCTTTGTATCGGTGGTTCTTGTTCCTCTTCGAAAGACAATTCTTCATTATTGCTTTGCAATTTTCTTTGTTCATGTAGTAGTTTCATTTTATCTCTTTTAATTGCCAAATCTCTCTCCCTCTCTTCCATTGCTTGAGTTTTTGGTTTCTTCCTTGGCATGATGATGATTTCTATATGTCAAATTATTCAAACATCTAAATTACTTACAATTTTTAAATTACAAATCATTCAAATACATATACAAATAACAATTATTTTAATGAATACACAATATATATTAAACAACTTGTCAAATTTCTAACCATTTCCAAATAACAATTCATTAAAACATACAAATTTCAATGAATTCACTATATATTAAACATGTCAAATTATAATCAAATTTGTCTCTATATAATAACAAAAAATATTTAAAAAGGATTGCACTAACCTTTTCTATAGAAAGAATATTCAAAAAGCCTTCAAATAGTGTATCCAATGATTGAATATAGTGTTTGCTAACTTCCAACAACATGAAACCCATGTTTTCTGTCAGAGAAATAGAATAGACAACAAACAAAAAATAGAATATGGATCATTAGGGACCCAAACTTTCATTATGACCATTTTTTGGTGTTTTCATATAGTGTGTATGCACTATAAATCGCATGTGCATTGTAGTGCATATGCTCTATGTGGAAATTAATCTCTCCCTATCCCACCATCCCCCATCCCCTACTCTCTCTCTCTCTCCCTACTCTCTCACTCTCTCTCTCTCCTCTCTCATCCCCTACTCTCTCTCACTCTCCCTCTCCCACCACCTACTCTCTCTCTCACTATCTGTCTCTCCCATCCTGGGCTACTCTCTCTCTCTCTCCCCTCTCCCATCCCCTACTTTCTCTCTCTCAGGCTACTCTCTCTCTCTATCTCCCTCTCCCTCTCCACCACCTACTCTCTCTCACTCTCTCTCCCATTCCATACTCTCTCTCTTACACACACTCCCATCCCCCTCTCTCTTACTCTCCCTCTCCCACTCCCTCTCCCATCACCTACTCTCTCTTTGTCACTCTCTCTCTCTCCCATCCCCTACTCTCTCTCTTACACACACTCCAATCCTCATCTCTCTCTCTTACACACTCCCATCCCCTTATCTCTCTTTCCCTCTCCCACTCCCTCTCCCACCACCTGCTCTCTCTCTCTCACTCTCTCTCTCCCATCCCCTACTCTTTCTCTCACACACTCTCTCCCATCCTCTAATCTCTCTCTCTTACACATACTCCCATCCCCCCTCTCTCTCCCTCTCTCCCTCTCCCACTCCCTCTCCCACCATCTACTCTCTCTCATTGTTTGAACCTCTCCCATCCCCTAATCTCTCTCTCTCAGGCTACTCTCTCTCTCACTCTCTCTCCTCTCCTATCTCCTACTCTCTCTCGCTCTCTCTCCTCTCCCATCCCCTACTCTCTCTCTCTTTCTCCTCTCCCATCCCCTACTCTCTCTCTCTCTCAGGCTACTCTCTCTATTTATATATCTCCCTCTCCCACTCCCTCTCCCACCACCTACTCTCTCTTTCTCTCTCACTCTCTCTCCCATCGCCTACTATATTTCTCTCTCGCTCTCCCTCTCCCACCACCTACTCTCTCTCACTCATGCTCCCTCTCCCACTACCTACTCTCTCTCACTCTCTCTCCCATCCCCTACTCTCTCTTGCTATCTCTCTCTCCTCTCCCATCCCCTAATCTCTCTCTCTTGGGCTACTCTCTCTCTATCTATCTCCCTCTCCCACTGCCTACTCTCTCTCTCTGTCTCTCTCTCTCTCTCTCTGTCTCTCTCTCTCTCTCTCTCCCATTCCTTACTCTCTCTCTCTCGCTCTCCCTCTCCCTCTCCCACTACCTACTCTCTCTCTCACTCACTCTCCCACCACCTACTCTCTCTCACTCTCTCTCCTATCCCCTACTCTCTCTTGCTCTTTCCTCTCCCATCCCCTAATCTCTCTCCTCTCCCATCCCCTACTCTCTTTCTTAGGCTATTCTCTCTATCTATCTCCCTCTCCTACTCCCTCTACCACCACCTACTCTCTCTCACACACTCTCTCTCCCATCCCCTACTCTCTCTCTCTCTCTCTCTCTCTCTCTCTCTCTCTCTCTCTCTCTCTCTCTCTCTCTCTCTCGCTCTCCCTCTCCCACCACCTACTCTCTCTCAGTTTCTCTCTGTCTCCCACTACCTACTCTCTCTCACTCTCTCTCCCATCCCCTACTCTCTCTCACTCTCATTCTCTCCCTCTCTACTCTCTCTCCCATCCCCTACTCTCACTCTCTCTCTCATCCCATACTCTCTCTCTTCCACCCCTACTCTCTCTCATGCTCTCTCTCCCATCTCCTACTATCTCTCTCTTACACACACTCCCATCCCCCCTCTCTCTCTCCCTCTCGCACCTCCTACTCTCTCTCTCACCCTCTCTCTCCCATCCCCTACTTTCTCTCACACTCTCTCTCCCATCCCCTACTCTCTCTCTTACACACACTCCCATCCCCCCTCTCTCTCTCTCCCTCTCTCCCTCTCCCACTCCCTCTCCCACCACCTACTCTATCTCACACTCTATCCCCTACTCTCTCTCTCTCTCTCTCTCTCTCTCTCTCCCCTCTCTTGTCCCCTACTCTCTCTCTCTCTCTCACTCTCTCTCTCTCTCTTGCTCTCCCTCTCCCAATCCCTCTCCCACCACCTACTCTCTCTCATTTTTTGGACCTCTCCCATCCCCTAATCTCTCTCTCAATCTATTCTTTCTCTTGCTCTCTCTCTCCTCTCCGATCCCCTACTCTATCTCTCTTGGGCTACTCTTTCTCTATCTATCTCCCTCTCCCATCCACTACTCTCTCTCACTCTCTCCCATCACTTACTCTCTCTCTCACTCTCCCTCTCCCACTCCTTCTCCCACTACCTAGTCTTGCTCTCACTCACTTTCTCTCTCCCACTCCCTCTCCCACTGCCTACTCTCTCTCTCTCCCATCTCCTACTCTCTCTCTCCCATCCCCTACTTGCACTATCTCTCTCCCATCCTATAATCTCTCTACCACCCCCTACTCTCTCTCTCTTATACTCACTCCCATCCCCCTCTCCCTCTCCCACCACCTACTCTCTCTCCCGCTCTCTCTCTCTCTCTCGCTCTCTCTCCATCCCCTACTCTCTCTCTTTCACACACACTCTCATCCTCCCTCTCTCTCTCCTCTCCCATCCCTACTCTCTCTCACTCACACACACACACTCTCATCCCCTCTTCTCTCTCTCTCTCTCTCTCTCTCTCTCTCTCTCTCTCTCTCTCTCTCTCTCTCTCTCTCCACCACCTACTCTCTCTCTACCATCCCCTACTCTCTCTTACACACACACACACACTTGCATCCCCCCTTTCTTTCTCTCGCTCTTCCACTCCCTCTCCCACCACCTACTCTCTCTCACTCTCCCTCTCCCATTGCCTACTCTCTCTCACATCCCCTACTTTCTCTCTCACTCTCTATCTCTCATCCCCTACTCTCTCTCTCTCTCTCTCTCTCTCTCTCTCTCTCTCTCTCTCCCTTTGCCACTCCCTCTCCCACTACCTACTCTCACTCTCTCTCTCCCATCCCCTACTCTCTCTTCCACCCCCTACTCTCTCTCTCTCTCTCTCTCTCCCTCTCTACTCTCTCTCCCATCCCCTACCTTCTCTCTCTATCACCCCCTATTCTCTCTCTCACACACACTCTCTCCCATCTCTTACTCTCTCTTTGCCACCCCCTACTCTCTCTCTCCCATCCCCTACTCTCTCTCTCTCTCTCTCACTCCCATCCCTCTCTCTCTCTCTCTCTCTCTCTCTCTCTCTCTCACACACACACACACACACACACACACACACACACACAACCATCCCCTATTCTCTCTTTCTCTCTCTTCGTCCCTCTCTCCCTATCCCACCTTCTCTGATTCACTACTCTCTCTCTCTATTTCTCCCTCCCTCACTCTCTCCCCATCCCACCTCCTACTCTCTTCCCATCTTCTAATCTCTCTCATTCTCTACCCTCTCTATTGAAATTTAGGTCTGAATAGTGCGTGCACACTAAAGGGCACACATGCTATTAAGACCCAAATTTTAAAAAGCCTTAAATAGTGTGTGCATTTTATTCAAAGCTTTGCATTCTACCAAGCCTAAGGCTTGGTTTTTCCTTGGGGATCCAACCCAAAGGTTTGGAATCTCTAAACTAGTCTGAGATGTGTTTTGCTGCAAACATACAAAAAATGATTGATTTTTCTCATTTGCTCTCCTTCAAGTTTCCTTATGGTTGAGCATTGATAAAATTAGATTACATGACATTGTAGGTCTCTGTATTAGCTATATAATCACATAATTTATCTGTTATTTGAACTATTTCAAGCTTTTCAACTACAATTTATTTTGAATGTATGTCCATTTTTTGTCAAAAACCAACATGTACTAATTCAGCTATAGATTTTAGCTCATTCATCAAATTTTGCAACAACTTAGTTTTTTAGAAACTAGACTCCATTCTACACACTTTGAAAAAAAAGAAGTTTTCATTTTAGATTAGTTTTCAATCATTTCTAGGACAAGCACACATATATTTCACATTTTTGGGATGTGTCCAATTAAAAAATTCATTAAAAAAATACACATTATAAAATTACCCGAAAAATCTAAGATAAACTACATAGTGTTAGGTAACTTTTGACTAGAGTGATTAAAGAATTTCAAAAAAAAAAAGTTAAAATTTAGGGGGGCCACACTTTGTACTGTGTTATGCTTTTACTGAATAAAGAGTACCACTTTCTGTGGCCCCCCTTTTTTGAGGACCTAAAACTAACCCATGTTGAAAGAAAAAAGTAGTTTAGAAACTAGATTCAAAGGACTACTACTTTTTTTTTTTTTCATATCTTAAAATTTTAAGTGTAACTATCTTCAAATTCTTGTTGAAATTCAGAAATTGTTAATTTCAGAAAAAAGGTGTCCACTTACACCCCCCTTTTGGCACCACAACTTGGTGCACTCACCCTCTTTTGTTGCCCTCTTCAATTCATCACATTTTACACTTTTAAATCAAGAATCAAATCTTAATATATCATGTTTAAACCATCTAAAAATATTATTGAAACCCGATTTCTAACAAGAGCTCTATTCGAGCTTAAGTCCCTGCCTCAGGTGCATACACATTTATGCAAATATTTATTTGCAAGATGTAAGATAGAAGGGCTCAATTTACACAAATCATTGATAGTCAACTTTTTTTTCAAAATAATATTTAAAAGTAGGTTTTCTACTTTTAACAATGGAAATATGAAAATAGATTTTTGCATCTAAATATCAAAATAGTAATGTTTATAGATTCAACAAACTAGAAGGACAATTTTTTTAATAAAGGATAAGAGCTATCTAAGCTGAAATTTAAATCACAATGTGCTAGATTGAAGATCACATGTATAAAATGTAATACATACACATTTTCGATAATGCATAATTTCTTCATCAAGCTCACAAACAATGCTTTGAGTATGTGTCATGTTAATTGTTATTTCATATTTGTACATTAATAGATCATTCACTAGAAATTTTATTAATTCACGAACTTCTAAAGGGTCTATAATGCTATGCACAATACAAAACCTAAAATTCATTAACTATGACAGTTGAAGATATTGTTGACAAAGCTAAGAAAATTGTAGTATAAATATACAAAGACATTCATGCAAAATTAAATTGTCAAAATTTGAAACAAAGTCAAACACAACATGTGAAATTGAGCCAACAAGAACATAAACTAGTTAAGGGTTAACAGGTGAATTGTGTTTTAAACAAAGGATTGGCAATTAAAAAAGCACAAAGTAAAAGAAAACAATCCATGAAAAACATATATGTCTTTTACATTTTGAGTTCTTTTCAATTCCTATTTTTTAGCTTATCTTTTCATATTGGTTTCTCATGGAGAGGTCTTGTTTCTCCAAGTTGTTTCAAAATCAATTAGCAACAAATGTGACTAGAGTCTTGTTTCTCCAAGTTCTTTCAACATCGATCAACAACAAATGTGATTAGAAGGCTTACTTTTTAACATTAGTCATTCGACTAATTAGATTAGACATCATATTTTTTATTACAACTTTTTAAAAATATATTAAATATCATTATTTAAGAATAGAAAAAGTAAATAATACATTAAAAAGTAAAATAACATAAGTTAATGAATTAATTTAATATGTTATGTGGCTTGAAACTCAATAGTACTTGATCCAAACAAATAATAGAGTTAATTAGATTCTCTTTATAGTTTTATTTTAATAAATTAATTTTTTATTTAATAAATGAGAAGATATTAAAAATAGAAATAGAAATAGAAATTTCATATAATAAATTCATTTCATATGATATGGGGTTCAAATGTTTTAAAAGAATTACTTATGAAAAGTAAAACAAATATTTTTAATAATTTTTTTCAAAAACATATCTTTTCTTACGTTAATACATTGAAATCTTCTTATATTTTAAGTTGCTTGATTGTGAAGAAAATGTATCAAATAATAATAAAATAAATCTGATCAAAGAAACTATAACAATTTATTTACCAAATTAACTTCCTTAATTATTATTCACGACCCTATTCATTGCACTAGTAAGTGAATTTGAGTAGGGATGGAGACCCCTAAATAACGACACTGGCTACGATGCAACATATTTGCACTAGCCGGATGTCATCCCCGTATCCATACATAGGCATGTACATCATTCAATTTGAATCATGTGCAATCAACATTAGGTGCAATTAACGTATGGTATGAATGGAGTCATATTAATAGGTAGGGTAAAGTTAACGAGTTGTAGTGTAGGTTATTGATTTAAAGATTAATTTGTAATTTAAAAAAAAGAACAATTAGTGAGTTGTGTTAATGGGAAATCAAATATTACCAATAGTATTTAATATAGCAATTTCAAAATTAAATTATATTAATTTAATATATTCTATTAATTAGATAAATTTATAATTTCTATAATTGTAAATGAATTTATTTAAAAAAAATTATATCATATTTATTTTTAGATGATTTTAAAATTGAAAATTATATTTTCATAATTTCTAAGTTTAAATTGTATAATAGATTGTATTAATGATAACTAGATTATATTTAATTATTCAAATTAAAGAAGAGCTAGACTAATGTCAAATCTAATTTAAAATTACATGAACTTAGCTTTAAAATAAATTAAAATTTTTGTATAAACTTTTTCACAACATTCATGCTCCTAATTTTCATTTCACTTCTAAACAAAATGGTATAACTAATGTGCATTTTTTATAGCAAGAATTTCAAAAGTACATGAGCATTGAGAGTACCTTATACATACTAGAGTTCTAAAGTATGGAAATCCTTCAAAATTATTGCTACTAAATCCAATCGCTCCATTTAGAAATTCAAAAAATATCTCACAACTTTATTTCATTTTAAAGTTTCTATTTAAAAATTTAGAAAAAAAAAATGTAACCAGTGAAAAATAAGCCAAAAGCAATATATCTTTGTATATTTCTAAAGGTTTTTAAATGTCTATTTTGAATCTTCTAAAAAGGTAGGATTTCAAATATCTAAATAAAAAGTTGTCTTAAAATAAAATTGTAAGATAAAATCCTAACTTTTTAGAACATTAAATTTTATTTTTTAAAGAACTCTAGAAATCTACAAGGATATATTGTTTTTGTCTTATTTATTATTAATTACATAATAAATTTTTTTAAAGTTTTAATGAAAAATTAAAAATTAAAAAATCATGACAAAAATATGAAAAATCAATGAAAAAAGAGAAAAAATTGTTTTAAAAGGAACTAAATATTACAAATGTGCAAGCCAATAGTAAAAAAATGATACAAATGTGCAAGCCAATAGTAAAAAAATGAGGTGAAAATAAAGTTTTCATTTTACATATTAATAATAAAATCAAAGAGAAAAATTATTCCGTAAAATTTACTTTATTTTTTTATTTTTCTACTGAATTGAAATTGGAATTAATTAAATTTAATTTTGTTAGTTTTCTTTAAATAAATATTTAATTATTTACAAGATTATAGATTTATAAATCATTTATAAATATTTTTATTATATGATAGTGTCAAAATTAATGATAGTTTTATTAAATATATAATACGTTTTTTTTTTAATATCTTATTCTTAAGGTAAATTATCCAAGAGTTATAGGTTAACTCAACTACAATTGAAATACAATTGAATGAACAAAATAAATAAATCAATAAAAAAAACTTAAAAATAATTAAATTATTCATATATACTTAAAGATATTTAAATTATTCATATATTCTTTCAAATTATTCAATTCAAAAAATAATATTAAATGATAATAAAATAATAATAATATATTGATATTAAAATCGTAAAATTATATTATCTGAAATATAATGAAAGAAAACATACTTTTAAAATCTTCAATTTAACTAAAAATAAGTTACATACCAGACAAAGAAACATTTTAAAATTTGAATTATATTAATGGCTGAAACAATCTATACTATACACTTTATGTTCTGACAATATTTGAATGCATTTAGCAAGGTGATTTAACAGGATTATGTCTATGACTATGATTATGCATATGGAGAATGACATCGGCCTGGTGCAAATATGTTGCACTGTAGTCGGTGCCCTAAATAACACATGGTTAACATTTTAAGGATCAGTTTTACGATCAAAACTTGCAACGAATACTTAAATTTTATTTAAAGCTTTCAAAGATTGTAGGCAGTACACTAGAATAGATACAACACAAATCTCAAAGCCACAAATTAGTTCATGAGACAAACATCAACATAAATATGCAAGGATAAGAAGATAAGATGATTAAAAATCAACATAAATATTCAGGTTTAAGAAGATAAGATGATTAAGCATTCTCAGAAGTAATCATTTTAAACTCAGATGTTTGAAAGCAAGATAGGGCAATTGTCTACAGACATACTCCAAAGAGAAAAATAAAATCCTATGTACCAACCTTATATAATATATTTCTGACCAAATTTTGATTCCTTTCCAAAGAAAAATTTAATCTCTGCTCCATGGAAATTTTATTTTTATCTATTTATAGTTAGATGACAAACATTTGATGTTTCATCACTCCTATTGTAAAGTCCAAAATCCAAAACAATTGCCACATAAGAAAACAACCTCAAGATGCAGAAAATATATGAAAAATGAAAAGTCAAGCGTCAATTTTATTCACATAAATATATAATTCAATATCCATTTTCTCAGATGGAAAATCTATACATATCGACAAATAGTCGAGAATGATTGGAAACACAATCATTATTATATATATCATCATCTTCTCTAAATACACTTGATAACACCGAAAATTGATCACATGTCAATACAATATACAAAACAAAGTATAAATGCTAGAAATGACTCATATGAACATAACATCTTTTGCCAAAACTATGTCGACCTGCATGTCAAACATGAATGTATCTTCAATACAACATATAATAGAAAGCATATATAATGATAAATCTTATAAAATTAACATTACCATCTAATAACATATATGATAAAATTCTAATCAAAATCTATAAGGTATCCGACTCAAGTCGAGTCACACATAGTCTTAGTCAAAAGGTCAATCACATAATAAGTCTGAAAAAAAACATGTCGAAATTTGAGTCATGACACCTATTGAGTTACATCGAAGGCTGCAAGATTCAAATGTTCAGAAATACACCAACTTAAGAAAGTTAAAAATATGATTCCGACCGTATACTAACCTGCTCATTTTCTGCCTCCATCGCTACTCTGGAAAAACACTCTTTGACTGTTTCGGCTTTTTATTATAACGGATCAAACCCTGTCACTCAATTTGAATGCCCAAAAAATGCAAAGTCCTCACCAATTTTCCGCAAGTTCTCCTCAATCACAATAAATCTCACATAGTCTCATTCGACTCACCATGGAATCTACAACATCAGAAACTCAAAAAGAAAACAGAACACTTCAATCTTCCTTAGTCTGTATTAGGTTCTTTTAATATCACAGTATATCTTTGCATCAGAGCAGTGCTCTATTAATTCCACCTGTCTCTATGTCTATGCCAAATGTGGAGCACAAACTCTACACATGAATGATTTTGTCAATGCCATCTGGAACAACATGCAATATTTATAGAATTTGTTGATTGTTAAAATTAAAAGATCGCTGGGAAAAATAACTTTGGCCAATCAAAAATTAAGAATAACATAATAAAAATTTATTTAATATAATTAAATGAACAAGATCATATCTTAAATATTTATCTGCACTATTTTCGAGACAGATTAATTGGAAAGAAGAAGATGAAAACTATAGTCTCCTACCTTATGGGCAAGGACTAATAAATCGATAGAAATTAAAAAGAAAATAGAAACATGTATCATTATATTATACAATGACAGGAGGTAAATTTTGTAATGGCCAGAACTTCATCTGAAGCATCTGATCCGCTTTCATAGAATCTACTTTTCCTCGAGCATGATTAAGTTCATCGCAGATCTTCTTTGTCAGTAGGAACATTCAGAGTTACCGAACAAATGTCATTAAAGTATTAAATTATTTCATTCTTTTTATTTAGTGTATAAAGAATCTACTGTTAACCAAGTCCGAGAAATAGAGCTATGCTCTGTAACTTCTGAGCAGGAAGCTTCTTCAAAGAATGTATGGAAAGAACTACTTACTTGGATAGTTTATTTGATGTGATAAAGGAACAACACAAAATCACCCCAGAACCTATCAATTTAGCTACTTCGTCCATACAATCTAAAACCTTGTTCTGCAAATCAGCATTTACATCTTTCATCTGTTTCAACTATTTAATGAATTTAAGCATAGGTTTAAGGTTTATGCATTCTCTGTCATTTGCAGAAATGTTGTTGAATCTTTTTAAAACATTGGTGATCGCCAAACACCCAACAACAACCCAATGCCTTCTATCTCACGGTGTAAAACTCGCGTCTTGAATTAGTATGCCAACACATTCACAAACTCATGTTTTGAATAATATTGCTAACACATTAAAAAGTGCCTCAAGCTCTTCATATCCTCAACATTCAAATATGAATTCATAAACTTTTTGCTTCTTACATTTCTACTGCCACTGCAAACATTAACTTTAAAAATGGGGAATTAAAATATAGACAAATTCCATGTTGCCAATGTAGACGCCTCTTGCCATAATAATACATAGATCTCATGCTATACCTGTTCTCATTTTTTTTTGTTTTGAGATTTCTATGCAGGTATTTTCATTCATATTTTTAGTTGCTTTAGAAATTCACTTGTGTCCATCATCACATTTGGTAGTTTATAAGTCACCATCATTAATAGAATATTACCAAATCTTTCTAGAACAATAATAGTCCCAACCTCTTAATGCAATTTGTATAGACTGCCAATCCACCATCTGTACTGTTTGTAGATAATTGATATTGTGTCAACTGATTCATAGAATTATCATGCATCAAATTACCAATACAGTGATGCATAATTTTGGTTTCTAAATGTAGTTCAAACATGACTATCAGTTTAGACGAGTTATATGAATAATGCACTCTAGATTTGCATATTGAGAGTCCTGTTATGGTTGATTCTATATTTTGCTACACCTGTCATAGTTTATGCATGAGAGCTCTGAGCTCTATAAAAGTTATAATGGAAATTGCTTAAGGTAAAAGGAAACGACCTCTTAACATAATGTAATTGGTGCTAGAATAGCAATAAAAACTTATTGTGTTTATGTAACTTTTGTGTTTAAAATATGAGTGCCCTATTTTTCTCAAATTTTCCCCTATTTTTCATGTCTTTACTATTGACGTAGTCAGTGTGCCAAGTTTAATAAACATGTGTGTTGATGTAGTCACTACGAAAATTTTAATATGTAGGCCACACATGTTGTAAAGAACCAACGAAGTGAACAATTTGAAGTCCTCAGAATGAATGTTTTCCAATTCAAGACCTGTTTGTGATTCATTGTAAGCTTGAGGTAAGAAGATTTTTGTTGTTGCCAAGAAAGATGTACCATGTCACAGGATGAGAACAAACCATTGATTTAATATGAGGTCAATGGTACTTGTTAGGCACTTCAATATCGAATAGGGGATAGAGGAGTTCAGTTCTAAAACTATTGAGAGAAATTCATTGATGGCCAATTTATTAAATTGATTTGTTATAAAAAAATCTTACATATTTTAAAACTTTGCAGTCTCCATCTTAGTTAATAATAAGGATTTACAAATTGGGTAAACATTCTTAATTGACTTTAAAAATGCACAATTGGCTCTTAGTAAATGTACTTGGTATTTCACTGATAAATTACCATTTAGAATTAAAAATTTGTCAATGCATAAAATTTGTAAGCAAATGTACATATACAAAATAAGAGAATAAAGATGGAGAGAAATGTTGTAAAAGATATCTTTATTGATTACGATTTAGGGTCATTATGGTGTGAAAGGATACAATTATGTTGAGAAACAATGCATTACTGCATTGCATTCCAGCTAGAATGGGGTACAATAAAAAGAAATGATTTTTCTAAAACTTTCAATTCCGTATATTTTAATTGTGAAAAGAGCAAACTAATTTTAGAGATAAGATATGAAGAAAGTAAATTTATAATTTAAACAATAAATAAATGATAAACTATCACATTTCCTTATAATAGTGTCTCAAAATGGTTCCTCCTTTTTTTCCTATATTGATTAGTACTGTTTTCACACTGAATTCTACAAACATAGTATTTTTGAATTTATTTGCAAGGTTAGATCATAACTTTTAAAATTATGAATAGATAGATTGATTTACTGACCTCCTTGAATGTAGGTTGTTAAACAAATGCAAACAAATAGAACCATAAGCAAGGTCTGAATACAATATCTTATCCGATTACAGACTGGTACATTCATCACAGTATTTAAGTTTAAAAATGATGAATGCTCATCATATTTTATAAATATATGCATGTATTCTTTAAATTTGAGAGGTACAACTTGATAGGAAAGATCTGTCTGTACAACAGTAAGGGTTGGATTATGGAGACACTAATTTCTAAGGATCCATAATTTGAAATGAAATTTTGGTGGCAAAGAGACTAACACTGTACTATTTTCTAAAAGCTGTAGTTGACCTTTTCAGTGTCTGGCTCTTTGTCAGAACTCAGTCTGTGTCATCGTCAGAACTCGGCCCACTCGACAGATCTGTGGCAAAATTTTGAGCATTCGGCACAAATGCGTGACTCGAGTCTAAACACTCGCTACCCAGCATAGTTTTGTGACTCGGGCAAAAATCTGAATAGGATTCAATTCCTTGGAGTGGAATCCGAATATCTTCTTCTGATAAAAACATTGCTAATACTCGGGAAGCTAATGGACGTCTTTCAGGTTCTTTTTGAGTGCACCAAAGAGCTATTTTAACTGCTCTTAGTATGCTACTTGAATTTAAACTATCAGTGATGAGCAATCGAGGGTCTATTAACTCATGAAGCCGGTCCTCTTTATATAACCCCCATGCCTGCATTCATACACCAAACCATAAAATAAATCATTATAATAGTTCGATGAACCCCCGACAAAATACTGCTGTACTGAAAATGTATGCAAGGATAAATTTAAAATGCTCAAAGTGTACCAGCGGATTTTTTAATTCGACAACTCCTTTGCCTGAAACGACATTTAAGAGCGTCAATCCAAAGCTGTAAATGTTTGATTTCGCATTCAGGCAGCCTGTGAAATCATACTCAGAATCTAGGTAACCGCTGTAGAGCCAAACAAGGAAAGGAAAATGCATTAGTCAGCTGCCAAAATGATAACTTTACTCGTCCCCAAAATTTGCCAGTGCATAAAGTAATCATTTTCGTTCCTACGAAGACTGAAAGGACCAGGTGAATTTACACTGTTCCAGGAGGACCCGATGTAACGTAGCCAGGATGTTTATTTAAATCCTTTAGAAACAAGTTGCAATCTGCAGAAATCTCCTTGTTGGCGTATTGGGCGTCATCCGGTTGCATTATTCGAGCTAGGCCGAGATAACAAATCTTGGCTTTCCAATTCTCATCCAGAAGAATGTTATTGGGTTTAATGCCTCTGTGTACTATACTGACGTGTGCACTTTCGTGAAGATATGCAAGTCCTCTTATTATGTCCAATATAATCCTCTGTCTTATCGACCAGTTAAGAAAAATCTCATTTTTATCTGCATATAACCACTAGACCTATTAAATTATTCGATATAAACCAAGTCTCTTATTGACCAGTCAAGAAAAATCTAATTTTTTTCTGCATCTATCACTAGACCTACTAAAGTATTCGAGATAAATACTCCAATAACGTTGAAAACAGACAAGTTAAATGAACTGCAGTGGGTACTCACCAAAAATGGCGGTTGACAGGTTTCGTGGGAAATAATCATAGACAAACATCATGTCTTCGTGGCAATATCCTACGAGCTCCACAATATTTCGATGGCGTAGCTTTGTCAGAATCTGCAGGTCGCTTATCCACTCTGTTTCGCCTTGACGAGCTTCTATTCTCAGGATCTTTACTGCTACTTCTCTTCCATCGGACAGAATTCCCTTTAAAAGATAACATAAATATGTATTTACAAATTATTAACTAATTAGAATTGTTTCAAGACTATATTTGGCAGTTCGATTTGAAAAGAAACTTACGCGGTAAACAGTCCCAAAATCTCCGCTCCCTATTTTAAGAGTAAAATTGGCAGTTGCCTTTACCAATTCATCGCGTTTGAAATTAATTAGAGATTTGTACTTCTGGATCTCCTGAATCTCCTCGATGTTCCGGATGTCCTCCATGAACAGTTCTGGTTTTTGAGACTGCCTTTTAAATATATTCGGAATTTTTTTTCTAAGATATTTTCCAAGCCCGAGAGAGCTACGTGGTGGCATTTCCAGTTGTTCGAACTCATTTACCCCATTATTTTTATCCTGTGCCTGAGAAGAATTAGTGTCTGACTCTGATCCTTCGAGCTCTTTTTCACAACTCTCCTCATTATCACCTGCATACATTAATTGAAAACTTCTTAGTGACAAAATTGAATCGAATCGACAAAGGAATCAAGGATGGGAATCGAATTAGTATCTTACTCTCTGTATCTTTAGATTGATCAGAGGGGTCTCGTTCTGTTGCATCAAGGCAAATATTCTCCTCATGCCCTCCTAGTTCTGCCAAATTAACAACTCTATTATATGTATGATCAACATTCAATTTATTTTATCTTTCTATAAGTGTGGGAATATGTAAATTTTCAAGAAGATCAGAACCTGCAACATTATTTTGCTCGTGATAGAAGGTAAATGTGTTCACGGTCAAAACTTGCATTTGAAGCATCAGATCGGCTTTCATAGAGTCAACTTTGCCCCGAACATAAACAAGATCATCGCGGATCTTCTTTGTTAACACGAACCTTTAGTGTTACCCAACAAGTGTCATTAAAATGTATAAATATTTCTGAAATAACAGGAAACTACAATTAAGTCAACGCATCAGAGCTATGCTCTGTTACTTCTGGAATCTGAAGAGGAAAGTTTCTCAAAAGAATATAAGGAAACGAACTCCTTACTTGGACAATTTATTCGATGTGATGAAGGAACAACACAAAATTGCACCAGAAACTATCAATTTAACCGCTTCCCTCATTTCTTCTAAAATCTCTTTGTGCAAATCAGCACTGATATCTTTCATCTGTTTCAAGTATTTACCCAGCTTAAGCATAGCAATAAGAAGGTCGATGCATTCTCTGTCATTTGCAGAGATGTTGTCGAATCTTTCTAAAACATTAGCTATTGCCAAAAACCCCACTGCAACCCAATGTGCGTTCCCCAATCCTTTCAATACATCTACCGCCATTGAATGTGCCTCGGTAGAAAGTTGAGACTTTGAGAATTTCTACATCAAACAGCGGAAAAATAAAAGCAGTTAACATTGGAAGGAAGTATTTGTACACTGTTCTTGATTCTAAACAAACACAATATTTCAAGATCCCGATTACCTGATCCGTGAACATTTTCGCGCCCTCTGAAATACCATCAAAGAATTTAGAAAAATCTGCGGCAACTGGCTGCACTAGATCCGTTAACTCTGTTCTACTGTCAATTACTTTGGAGCCCAAGCCCTGTAGGTATCCTTATAAATTTTAATTCCATTACAAATAATGGCAGAAAGTAAAAGCAGAGAATTGATGAAAATGCGCCGTACCTGGTCGTTGAGAGCAGACAAAACATTGTCGATGCAACGGATGAGGAGATTGAGGGACGCGCTAGAGAGGCCAGTCGTAGAAGAACGCTTGCGTGTAACAGCACATGGAATTTGGTTATCCGGAGCGGTACTCGTTGAGGAGTTAGTCATTTTGTTGCTATAAAAAGGTTCCCTCAATCAGGATGAAATCCTAGAGTAAAAAAGAAATAAAAAATCAGTGATATTGCATACCATACTACGATAATGGATATAACATCTTACAGATCTGGACATATCAGTAGCGCTTACCTTTTTCAATAACCCACTGAATTTTGAGAGATGTGGGAATTCATGCTTCTTCAAAAGCCCGATCTTGCATTTCTAACCGCTTGCTCTTCATAAAGCCAGCAACTTCGCCACATCATTGAAAGACGCGTATAATAGCGACTTCTGCATCTTCGCAGAGCTTTCCATAAGAAAGATCACAGCAATTCCACAAGGATTATGTCGCATTGAATTTTCATCAAGAAAATATATTTTTCTACTTTTTGAATAAAAAATTAAAGAACCGAGTCGAAGAGTCGAAAGAGGAATGATGGAAAGGAAAACGCGTAGTCTGTGGATTTTTTTGTGTGTTTTCTTATGGAAAGTTCCGCGAGGATGCAGAACTCACTATGCTACGCGTATTCTCTGATGCTACGAAGAAGATGGTTTTATGAAGAATCGCCATCTATTAATGCGGGAACGGAGTTTTGATCAAGACGCGGCAATTCGCGTGACTCAAAATTTCGCTTCCCGGCATCGCTAGAACGGCCTGCACAAATTTTGCATTAAGACATCTTTTCTCTAAGATGACAATTTGTTAGATTCCTATTTTTCTTCTTCTTTTATGTTGCCGGCCTGATTGAGGGATAGCTCGCTAATCGCATCAAGATGAGTCGCACACATACTCCGACCACGACTGGCCTTTCCAGCTTGTCCCTCGATCTGCTTATACGCTACATCGATAACGTTTTGAAGGCTATAGTTAACCAGGGGCAGGTGCACAAAATTAGTTTCCTTTTTCTGCTTTTATTGTCTTCCATTTCGTTTGTAATGGATTTAAATTTTGTACGGACTGCATATAGGGCTCGGGCCGCAAAATAATCGAGAGTGGAACAGAGCTAAGGGATTTAGTGCAATCTGTTGCTTCAGATTTTTCTAAATTGTTTAATGGCATTTCAGAGGCCGCGAAAATGTTCTCGGATCAGGTAATTCTGGTCTCGATGAATTTGTTTGTAGTTTAGAAGCAGGAACAACGTACAGTCATTTCCTTCTGATGTTCTAAATGACATTTATTTTTCGCTCTTTGATGTAGAAATTCTTGAAATCCCAGCTTTCTACCGAGGCACATTCAGTGGCGGTAGATGTACTGAAAGGATTGGGGAATACACATTGGGTTGTAGTGGGGCTTTTGGCGATAGCCAATGTTTTGGAAAGATTCGACAACATTTCTGCAAATGACAGAGAATGCACAGACCTTCTTATTGCTATGCTTAAACTGGGTAAATACTTGAAACAGATGAAAGGTATCAGTGCTGATTTGCAGAAAGAGATTTTAGAATGTATGAGTGAAGCTGCTAAATTGATAGTTTCTGGTGCAATTTTGTGTTGTTCCTTTATCACATCGAATAAATTATCCAAGTAAGTAGTTCGTTTCGATACGTTCTTCGATAAACTTTCCCACTTAGGAGTTACAGAGCATAGCTCTGTTTCATTAATTTAGTTGATTGAGATTCTTTAATATACACTACATAAAAAGAAAGAATTTTTTTTAGGCTTTAGTGACATTTGTCCGTAACTCCGAAGGTTTCTGTTGACTAAGAAGATCCGCGATGAACTTGTCTATGTTCGGGGGAAAGTAGATTCTATGAAATCCGATCTTATGCTTCAGATGCAATATTTAACCTTAACGACACTTACCATCTCTAACCGGCCGTATAATGTTCCAGGTTTCGGTTTTCTTCCAATTTTTTATCTTCCCACATTTTGTTAACATTTACAATTAGTTGAATATTGATTACCAATACAAGTGAGGCGTTGATTTGGCATAACTAGGTCGGAACAAGGAGAACAATTGTCTTGCAATAATAGATCAAGACCCCTCCCAGCAATCCAAAGATACGGATGGTAAGACACTAATAGTAATTCGATTACTTAACTTTGTCGCGTCGATTCAATTTTATGATTCAGAAGTTTTGAATTTATGTAATCAAGTGAGATTGACGAGTGCTATGAAACAGAGGTCGAAGGATCAGGGTCTGACTCTGTTTCTTCTGAGAGAGTAGAAGATAGTTATAATGGGGTAAATGAGCCCAAACAAGTCAAAACGCCCCAACGTAGCACTTTTGGGGTGGGTAGACTTCTGAAAAAGCGGATTCCAACATTATTTGGATTCCAAAACCCTTCAATCGAGTTCCAACGCGACGAAATGAAGAGGGGAACAAAAGGGTTCAGAAAAGATTCCGTCAATATGGAATCAGTAATTCTGGTGAAGCAGATCCGAAAATTTCCAGTCGAGTTTAAACGCGACGAATTATGGAGGGCGACAAAAGGTTTTGCAAAACCGTTAGGGAGTGGTAGTTTTGGGAATGTGTATTACGTAAGTATCTTCTGAAATCAAACTGTTGAATATTGTCTACAAGTAACTGTGATTAGTAATTAATATGTAAATACGATTTCTTCTCCTCTTTTACAGGGAATCCTGTCTGATGGAAAACGAGTGGCAGTAAAGATGATGAGCAAAAACAGCCAACTAGGAAAACCAGCGTGGATGCGCGAGTTGAGGACTCTACCAAAGCTACATCATCGAAACATCGCTGAGCTCGTGGGATACTGCTTTGAAGGCAATATGTTAGTCTACGACTATTTCCCACGAGACTTGAGTAACACCATTTGGCGTAAGTACCAAAGTGCCGTTCCTTTACTTTGTCTAATTTTAAGCCCTCATTGGATGGCTTCCCTCCGATATATAAATAATTTAATCATCATATGCAGGGTCAAATGAGATGACTATTGACTGGCCAACAAGACTCAAGATTATAATGGACATAACAAGGGCACTCGCGTATCTTCATGAGGGTGCAGATGTGTGTATAGTGCACAGAGACATTAAACCAGGTAACGTTCTTCTGGACGAGAATTTCACCGCCAAGATTTGTGATTTTGGTCTTGCTCGAATAATGCAATCGGATCACATTCAACATTCCAACATGGTGGTTTCGACGAACGGTTTGTCGTTTCTGAAGGACGCAACTGATTTTTCTAGCCATGAAGAAACTCGAGTTGCTGGAACATTGTAAAATCGCCTTATCCTTCAACCCTTCATAATTACGAAAATGATTAGTCTAAGCAGTATGACAATTTTAGTGGAACTAGAGTAATGTTTTAATTTTGGGCAGCTGACTAATGTATTTGTTTACCTCGTTTGGCCCTACAGTGGTTACTTGGCTCCTGAGTATATTGCACGTGGTCTGTTAAGTACGAAATCAGACATTTACAGCTTTGGAATCACGGTGTTAGAAATCGTCTCTGGCAAACGCAGTATCGATGTCACAGATGACCTGATGCTCAGGGAGCACGTAAGAATTAAACTGGCATATATCGTTACCACCAATATTTGTTTGTAGAGGGTTTGGCAAACTAGTTTAGTGATTTAATTTATGGTTTGGTCATGTGTGAACGCAGGTGTGGAAGTTACATGGGGAAGATCGACTTCATGAGCTAATCGACCCTCGATTACTGAAGACTGATGGTTTAATTGATTCAAGCAGCATAATAAGAACAGTTAAAATAGGTCTCGTGTGTACTCTAGACGAATTTGAAAGACGCCCATCAGCGTCACGAGCATTAGCAATGCTTTTATCAGAAGAAGATATTGCTGTTCCCACCCAAACATGGAGTCACACAACTCTATGGAGTGGTCGCTTTTCAGAATCAAGTGATGAGAGGGGTGTGTATGTGCAAAATCATGGTGTACCAAATTATGATCTTAAGTGACAGTGAAAAATCAGAAAATCAGGGTTATGTCAACTTGACACATAATTTTAAAAAGTGGTTATAGACTTTATATCAAAAAGTTGTAAGAAAATAATCTGTAGGAAATTGAATGTAGTTTCTAAACCACTAGGCCTTATCAGGAGAAAAAAATAATTGATTGGTCAAAAATTTGAATTTTAATGTAGTACTACAAAAATTTCAAAGCAAAAATAAAAAGTAGGTGTATGTCTGACCACCTTAATCAAAATCAAATGATAATATTTTTTTAATATACTTATAGATATAAAAAGTAGACTCATGCCCGGATGTGACGCATATTTTTTGGTATTTTTATTCCAAATAAATAATTAAATATGAATTTTTTACCAAAACTTTTTCAAAAAAAAAAAAGTCTACCACCTTAACTAATAGAAAATTTTACCAAATTTAAATTTTTTTTTCTTCTTATACTAGGCGAAGCATAGAATGTGACGCAACTTTTAGATTTAAAAAATGTTATACCGTTTGAAAATTATAGCTGTTTTTCAATCAATATGTCAATCAACACTTTACAATAATCTTCATTGATAATTAACTAATAAATACTTATCGATCTCAGAATTTGATAGAAATTATATTGATGGAATCTCGAGAGCGATATTAAAAAACTATTTTCGTTTCATTCAATTTCAATAAAAATAACATTGTCAGACGACTACCCGAAGTCTAAGTATCACTAAAACTCTCTTCAAACATGTCTTTTGGGTTGACCAGGTAAGCTTGGTAAATACAAAGCCTAATCGGATATCAGATTTGAAATCGGATATTGAATATGATATCCGATATGGCTAAGTGAATTTTGGCGAAAATTTTGAAATCCCAAACCATTTTGGAGGGAAAACCGGATTTAAGAATTATAGCTTATGATTTATAAATTATTTTTGTTATATTACTATGTAAATATGTATTATAATATATTATATATATATATAATAATGTAATGTAAAGATATAACATATCATATATTAATATATAATAATATATTATGTTATTCTCATTATAATCTATAAATATAATTTATATTATTATTATTTTTACTAAATATAATAACGTAATATATATATAAGTACGTTATTAGTTTATATATAATAACGTAATATTTTTATTAAATATAATAAAGTTTTATATATATATATATATATATATAATAACGTAATAATTTTATTAAATATAATAAAGTAATATATATATGTTATTAATTTATATTATAACGTAATATATATTATAACATAATATTTTATAGCTTATGATTTATAAATTATTTTTGTTATATTACTATGTAAATATGTATTATAATATATTATATATATATAATAACATAATGTAAAGATATAACATATAATATATTAATATATAATAATATATTATGTTGTTCTCATTATAATATATAAATATAATTTATATTATTATTATTTTTACTAAATATAATAACGTAATATATATATATAAGTATGTTATTAATATATATAATAACATAGTATTTTTATTAAATTATATATATATATATATATATATATATATATATATATATATATATATGTTATTAATATATATAATTATATTAATATGTATGTTATTAATTATATATATGTATATTATAAATATATATGAGTCAAAGGGGGTCATAGGTCCCTTCGACCCATTACATAACAACATATGTCCCTAGGGGTCCTATGACCCCTAGTGACATATTAGAATCGTTCTTATGGATCGAAGGAGGTCATAGATTGACTTATGACCCCTTTCGACGCATTACATGACGACATATGTCCCTAAGGGTCCTAGGACCCCCTAAGGACATATTAGAATCGTTCTTATGGGTCAAAGGGGGTCATAGGTTGACCTATGACGCCATTCAACCCATTAAATGATTACATATGTCCCTAAGGGTTTAGGACCCATAGGGACATATTAGAATAGTTCTTATGGGTCAAAGGGGGTCATAGGTTGACCTATGACCCCCTTTGACCCATTACATGACGACATATGTCCCTAAGGGTCCTATCACCCCTAGGGACATATTAGAATCATTCATATGGGTCGAAGGGGCTCATAGGTTGACTTATGATCCGCTTCGACCCATTACATAATGACATATGTCCCTAGAGGTCCTAGGACCCCTAGGGACATATTAGAATCATTCTTATGAGTCGAAAAAGGTCATAGGTTGACCTATGACAACTTATGACCCCCTTCAACACATTACATAATGACATATGTCCCTAGAGGTCTTGGGACCCCTAGGGACATAGTAGAATCGTTCATATGGGTCAAAGGGGGTCATAGGTTGACCTATGACACCCTTCGACCCATTACATGAAGACATTTGTCCCTAGAGGTCTTAAGACCCCTAGGGACATATTAGAATCGTTCATATGGGGTCAAAGCGGGTCATAGGGTGACCAAGGACCCCCTTCGACCTATTAAATGATGACATATGTCTCTAGGGGTCCTAAAACCCGTAGGGACATATTAGAATTGTTCATAGAAGATCATAGGATGACCTATGAACCCCTTCGACCCATTAAATGATGACATATATCTTTAGGGGTCTTAGGACCCCTAGAGACATATTAGAATTGTTCATATGGATCAAAGAGGGTCATAGGTTGACCTATGACCCCCTTCGACCTATTTAATGATGACATATGTCCCTAGGGGTCTTAAGACGCCCAGGGACATATTAGAATTGTTCATATGGGTCAAAGGGGGTCATAGGTTGACCCATGACCCCCTTTGACCCATTACATGACGACATATGTCCTGAAGACCCCTAGCAACATATGAGAATCATTCTTATGTGTCAAAGAGGGTCATAGGTTGACCTATGACCCCCTTCGACACATTACATGACGGCATAGGAACATATTAGAATTGTTCATATGGATCGAAAGGGGTAATAGGTTGACCTATGATCCTTTTCGACCTATTAAATGACGACATGTGTCCCTAGGGGTCCTAGGATCACTAGGGACATATTAGAGTTGTTCATATGGGTCAAAGGGGGTCATAGGTTGACCTATGACCCCCTTTGACCCATTACATGATGACATATGTCCCTACGACCCCTAAGGACATATGAGAATTGTTCTTATGGGTCAAAGGAGATCATAGGTTGACCCATGACCCCCTTCAACGCATTACATGATAACATATGTCCCTAGGGGTCCTAAAATCCCTAGGAAAATATTAGAATCATTCTTATGGGTCAAAGGTGGTCATAGGGTGACCCATGACACCCTTCAACCCATTACATGATGACATATGTCACTAGGGGTCCTAGGACCCCTAGGGACGTATTAAAATCATTCTTATGGGTCAAAAGGGGTCCTAGGTCAACCTATGACCCCTTTTGACCCATTACATAATGACATATGTCCCTACGGGTTATAGGACACCTAGGGACATATTAGAATTGTTCATATGGGTCAAAGGGGGTCATAGGTTGACCTATGACCCCCTTTGACCCATTACATGATGACATATGTCGCTAGGGGTCCTAGGACCCCTAGGGACATATTAGAATGCTTCTTATAGGTCAAAGGGGTTCATAGGTTGACCTATGACCCCCTTCGACAAATTACGTAATGACATATATTCAAAGGGGTCCTAGGAACCCTAGGGACATATTAGAATCATTCTTATAGGTCAAAGGGAGTCATAGGTTGACCTATGGCCCCCTTTGACCCTTTAAATGACAACATATGTCCCTAGGACCCCTAGGGACATATTAGAATCGTTCTTATGGGTCAAAGGGGGTCATAGGGTGACCTATGACACCATTCAACCCATTACATGACAACATATGTCCCTAGGGGTCCTAGGACTCCTAGGGACATATTAGAATCATTCTTATGGGTCTTTTGACACATTACATGATGACATATGTCCCTGCGGGTCATAGGACTACTAAAGACATATTAGAATTGTTCATATGGATAAAAGGAGGTCATAGGTTGACCTATAACCCCATTCGACCCATTAAGTGATGACATATGTCACTAGGGCTTCTAGGACCCCTAGGGACATATTAGAATTGTTCATTTGGGTCAAACGAGGTCATAAGTTGACCTATGACCCCTTTTAACCTATTAAATGATGACATATGTCCCTAGGGGTCCTAGGGACATATTAGAATTGTTCATATGGGTCAAAGGGGGTCATAGTTTGACCTATGACTCCCTTTAACCCATTACATGACGACATATGTCCCTAGGACCCCTAAGGACATATGAGAATCGTTCTTATGGGTCAAAAGGTGTCATAGGTTGATCTACGACCCCCTTTGACACATTACATAACGACATATGTCCCTATGGGTCCTAGGACCCCTAGGGACATATTAGAATCATTCATATGGATCAGAAGGGGTCATAGATTGATCTATGATCCCCTTCGACCCATTAAATGACAACATTTGTCCCTAGGGGTCCTACGACCCTTGGGGACATATGAGAATCGTTCTTATGGGATAAAGGGGGTCATAGGTTGACCTATCACCCCCTTCGACATATTATATGATGACATATGTCCCTAGGGGTTCTGGGACCCTTAAAAAAATATTAAAATCATTCTTATGGGTCAAAGGTGGTCATAGGTTGACCTATGACCCGCTCCGAACCATTACATGATGACATATGTCCCTAAGGGTCCTCAAAACCCTAAGAACATTTCAGAATTGTTCTTATAGGTCTAAGGGGGTCATAGGTTGACCTATGACCCCCTTTGACCCATTACATGATTACATATGTCCCTAGGAGTCATACGACCCCTTAGGGACATATTAGAATATTTCTTATGGGTCAAAAGGGGTGATAGGTTGACCTATGACCCCCTTCGACACATTACATGACGACATATGTCCAAAAAGTTTCTAGGACCCCTAGAGACATATTCAAATCATTCTTATGGGTCAAAGGGGGTCATAGGTTGACCTATGACACCCTTCGACCCATTACATGAAGACATTTGTCCCTAGGGGTCGTAGGACCCCTAGGAAAATATTAGAATCGTTCATATGGGTCAAAGGGGGTCATAGCGTGACCCAAGACCCCCTTCGACCCATTAAACGACGACATATGTCCCTAGGGGTCCTAAGACCCGTAGGGACATATTAGAATTGTTCATATGGATCAAAAGAGATCATAGGTTGACCTATGAACTCCTTCGATCCATTAAATGATGACATATGTTCCTAACGGTCTTAGGACCCCTAAGAACATAATAGAATTGTTCATATGGATCAAAGAGGGTCATAGGTTGAACTATGACCCCCTTCGACCTATTTAATGATGACATATGTCCCTAGGGGTCCTAGGATGCCCAAGGACATATTAGAATTGTTCATATGGGTCAAAGGGGGTCATAGGTTGACCCATGACCCCATTTGACCCATTACATGACGACATATGTCCCTAGGGGTCCTAGGTCTCCTAGGGACATATTAGAATTGTTTATATGGATCGAAGGGGGTCATAGGTTGACCTATGATCCCCTTCGACCCATTAAATAATGACATGTGTCCCTAGGGGTCCTAGGACTGCTAGGGACATATTAAAATTGTTCATATGGGTGAAAGGGGGTCATAGGTTGATCTATGACCCCCTTTGACCCATTACATAATGACATATGTCCCTACGACCTCTAGGGACATATGAGAATTGTTCTTATGGGTCAAAGAGGATCATAGGTTGACCCATGACCCCCTTCAACGCATTACATGATGACATATGTCCCTAGGGGTCCTAGGAACCCTAGAGAAATATTAAAATCGTTCTTATAGGTCAAAGGTGGTCATAAGGTGACCCATGACAATCTTCAACCCATTACATGACGACATATGTCCCTAGGGGTCCTGGGACCCCTAAGGACATAATAGAATCATTCTTATGGGTCAAAAGAGATCATAGGTCAACCTATGACCCCTTTTGACCCATTACATGATGACATATGTCCCTACGGGTCATAGAAAATTTAAGGACATATTAGAATTGTTCATATGGGTCAAAGGGGGTCATAGGTTGACTTATGACCCTCTTTGACCCATTACATGATGACATATGTGTCTAGGGGTCCTAAGACCCCTGGGGACATATTAGAATGCTTCTTATGGGTCAAAGGGGGTCATAGGTCCGTTCGACAAATTACATAATGACATATATCCAAAGGGGTCCTAAGAACCCGAGGGACATATTAGAATCGTTCTTATAGGCCAAAGGGAGTCATAGGTTGACCTATGACCCCTTTTGACCCTTTAAATGATGACATATGTCCCTAGGAGTCCTAGGACCCCTAGGGACATATTAGAATCATTCTTATGGGTCAAAGGGGGTCATATGGTGACCTATGACACCCTTCAACCCATTACATGACAACATATGTCTCTAGGGGTCCTACGACCCTTAGAGACATATTAGAATCATTCTTATGGGTCAAATGGGGTCATAGGTAAACCTATGACCCCCTTTGACACATTACATGATGACATATGTCCCTACGGATCATAGAACACCTAAGGACATATTAGAATTGATCATATGGGTAAAGGGGGGTCATAGGTTGACCTATGACCCCATTCAACCCATTAAATGACGACATATGTCACTAGGACTTCTAGGACCCTTAGGGACATATTAGAATTGTTCATTTGGGTCAAAGGAGGTCATAAGTTGATCTATGACCCCCTTTGACCCATTAAGGGACATATTAGAATTGTTCATATGAGTCAAAAGGGGTCATAGGTTGACGTATGACCCTTTTTGACCCATTACATGAAGACATATGTCCTTAGGACCCCTAAAGACATATGAGAATCGTTCTTATGGGTCAAAGGGTGTCATAGGTTGATCTACAACTCCTTTCAACACATTACATGACGACATATGTCTCTATGGGTCCTAGGACCCCTAAGGACATATTAGAATCATTCATATGGATCGAAGGGGGTCATAGATTGATCTATGATCCCCTTCGACTCATTAAATGACAACATTTGTCCCTAGGAGTCCTACGACCCCTAGGGACATATTAGAATCGTTCTTATGAGACAAAGGGGGTCATAGGTTCCTTCGACGCATTACATGATGACATATGTCCCTAGGGGTCCTGTGACCCCTAAGGAAATATTAAAATCATTCTTATGGGTCAAAGGTGCTCATAGGTTGACCTATGACCCACTTCGAACCATTACATGATGACATATGTCCCTAAAGGTCCTCGAAACCCTAGGGACATATTAGAATCGTTCTTATAGGTCTAAGGGGGTCATAGGTTGACCTATGACCCCCTTTGACCCATTACATGATGACATATGTCCCTAGGAGTCATATGACCCCTTAAGGACATATTAGAATTCTTCTTATGGGTCAAAGGGGGTGATAGGTTGACCTATGACCCCCTTCGACACAATACATGATGACATATGTCCAAAGGGGTCCTAGAACCCCAAGAGACATATTAGAATCATTCTTATGGGTCAAAGGGGGTCATAGGTTGACCTATGATCTCCTTCGACCCATTAAATGATGACATATGTCCCTAGGGGTCCTAGGACCCCTAGCGACATATTAGAATTATTCATATTTGTCAAAGGGAATCATAGGTTAACCTATGATCCCATTCGACCCATTACATGACGACATATGTCTCTAGGGGTCCTAGCACCCTTAGGGACATATTAGAATCATTCATATGAGTTGAAGGGGGTAATAGGTTGACTTATGATCCCCTTTGACTCATTACATAATAACATATGTCCCTAGAGGTTCTAGGACCATTAGGGACATATTAGAATGATTCTTATAGGTCAAAGGTGGTCAGAGGTTGACCTATGACCCGCTTCGACACATTACACAGTGACATATGTTCCTAGGGGTCCTCAAAACCCTAGGGACATATTGGAATCATTCTTATGGATCAAAAGGGGTCATGGGTTGACAATTGACCCACTTCGACACATTACATGATGACATATGTCCCTAGGGGTTCTAGGACCGCTAGGAACATATAAGAATGCATCATATGGATCAAAGGGTGTCATAGGTTTACCTATGACGCCCTTCGACCCATTAAATGACAAAATATGTACCTAGGGGTTTTAGGACACCTAGGGACATATTGCAATCATTTTTATGAGTCAAAGGGGGTCATAGGTTGACTTATGATCCCCTTCAACCCATTAAATGATGGCATATGTTTCTAGGGGTCCTAGGACCCCTAGGGACATATTAGAATCGTTCTTATGGGTCAAAGAGGGTCATAGATTCACCTATGACCCCCTTCGACCAATTATATGACAATATATGTCCTTAGAGGTCCTAGGACACCTAGGGACATATTAGAATTGTTCTTATGGGTCAAAGGGGCTCATAGGGTGGCCTATGACCCCCTTCGACCAATTAGATGACGACATATGTCCCTAGGGGTTCTAAGACCCCTAAGGACAGATTAGAATCATTCTTATGGGTCAAAGGGGGTCATAGGTTGACTTATGACCCTCTTCGACACATTATATGACAACATATGTCCCTAGTGGTCCTAGAACACCTAGGGACATATTAGAATGCTTCATATGGGTCAAAGGGTGTCATAAGTTGACCTATGACCTCCTTCGACCTCCTAAATGATGACATATATAGCTAGGGGTCCTAGGACCCCTAGGGACATATTAGAATTGTTCATGTGGGTCAAAGGCAGTCATAGGTTGACCTATCACCCCCTTCAACCAATTACATGATAACATATGTCCCTAGGACCCCTAGGGACATATAAGAATCATTCTTATGGGTCTAAGGGGGTCATAGGTTGACTTATGACCCCCTTCGACCCATTACATGATGACATATGTCCCTAAGGGGTCCTAAAAACCCTAGGGACATATTAGAATCGTTCTTATGGGTCAAGGGGCCCATAGGAGTACCTATGATCCCCTTCGACCTATTAAATGATGACATATGTTCTTAGGGAAGACCCATATGAATGATTCTTATATGTCCCTAGGGATCCTAGGACCACTAGGGACATATGTCATCATGTAATGTGTCGAAGAGGGTCATAGGTCAAACTATGACTCCATTTGACCCATATGAACAATTCTAATATGTCCCTAGGGGTCTCAAGACACCTAGGGACATATTTCATCATGTAATCTGTTGAAGGGGGTCATAGGGGTCATAGTTCAACCTATGACCCTCTTGAATCCATTAGAATGATTCCAATATGTCTCTAGGGGTCCTAGGACCCCTAGGGACATATGTCATCATTTAAAGGGTCAAAGGGGGTCATAGCACAACCTATGACCCTCTTTGACCCATAAGAACAATTCTAATATGTCCCTAAGGGTCCTGGGACCGCTAGATACTTATGTCATCATTTAATGGGTTGAAGGGGGTCATAAGTCAACCTTTGACCCATATGAAGCATTCTAATATGTCCCTAAGGGTCTTAGGACTCCTAAGGACATATGTTATCATGTAATGGGTCGAAATGGGTCATAAGTCAACTTATGACCCCCCTACACCCATAAGAATGATTTTAATATATCCCTAAGACATATGTCATTATGTAATGGGTTGAAGGAGGTCATAAGTCACCCTATTAGCCCCTTTGACCCATAAGAACTATTCTAATATGTCTCTAGGGTTTCCAGGACCCCTAGGGACATATGTCATCATGTAATGTGTCCAAGGGGGTCATAGGTCAAGCTATGACCCCCTTTGACCTATAAGAACGATTCGAATAAGTCCCTAGGACCCCCTTTGACCTATAAAAATGATTCGAATAAGTCCTTAAGACCCCCTTTGACCCATATATACGATTCTAATATGTCCCAAGGGATCCTAGGACCCCTGGGGACATATGTCATCATGTAATGGGTCCAACGAGGTCATAGGTCAACCTATGACCCCTTTTAACCCATATGAATGATTCTAATATGTCTTGAGGGATCCTAGAACCCCTGGGGACATATGTTGTCATGTAATGGGTCAAAGATTCTAATATCTCCCTAAGGGTCCTAGCACCCCTAAGAATATATGTTGTCATTTAATGGGTTGAAGGGGGTCATAGGTTGACCTATGACTCCCTTTGACCCATATGAAGGATTCTAATATGTCCCTACGGGTTCGAAGACCCCTAAGGACATATGTCGTCATGTAATGGGTCAGAGGGGGTTATAGCTCAACATATGACTCCCTTTCACCCATAAGAACGATTGTAATATGTCCCTAGGGGTCCTACAACCCCTAGCTATATATGTCATCATTTAATGAGTCGAAGGGGATCATATGTCAACCTATGACACCCTTTGACCCATATGAAGCATTCTAATATGTCTCTAGGTGTCCTAGGACCCCTAGGGACATATGTTGTCATGTAATGTGTCGAAGTGGGTCATAAGTCAACCTATGACCTCTTTTGACCTATAAGAATGATTCTAATATGTCCCTATAGGTCCTAGGATCCCTAGGGACATATGTCGTCATGTAATGGGTCGAAGGGGGTCATAAGTCAACCTATGACCCCCTTAGACCCATATGAATGAATCTAATATGTTTCTAAGGATCCTAGGACCCTTATGAAAATATGTCATCATGTAATATGTCGAAAGGTGTCATAGGTTAACATATCACCCCCTTTGAGCTATAAGAATGATTCTAATATGTCCCTAGGGGTCCTATGTCATCATTTAATGGGTTGAAGGAGGTCATAGATTAACCTATGACCCCCTTTGACCCATATGAAGCATTCTAATATGTCCCTAGGGGTCCTAGGACCCCTATGGACATATGTCTTTACATAATGGGTCGAAGGGGGTGATAGGTCACCCTATGACCCCTTTTGACCTATTAAAAAAATTTTAATATGTCCCTTGGGATCTTAGAACTCCTAGGGACATATTTCATCATGTAATGGGTCGAAGGGAATCATAGGTCAACCTATGACCCCCTTTGACCCATAAGAATGATTCTAATATGTCCCTAGGGGTCATATGATTCTAATAGGACCCCTAGGGATATATGTCATCATTTAATGGGTCGAAGGGGGTCATAGGTCAACCTATGACCCTTTTTGACCCATAAGAATGATTCTAATATGTCTCTAGGGGTCCTAGGACACCTAGGGACATATGTCATCATTTAATGGGTCAACTGGGGTCATACGTTACCCTATAACCCCTTTTGACCCATAAGAACGATTCTAATATGTCCCTAGGGGTCCTAGGACCCCTAGGGATATATGTCGTCATTAAATGGGTCGAAGGGAGTCATAGGTCAACCTATGACACCCTTTGACCCATATGAAACATTCTAATATGTCCCTAGGTGTCCTAGGACACCTAGGGACATATGTCATCATTTAATGGGTCAAAGGGGGTCATAGGTCAACCTATGAACCCTTTTGACCCATATGAAGCATTCTAATATGTCTGTAGGGGTCCTAGGATCCCTAAAGACATATGTCGTCATGTAATGGTTTGACCTATGACCCCCTTTGACCCATAAGAACAATTCTAATATGTCCCTAGGGGTCCTTGGACCCCTAGGGACATATCTTGTCATTTAATGGGTAAAAGGGGATCATAGGTCATCATATGACCCCGTTTGAACCATATGAAGCATTCTAATAGGTCCCTAAGGGTCCTAGGACCCCTAGGGACATATGTCATCATGTAATGTGTCGAAGGTGGTCATAGGTCAACCTATGACCCCCTTTGACCCATACGAACGATTCTAATATGTCCTTAGGGGTCCTAAGATCCCTAAGAACATATGTCATCATTTAATAGGTCGAATCGGGTCATAGGTCAACCTATGACCCCCTTTGATCCATATAAATGATTCTAATATGTCTCTATGGGTCCTAGGACCCCTAGGGACATATGTCATCATATAATGCATCGAAGGGGGTCATAGGTCAACCTATGACCCCCTTAAACCCATATGAAAGATTCTAATATGTCAGGGACATATGTCATCATGTAATGGGATGAACCCACAATAATGGGTTCCACTTTAGTGGGATGAACAAAAATGAAAAAAATTGCAAAATGAGAAATTGAGTTTACCATATGTTCGCACGAACACACTTATTGTGTTCGCAAAAACTTTTTTTTAAATCATGTTCGCGCAAACATCTTTCATATGTTTGCGCGAACATATGTGATAAATATGTTCACACAAACATGATTTTCATGTTCGCGCGAACATACATTCGCGCAAACATGGTAAACGTGTTCGCGCGAACGCCATGTTCGCGCGAACACGCAAAATCACAAAAAATTCAACCTTTTTTTCCTTTCTTTTTTTTTTGCTCTTTTGACTGCCATAATTGTAGGAGAATGATCTCCTACTGTAAAATAAAAAAATGTCAAAATGTACTGCTCGGAGCAAGCTTTCCAACGACTATAATTTTAATACATAATTTAATCATTAAGACTTTCAAATATGAGTTTAACTCATTATAGGTTCATTACCGATTGAATATCAACTGACTTTGACACCTCGAGAAAATTAGTAAATTAGGTCAAATTTTTTTTGAAAAATATGGAGGCTTTGGCTTATTGAGATACCTTTCTATTAAAAAAAAACAAAAATGGTTTATGATAAATTGACTTTAAATTATCTGTGTCAAACGAAACATATGTCTGAATTACGGTTCATGTCACTTCAAAACTTCATAAACTATACAATATTCAACAAAAATAAATCAAACCAAATGCAGACACTGGATATTGATGTTACAAATCCAACGCCAAAAGAATTACTTCATTATCATTTCTAGAAAAAAAGTTGTGTGTCAAACAGATTGTCACTCTTTAAAATATTGAATTTTATTGTGTACCACTTTTCAGAGGAGATAAAAAAAAATTGACATAAATAATTGATTAAAAAATAGAGTTATAAAGTAGGAACAAAGTATTCAAAATCACTAGTTTATGTCATCTTGAAATTATTTATAGTTTTGGAGATATAGTCACTTGAACGTGACGTTTGTTGCAAAAATATTAATTTTAGTGTCAAAATTGGTCAAAATGTGGAACCCATTATTGTGGGATCACCCAATGGGTCATGAACAATTTTGAGACATTCCTAGGGGTCTTAGGGAAATATGTCATTATGTAATTGGTCAAAGGGGGTCATAGGTCAACCTATGACTCCCTTTGACCCATAAGAATGATTCTAATATGTCCCTAGGGCTCCTAGGACCCCTAAGGACATATGTCATGATTTAATGGGTCAACCTCTAACCCCTTTTGACCCATATGAACGAATCTAATATGTTTCTAGGGGTCCTAGGACCCCTAGGGACATATGTCATCATGTAATATGTCGAAGTGGGTCAGAGGTTAACCTGTGACCCCCTTTGAGCTATAAAAATGATTCTAATATGTCCCTAGGGGTCCTAGGACCCCTAGGGAGATATTTCATCATTTGATGGGTTGAAGGGGGCCATATGTCAACCTATGACCCACCTTGACCCATATGAAGCATTCTAATATGTTCGTAGGGGTCCTAAGACCCCTATGGACATATGTCGTCAGGTAATGGGTCGAAGGGGGTCATAGGGTATGACCCCCTTTGACCGATTAGAAGGATTCTAATATAAGACCCCTAGGGACATATTTTGTCATGTAATGGGTCGAAGGGGGTTATAGGTTAACCTATGAACCCCTTTGACCCATAAGAACAATTCTAATATGTCCTTAGGGGTCCTAGCACCCTTAGGGACAAATGTCATCATTTAATGGGTTGAAGGGGGTCATAGGTCAACCTATGACCCCCGTTGATCCATAAGAACAATTCTAATATGTCCTTAGGGGTCCTCGGACCGATAGGGACATATGTCATCATTTAATGGGTCAAAGGGGGTCATTGGTAAACCTATGACCCCTTTTGACCCATATGAATGAGTCTAATATGTTGGAGTTGAAGAAAGCCAACTTCGAAGACGCCAAGATCACCTACATGCGAAACCTGTCAAAGAGAAGCCATAGAATGGGAGAGCATGGAGCAAGGGCAAAAACCCTAAACGGACATGAGAGAAAATTATGCAAACACAATAAGAAATGTATTTACAATATGCAATATGATTTTGATGTTGTGATTTGATTGTTGTTTTTTTAAAATACAAAGAGGAGAGCTCGAATATAAAGAGCTCATGGAAGCTTGTAGAACAAGCTGGAAAGTGGTAGAAGATAAGTGTGACAACTAGAAGGGAACAAACTCCCGTGTTGTCACCAACTAACCACAACATGCATTAAATATAAAATATTAAATAAATGCATGACCTAAGTAAGCTTAAGCAATAGAATAAATAATTAACAATTAATTATTTACTCTAACACCCCCCCTTAAGTGCAACTTAGGGAAATGCCTTAAGCTCACAAAGCTAAGATGAATGCATAATGGGTCCCGACAACGAGGCCATTTTAGGTACCCAAGTACAATGCAAGAAGATGCAACCTCTGTAAGCAGGGAAAGAGAGAAAACCACATGGGAAAAACCCTCCCCCAAAAAGAGGTAAGAACCTAGTGAAGAGCTGAAGAAGTCTCCAACTAGGGAAATTGTCCCCTAAAACAGGAACAAGAAGTGATCATGAAGAAGGAGCATCACTGAAGCAAGAAGAAGCCACAAAATCTTCCAAACTGCTAATCTGAAGAACCTCCATGGAAGAAGAAGGCACGAACCGAGCATGTCTATATGGTAGATGATCCATCTCACCAAAATGCATAGGTAGCCAGCCACTGCAATCGCCTTGTATATAGGATCAACCACTGAATGCATAGTTCACACTATCGAACCATCGAACCACGGATGCATTAGAACAACAACATAACCCCCCCCTTAATGTAGATGGGGTGTGATGACAGGCAACTGAGAAAGTGGGCCAAAGTCTCCTGCAGACGAACCAAGAACGAGGAGAGAGGAAAAGAGGTACAGATATCGATAAAGACATGGTCTAACTGACTCTGCATGGGGCTAATGTCGTGGAAGGGACACTCACTTGACAAAGGGAGAATGCCTAAAATAGCAAACAATAATCCCCCCCATGGTGCTTTATGAAGTAGTGCAAGTATAACTGACTCAAAGCAACGTTCATGACTCCTAGAGTGCAAAAGTGACACTTTATCTCAGCGCAAAAATAAAAAATGCTTCAAAATGATAGCTACAATGATCAAAATTGAAAAAGAGCTGAACCAAAAGAAAGTACAGCCGAAAAGAAAGGAAACCATGCTAGGAAAATGATCCTCGGGCCTAAAACACTCAAAATATCCACCATAGAGCAAAAAAGCCAAAACTATGATAGAAAGAGCAAAGGTCAAAAACAAAAAAAAAGGACTACTTTTCTGAAAAGTACACAGAACCAACTTTCCAGAAATATAAAGTTTTCAAAAAACAGACATTGGACGCAAAAGATATGCATGCCGGAGTCAAAAATAGGACTTCGGACTTCAATAGGAAAAAAGAGCAATAAAAAAGCATCAAAACCAAAAAATACCTACACCAAAATCTCTGTCTCGGAACCAGCTTTCCGGCGCTTCTTTCGGATCGAAAAAATACCTCCGTATGCAAAAGTTATGGTCAAAAAACCAAAGGTAGGTCCAAAATGACCCTAGGAGAGGTGCAAGGATGGATGATGCAATGATGACGTCATGCTGACGTCATCAAATCACAAGTTTAAAATTGACGGTTTGGAGGTCGTCTCAGCAAAAAAGAGTGCCACGTGGCAAAACTGACGTGGCAGGGGTGACGTGGTGGGTCCACGTGGCAAGGTGCCACGTGGCGCCCAAGCCACCTGTCACCCCCGCAGTGGCTGCAAAGGTGCTGACGCGGCTGCAGAGTGGTCTACACAGCTGGTGGGCGGAGGCGGCCACAAGGTGGCGGAGGCAGGTTGCACCGCTGGTGGAGGTGGCCGTAGAGCGGCGCTAGAGGATGAGCCGCCGGCGGACAGGAGGCGGCCGGGCCGCGGTGGAGCCCGGGCGGCGCTGCCTGCTGCGGCCGCTGTGGGCGGCGGTGCGCTCGAAAAACTGTTTTTAAAAATTTTTTTACGCTCTGCGTCCATACAATCCGTACAGCAGCAACCCTAGAAGCTTCAAAAAATCCCCAAAATTGCCCTGTGTCCAAAAACGACAAATTTTATATGAATCCTGACTGCAAACGGCCTTCCGGATCCAATGGTGATGTCCGTTTGGGCCCAAAGTGCTCCGAAAATTCACTGACCCCCTGATTTGAAGAAAAAATGCATAAACAAACTAGGGTTTGTGACTTCAAATCACGGCTTCAAAATTATTCAACAAAGCTGCAGCAGGAAGGCTCTGATACCATGTTGGAGTTGAAGAAAGCCAACTTCGAAGACGCCAAGATCACCTGCATGCGAAACTTGTCAAAGAGAAGCCATAGAAGGGGAGAGCATGGAGCAAGGGTAAAAACCTTAAACGGACATGAGAGCAAATTATGCAAACACAATAAGAAATGTATTTACAATATGCAATATGATCTTGATGTTGTGATTTGATTATTGTTTTTTTAAAATACAAAGAGGAGAGCTCGAATATAAAGAGCTCATGGAAGCTTGTAGAACAAGCTGGAAAGTGGTAGAAGATAAGTGTGACAACTAGAAGGGAACAAACTCCCGTGTTGTCACCAACTAACCACAACATGCATTAAATATAAAATATTAAATAAATGCATGACCTAAGTAAGCTTAAGCAATAGAATAAATAATTAACAATTAATTATTTACTCTAACACCCCCCCTTAAGTGCAACTTAGGGAAATGCCTTAAGCTCACAAAGCTAAGATGAATGCATAATGGGTCCCGGCAACGAGGCCATTTTAGGTACCCAAGTACAATGCAAGAAGATGCAACCTCTGTAAGCAGGGAAAGAGAGAAAACCACATGAGAAAAACCCTCCCCCAAAAAGAGGTAAGAACCTAGTGAAGAGCTGAAGAAGTCTCCAACTAGGGAAATTGTCCCCTAAAACAGGAACAAGAAGTGATCATGAAGAAGGAGCATCACTGAAGCAAGAAGAAGCCGCAAAATCTGCCAAACTGCTGATCTGAAGAACCTCCATGGAAGAAGAAGGCACGAACCGAGCATGTCTATATGGTAGATGATCCATCTCACCGAAATGCATAGGTAGCCAGCCACTGCAATCGCCTTGTATATAGGATCAACCACTGAATACATAGTTCACACTATCGAACCATCAAACCACGGATGCATTAGAACAACATAACCCCCCCTTAATGTAGACGGGGTGTGATGACAGGCAACTGAGAAAGTGGGCCAAAGTCTCCTGCAGATGAACCAAGAACGAGGAGAGAGGAAAAGAGGTACAGACACCGATAAAGACACGGTCTAACTGACTCTGCATGGGGCTAATGTCGTGGAAGGGACACTCACTTGAAAAAGGGAGAATGCCTAAAATAGCAAACAATAATCCCCCCATGGTGCTTTATGAAGTAGTGCAAGTACAACTGACTCAAAGCAACGTTCATGACTCCTAGAGTGCAAAAGTGACACTTTATCTCAGCGCGAAAATAAAAAATGCTTCAAAATGATAGCTACAATGATCAGAATTGAAAAAGAGCTGAACCAAAAGAAAGTACAGCCAAAAAGAAAGCAAACCATGCCAAGAAAACGATCCTCGGGCCTAAAACACTCAAAATATCCACCATAGAGAAAAAATGCCAAAACTATGATAGAAAGAGTAGAGGTCAAAAACAAAGAAAAAGGACTACTTTTCTGAAAATTACACAGAACCAGCATTCCAGAAATATAAAGTTTTCTAAAAACAGACATGGGACGCAAAAGATATGCATGCCGGAGTCAAAAACAGGACTTCGGACTTCAACAAAAAAAAGAGCAATAAAAATGCATCAAAACCAAAAAATACGTGGACCAAAATCTTCGTCTCGGAACCAGCTTTCCGGCGCTTCTTTCAGATCGAAAAAATACCTCCGTATGCAAAAGTTATGGTCAAAAAACCAAAGGTAGGTCCAAAATGACCCTAGGAGAGGTGCAAGGATGGATGATGCAGCGATGACATCATGCTGACGTCATCAAATCACAAGTTTAAAATTGATGGTTTGGAGGCCGTCGCAGCAAAAAAGAGTGCCACGTGGCAAAACTGACGTGGCAGGGGTGACGTGGTGGGTCCACGTGGCAAGGTGCCACGTGGCGCCCAGGCCAAGTGTCACCCCCGCAGTGGCTGCAAAGGTGCTGACGCGGCTGCAGAGTGGTCTGCACAGCTGGCGGGCAGAGGCTGCCATAGGGCGGCGGAGGCAGGTTGCGCCGCTGGTGGAGGTGGCCGCAAAGCGGCGCCAGAGGATGAGCCGCCGGCGGACGGGAGGCGGTTGGGCCGCGGTGGAGCCCGGGCGGCGCTGCCTGCTGCGGCCGCTGCGGGTGGCGCTGCGGGCGGCGCGCGGGTGGCGCTGCGCTCGAAAAACCATTTTTAAAATTTTTTTAACGCTCTGCGTCCGTACGATCCGTACAGCAGCAACCCTAGAAGCTTCAAAAAATCCCCAAAATTGCCCTATGTCCAAAAACGACAAATTTTATATGAATCCTGACTGCAAACGGCCTTCCGGATCCAATGGTGATGTCCGTTGGGGCCCAAAGTGCTCCGAAAATTCGCTGACCCCCTGATTTGAAGAAAAAATGCACAAACAAACTAGGGTTTGTGACTTCAAATCACGGCTTCAAAATTATTCAACAAAGCTGCAGCAGGAAGGCTCTGATACCATGTTGGAGTTGAAGAAAGCCAACTCCGAAGACGCCAAGATCACCTGCATGCGAAACCTGTCAAAGAGAAGCCATAGAAGGGGAGAGCATGGAGCAAGGGCAAAAACCCTAAACGGACATGAGAGCAAATTATGCAAACACAATAAGAAATGTATTTACAATATGCAATATGATCTTGATGTTGTGATTTGATTGTTGTTTTTTTAAAATACAAAGAGGAGAGCTCGAATATAAAGAGCTCATGGAAGCTTGTAGAACAAGCTGGAAAGTGGTAGAAGATAAGTGTGACAACTAGAAGGGAACAAACTCCCGTGTTGTCACCAACTAACCACAACATGCATTAAATATAAAATATTAAATAAATGCATGACCTAAGTAAGCTTAAGCAATAGAATAAATAATTAACAATTAATTATTTACTCTAACACCCCCCCTTAAGTGCAACTTAGGGAAATTCCTTAAGCTTAAAAAGCTAAGATGAATGCATAATGGGTCCCGGCAACGAGGCCATTTTAGGTACCCAAGTACAATGCAAGAAGATGCAACCTCTGTAAGCAGGGAAAGAGAGAAAACCACATGGGAAAAACCCTCCCCCAAAAAGAGGTAAGAACCTAGTGAAGAGCTGAAGAAGTCTCCAACTAAGAAAATTGTCCCCTAAAACAGGAACAAGAAGTGATCATGAAGAAGGAGCATCACTGAAGCAAGAAGAAGCCGCAAAATCTGCCAAACTGCTGATCTGAAGAACCTCCATGGAAGAAGAAGGCACGAACCGAGCATGTCTATATGGTAGATGATCCATCTCACCGAAATGCATAGGTAGCCAGCCACTGCAATCGCCTTGTATATAGGATCAACCACTGAATACATAGTTCACACTATCGAACCATCGAACCACGGATACATTAGAATAACAACATAACCCCCCCCTTAATGTAGATGGGGTGTGATGACAGGCAACTGAGAAAGTGGGCCAAAGTCTCCTGCAGACGAACCAAGAACGAGGAGAGAGGAAAAGAGGTACAGACACCGATAAAGACACGGTCTAACTGACTCTGCATGGGGCTAATGTCGTGGAAGGGACACTCACTTGACAAAGGGAGAATGCCTAAAATAGCAAACAATAATCCACCCCATGGTGCTTTATGAAGTAGTGCAAGTACAACTGACTCAAAGCAACGTTCATGACTCCTAGAGTGCAAAAGTGACACTTTATCTCAGCGCAAAAATAAAAAATGCTTCAAAATGATAGCTACAATGATCAGAACTGAAAAAGAGCTAAACCAAAAGAAAGTACAGCTGAAAAGAAAGCAAACCATGCCAGGAAAACGATCCTCGAGCCTAAAACACTCAAAATATCCACCATAGAGAAAAAATGCCAAAACTATGATAGAAAGAGCAGAGGCCAAAAACAAAGAAAAAGGACTACTTTTCTGAAAATTACACAGAACCAGCTTTCCAGAAATATAAAGTTTTCAAAAAACAGACATGGGACGCAAAAGATATGCATGCCGGAGTAAAAAACAAGACTTCAGACTTCAACAGAAAAAAAGAGCAATAAAAAAGCATCAAAACCAAAAAATACCTGCACCATAATCTCTGTCTCGGAACCAGCTTTTCGGCGCTTCTTTCGGATCGAAAAAATACCTCCGTATGCAAAAGTTATGGTCAAAAAACCAAAGGTAGGTCCAAAATGACCCTAGGAGAGGTGCAAGGATGGATGATGCAACGATGATGTCATGCTGACGTCATCAAATCACAAGTTTAAAATTGATGGTTTGGAGGCTGTCCTAGCAAAAAAGAGTGCCACGTGGCAAAATTGATGTGGCAGGGGTGACGTGGTGGGTCCACGTGGCAAGGTGCCACGTGGCGCCCAGGCCACGTGTCACCCCCGCAGTGGCTGCAAAGGTGCTGACGCGGCTGCAGAGTGGTCTGCACAGCTGGCGGGCGGAGGCGGCCACAGGGCGGTGGAGACAGGTTCCGCCGCTGGTGGAGGTGGCCATAGAGTGGTGCCACAGGATGAGCCGCCGGCGGACGGGAGGCGGTCGGGCCGCGATGGAGCCCGGGCGGCGCCGCTTGCTGCGGCTGCTGCGGGCGGCGTACGGGTGGCTCGGCGGCGGTGCGCTCGAAAAACTATTTTTAAAATTTTTTTTATGCTCTGCGTCCGTACGATCCGTACAGCAGCAACCTTGGAAGCTTCAAAAAATCCCCAAAATTGCCCTGTGTCCAAAAACGACAAATTTTATATGAATCCTGACTGCAAACGGCCTTCCAGATCCAATGGTGATGTTCGTTTGGGCCCAAAGTGCTTCAAAAATTCGCTGACCCCCTGATTTGAAGAAAAAATGCACAAACAAACTAGGGTTTGTGACTTCAAATCACGGCTTCAAAATTATTCAACAAAGCTGCAGCAGAAAGGCTCTGATACCATGTTGGAGTTGAAGAAAGCCAACTCCAAAGATGCCAAGATCACCTGCATGCGAAACCTGTCAAAGAGAAGCCATAGAAGGGGAGAGCATGGAGCAAGGGCAAAAACCCTAAACGGACATGAGAGCAAATTATGCAAACACAATAAAAAATGTATTTACAATATGCAATACGATCTTGATGTTGTGATTTGATTGTTGTTTTTTTAAAATACAAAGAGGAGAGCTCGAATATAAAGAGCTCATGGAAGCTTGTAGAACAAGCTGGAAAGTGGTAGAAGATAAGTGTGACAACTAGAAGGGAACAAACTCTCATGTTGTCACCAACTAACCACAACATGCATTAAATATAAAATATTAAATAAATGCATGACCTAAGTAAGCTTAAGCAATAGAATAAATAATTAACAATTAATTATTTACTCTAACATAATATGTTCCGAGGGATCCTAGGACCCCTGGGGACATATGTCATCATGTAATGGGTCGAATGGGGTCATAGGTCAATCTACGACCCCTTTTAACCCATATGAATGATTCTAATATGTCCTTAGGGATCTTAGGACCCTTGGGGACATATATCATCATATAATGGGTCGAAGATTCTAATATGTTCCTAGGGGTCCTAGGACCCCTATGGATATATGTTGTCATTTAATGTCAACCCCCTTTGACCCATATGAAACATTTTAATATGTCACTAGGGTTCTTAGGACCCCTAGGGACATATGTTGTCATGTAATGAGTCAGAGGGGGTTATAAGTCAACTTATGACCCCCTTTGACCCATAAGAACGATTGTAATATGTCCCTAGGGTTCCTAGGACCCCTAGCTATATATGTCATTATTTAATGGGTCAAAAGGGGTCATAGGTCAACCTATGACACTATTTGACCCATATGAAGCATTCTAATATGTCCCTAGGTGTCTTAGGACCCCTAGGGACATATGTCATCATGTAATGTGTCGAAGAGGATCATAAGTCAACCTATGACCCCCTTTGACCCATAAGAATGGTTCTAATATGTCCCTAGGGGTCCTAGGACCCCTAGGGACATATGTCGTCATCTAATGGGTCAAAGGGGGTCATAGGTCACCCTATGAGCCCCTTTGACCGTTAAGAATGATTCTAATACGTCCTTAGGGGTCCTAGGACCCCTAGAGACATATGTCATCATTTAATGTGTGAAAGGGGGTCATAGGTCAACTTATGACCCCCTTTGACCCATATGAAGCATTCTAATATGTCCCTAAGTGTCCTAGGACCCCTAGAGAAATATGTCGTCATGTAATGTGTTGAAGGGGGTCATAGTTCACCCTATGACCCCCTTCAAATCATATGATAGATTCTAATATGTCCCTAGGGGCCTTAGGACCCTTAGGGACATATGTCATTGTGGAATGTGTCGAAGGGGGTCATATGTCACCCTATGATCCCCTTCGACCCATATGAGTGATTCTAATATGTCCTTGGCGGTCTTAGGACCCCTAAGGACATATGTCATCGTGGAATGTATTGAAGGTGGTCATTGGTCACCCTATGACCCCATTCGACTCATATGAATGATTCTAATATGTCCCTAAGTGTCTTAGGATCCCTAGGGACAAATGTTGTCTTGTAATATGTCGAAAGGGTTCATAGGTCATCCTGTGACCCCCTTCGAACCATATAAACTATTCTAATATGTCCTTAGGGGTCCTAGGATCCCTTAGGGACATATGTCGTCATGGAATATGTCAAAAGGGGTCATAAGTCATCTTGTGAGCTCTTTTGACCCATATAAATGACTCCACTAGAAATAATATAGTAAAAATAATAATAATATAGTATAACAATCATATATATATATATATATATATATATATATATATATATATATATATAATTTATAGATTATAATAATAATAACATAATATATTATATATTATAATTTACATATGATAATAATAATAATAATAATATTATATAATAATATATATTATATTTATAGATAATAATAATAATAATAACATAATATATTATTATATATTAATAGATTATATATTATATCTTTACATTACGTTATATATATAATATAATATTATATTATTATATAATATATAGATTATATATTATTTTATATATAATAGTTATGTTATTATATTATATATTTATAGGTTATATATTATATCTTTACACATTTCATAACTCAAATTAGTTATATCACTTACAAATTTATTTTTCCCTCTAATTTTTGTGTCTTTTCCCTCCAATTTTTATGCCGCCGATATCGAATATCGAATATCCGATATGAGATCTGATATCCGATCTCATATCGGATATCTAATCTCAAATCGGATATCCGATCTCAAATCGGATATCCGATAAGGCTTGGGCCTTACTTTCCAGGTTTGGTACCTGGATAGGTGAAAAAAAGTCAGAGCAGATTTTGAAGCGCTTTTAGACGTGTTCAAACTCTATTTTTTTCACATTGCCACTTTTTGGCACACCATGATCCTGCACATACCCGAGTTAGAGTTTTCACACAGATATGCTAAGCGGGGACAGTTGTGAATATTGAAGAGGCAGACGCACAAAAGATTACTGTGTTTCATTTCATGAAATTTCGTTTGTAATTATTGGTCTACGAAAGGAGAACAAAAAATAAAGGAAACTAAGTCTTGTTTGATTTGGAAACTTTTGTTTTTTTTGGTAGTTCAGTAGGTTAATTCTGCACTCAACGACTTTCGACTACTAAACGTGTACGACCACACACCACGCGTCTTCCATAGGAAGAGTGCATTTAATATATTCTGCACTTCCAATCAAATGAAGGGTAGTGACTAATAAACTAAAACATCCAAGATGTAGCCTAATGGACGCTTGCAAAAAATGAAGTGCCTCATTGGTTTTAAGTTTCTTGTTGGGTGTACTATTAAATTTTCTTTGGCCCAGTTCACATCATTTCCATATTCTCGAAGCAATCTCACTTACACAAAAATTATTATTTCTAATTAAGGTCATGTCAATCAAGCACAAATTAAATGGACGTGACTAAATGTATCTTTGATCAAAATTGAAAGTACAATAGATTTTTTTGAAAATTTTAATATTTGTTGATTATGATTTGCATGTTTTAAATATAAAATAATAATAAAATTGAGAAAAAATCACTATATTTTCATAAATCTGGAAAAAAAATTGTTTGACTTTTGGTATATTCTATCTAGAGGATAGTTGACGCCAAACTAAATTTGCATTTCATAAGATGAAATTGTCCCTACGATCCTCTATAATGATCAATAGTGCACTATCTAATATGGATTAATAAACCTGTAATAATATTTAAGCAATAAATGAGGATTGAGGATTTAGCACTTAAATTATTTATAATGAATAATTAGTGATGTTATGAATTCATTTGTTTTACTAAAAAAAAGTTTTTAGCGCAAGTATAAAAATCTTACAATTTAATATCAAGCATTCTAAACATGATCTTAATTATTGCGGATATGAATTAGGAAAAGTTGGAATCTATTAACCTAGTCTCTAATAGTTGAACTCTACAATTGATTTGTCATCTAGGGTTAGCTACATGAAGGGTTCTCTCTAGTTCTTAGTCCTCTATTATCTATGTAATGACTCCTTATACTATCTTGGATACAATAAGTGATGCCACTATTGATCTGGACTCGTTCCCTTATTTCAAGTGTCCTTTGAGCTCTTGACGATTCTAGAAGGGATGTTTCTAAATTGTTAAAGAGTCAAGGTTCCTTGTTCGATGGTAATTTTGACATAGAATTTGGTCTTAGCTTGTTATTAGGAATGTATGTTTGAGTGTAGGCCTTCTATTGTGGTTTTGCCTCCTTTCACTATCCATTTTCATCCTAGAGCTTCATATTAGTTGTAAGAGCTTGAGCTTGAGAATTTTTAATTATCTTTTTGAGCATCTAGAATGGTTGCAACATTCACTTTGAAAGATTTTGAATAAACTTTTATAATATTAACATTGAATCAAAACATGAATTTCTAGAGTTTTGAAACTAATAAAACAAGTCAAGGTGTCTATGATGTCAGGCAAGTATATTATTTTCCCTTTTTTATTATTGAGTTCTACTCTAAGATTTTTTTAAGGGTCCTTGGTTACTAGGATTAAATGGCATCTATCTCTAAATTTTTTTCGTAATATCAACCCCCTAAATAGTATCAACGTCCTTCTTCATATTCGGCTATACTAGGGTTGTCCTTTGAACTTTGGATTGTCAAGATTCTTATGTTTATAGTCAAATATTTTGAGCAGTGATTTGTTATTGAACTATTACTAAATCTATGAAATATTTGTTGCATCTATGCTTTTTGTTGTTGTTGTTGGCTAATATATGTTAAGCTTAGAGAGATGAAAATAACAATTACATGCAAATATAACCAATATTATAAAAGAATATTAAAGCACATAGAAAAATATACCAGATATTTAGCATGGTTCACTCAATTCCTAGGCTACTACCAAACAATAAGTCCAATATTCTTATTATCTAGTGATTACAACCTGATTACTATCTACAATCCCTTGTAATTTAATATCGCCACAAGAAGGTACTAAATTATCATACATCATAAAACCCCTAACCCTAAGCCATTTTATACAAGTTTTTTAATGCTTATAAAATTAGGGCTACATTATTTCATGTTAGAGTAATGCAATAATTTCATTTCACTTATTAAATTACCTTTACTTCCTACTTAAGATTTCACTTTATGTACATACATTCCCATTTAATAAAAAAATATTAATTATTAAATGTTATTTACTTCTTAGGGTTTTCCATTTAGATTTTACGATCTCCTTCTACAAGGATTGATCAATTGTATATCTTTACTTATTCTTTTGGTTGATAATTAAATCTTGGATATTGTGAAAGAAAATTCCTTGTACTTTTCTTCTCTCTCCTTCTTAGTGATAGGTTTTTTGCATGCAAGTTTCTTGAGCTTAGAAGAATTATTTTTTAATCAAATCTTACATGTTATCAAAGCTAGATCTTCTGAAACTTGTTAAGACTTTTTGAAGGGACAGAGATCAACGCTTTGTTTGATTAGATCTAGTATTTTTTTAGCATCTGTTATGGAAATAATGAGGTCTCTAAAATTTAGAGCACTTAAGGTCCAAAAAAACCTCATGGTTGATTAAGAGGATGACAAAACCCTTATTTTCATATAAAGCATGCCTATTTTGAAGTCTACACAATTCTAAGGTAAAAACATTTTGCCTACCAAGTCTATATGGCTCTCGGCATGCAGATTGAAGTGAAAAAATAGAAAGCAAATTAAAAAATAAAGAAAAATTTGTGTTTATTAGAAAATGAAACCTTTATAAAAGAGGGTGCACCACTAAGCAACTATCACCATGCCACCCAACGGTCACTTTCGCACCTCCCCATGGCCTACATGTCATTGCAGCCTACTGCCTCTCACATGCTACTAACCCTCTATTAGAGTGGGGTTGTCATTGCACCAAAAGACTAATCTGTCAATGCCTGGTACAACCACTGAACTTATAGCACACAAGGGGCAGTTAAACCCTTGTCATGAATCCCAAGGGGAGCGCAAAATAAATTTCTAACAATCTCCCCTTTAGCGTTACCTGAGAATCTAAGGATTTGAACCTGTGCCTATGCTTTGATACCACTTGTTATAGTGAGGTTGTCATGGCACCAAAAGATTGATTTGTCAATGCCCAATACAACCACTCAACTTATAGTGCATAGGAGGTGGTTAAGCCCTTGTCATGAATCCTGAGGAAAGTGCTAAACAAATTTCTAACACCCTCCACCTGGGCCTCGTCTCCATCAGAGGAGTCACCCAAGCACCACCGCCACACAACCTGTGGCCTCAATATCCAGTCTGTGGTCATATGTCAGTCTGGGGAGCTTAATCTTTATTCTAAGGGGGCTTTCTTTTATTGGATTTTTAGAGGTACCTATATTTTTTTGTGATATATTGAGCATATGGTGTCAAAATTGGGAAAACAAGATACCGTCGAAAAGCTGATTTTGAGATGGACGTATTGGTGTAGGTTTTACTAGTGATTTTTTCTAGAATGGTACCTATTTTTACTGTTGAAGTCTAATGATCCTTTTTACATTCTAGGGGGGCATAACTTGCTCAATTTTTGTCTATTTTTTAATCTAAAAGAAGTTCCTTCAAACTCCTTCCATATTCTTTGTTATTTGCATCAAAAAATTTCAAAGGTACACATGATACTCAATAGAAGTTTTTTTTTCTCTTACTTGTATAAGCATTCCTTCTAGTATCTAGGGTTCATATTTTTGCATTGTGGGGGGGCATTTTTTTTCTTGTTTATGTAATTTACATCAGTAAACAAATATCTTCTAAAAATAAAATGGCCAAGACCACTTCTTGTGTAGTTGGACTCTACACCCACATAATTATCACACATGGACAACTACCATGACATGTCTTCTCTGTTCAAAGGGTTTGTGGTCTTGTTTAGATGAAATGCAACTAATTTTTTAGAGTACCTATTAGACCTTACGCACAAGAATATAGATGAGGCCATGGGTTTGATTTCTTTCAGTGTTTCAAATAGCTTAAAATTTCAACTTGATGGGCATGATACTCAAACAATCAAGATCATTGTGATAGGGTTGTACAAAGAACAAAATTGATATAAAGTGCATCTATTTGATACTATCAAAGCTTCAAGGAAGCTTTTAGATTTTCTCTTCCACCTTCCATTCCACTATGGATGATTTAGGTCCTAGATTTACCATGTCCACATTTAAGGTATTTTTTGATTAGTTAACTAGAAAAAAGGCCAAGCTTACATACTTGGATTCTCCACCAAGCTCAAAGAACTAGGCATTGGTTTCTTAGACATCTATAGGAAAGTCAAAGCCAAAACCAAAGCATAAAGTAGATTTAGCTCAAAGTGAGAGTTCCTCCAAGCAATCTTCTAGATCAGGTACTCAGAAATCTACTCCAAAGGGTAAACCTTATAAGTCTAGTGAGTCTTCCTCCAAGACTAATAAATTTATAAGTGATCCATGCAATTTTTGTGGCAAGGAAGGACATCCAATTTCTAGATGTTGGAAGCGTCTTGAGGCTTTAGAGGAGGCCATATAGCAACACAATATTTCTTTTCTGAAGCTACCACCTCCTTGTTCATGGAAAGGACATGTTCTTTCTGCACAAGTTGTATCTTCTTTTGTCACTTGGATCATTAATTCAGGTTCTTCTCACCATATAACACACTCACCTGATTTGGTTACCTCACTTTCTTAGAGTGTTACTACATAGATTGCAGTTAGCGACACAACACAACTTTCAATTTTAGGTTCTAGCACTATCTCTCTAGAGGGTTTTTCCCTATAGGATGTTCTATTGGTTCCAACCATTTCCACAAACCTCTTTCTTGTTTATCAGATTTGTCATTTTGTCTCTAGTAAGACAGTTGATTTCTCACCACATGATGTGATTATTCAAGACCCCCATAATCTTGATTTGGCTGATACTACAAGGAGTGTCAACTTATAGTCTCACTTATATCAATTTAATGGCTTTGAGAGTGTTAGAGTAAAGCATTAATTCCATTCCATTTATTAAATGTGCTTTACTCCCTTCTTAAGATTTCACTTTATGCACCTTTTGCATTCTCATTTAATAACTAATTAGTAACTATAAATATAATTTACCTTTTAGGTTACTCTTTTTACCTTTTAGGTTATCCTTTTTAGCTTTCAATATCCTTCTATAAGAATAGATCATTTGTAATTATCTTGCATCTTTTTCATTTTTGAGAATACAATTTGCATATTTTCAAAGCAAAACCCTTGCCTCCTCTTGTCTTCTCTATGACATATTTTTACATGCAAGTATTCTTTAGGCTTTGTGGATTTGTATTGCTCAAATCCTTCATAGTATCAGAGTCAAATCTATTGTAGCTTGTTTGGTATTTGAAGAAAAAGGAGATTGAGGGTTTGATAGAACAAATATGGATTTTTTTGGGCATTCCTTATGAAAATAGAGGGTCACTAATTTTTGGAGCACTTTGAGGCCAAACAGACCTCAGATGGATTCAGAAGGTGTCAAAACCCATATTTTCATAGAAAGTTTGTCGATTTTGGACAACATTGATCTAGAAGGCAAAAAAAGTTGCATAGTAGGGTCATACGACATCTGCACCCAATGTTAGAATTCTTTTAGAATAACTGAGAGGGGGGTGAATCAGTTATTCAAGGTCCAATAATGTCCAATACAAATTTTTTAATAAAATGGGAGTGAATCAAAAGTACTAGCTTTTTTACTTTCTTGTCAAATCCTTAATGGCATATCATTGAAATTATCATGCATGCAATTAAACATTAAAATATCATGAAAAGTAAGCATGCATCACCTCATAACAAAAAGGATTTTGGTGACCCAAAAACCCTCCAGGAATAAGAAGGTAAAACTAGGGTGTGGATGACACCCACAAAATTACTGCGCAATTGATTTCAACCACTTCTAATGGTTTGCCCTATTAAAGGCTTGTCCTCTTAAAGGCTTTACACACTGTCAGATATGACCTTGTTAAAGGATTTCTACACCCTGTTAGGAGTGTGCCCTATTAGAGGACTTAAGAACATTCAACTTAGAATTCCACCCTGTTAAAGGATTTACATAGAGCTATTAGGCCCACCCAAGTCCATGGGATTTACAGCCACCTTCTCAAAAGAATCTTTTATCCCTCTCTAAGGATCTCCTATCCTTCTCATGAGAATCTCTTATCCTTCTCTTGGGGATCTTCTATCCTTTTCTTGGGGCTTACCCACCTAGCTATTAAGCTAACCTAGCAATGTAGGATTTCAATGTCTAATACAATGGTAAGAAAGCATTAGAAAGGTTTTGACCTGATAAAGATTGGAACTCTAACCTTGCAAATTTTAGATCACTCTTCAGTTCTTTCCTTTTCTTGGCTTTTCTTCCTTGTAGTGGTGACAACTTGTCCACCCTTCAAGATCTATCTCCTTGAGTTCTTCCACTCGTTATGCCAATGAACTCTATGGTCACTTGATCAACTCAGAGTCTTGATGCTTTGTGCTTACTCCTCACCATGTCCTCTTCTTAACACTTCACACTAGCCTTCTCTTGGCTTCTTCACATGATCACACTTATGACCAACTCATTCTCCTCACTTATTTGATCTCTAACTTGTGACTTCTTATAAAGAAGTTCTATTCTTCATTTCCTGCTCAAATCTTCCCGCTCATCAATTTGAATTGATCTAAGAAAATGATATTGTTTTCCCTCCTAATTGTTTCTTCCAAAAACTTCATAATAAATCCATCAGCATTTTCCTTGAATTGGTTTTCATGGATTACATAAAATTTTATGACATCTACTCATCGTCCTTATCATCCAACTGATTCACAAAATTCAACGTAACAAACTTATCATTACTGATCTGGATCTTTTTGTCTTATCAATAATGCAACAACTTGGCATCATTGGTTTATTGATGCTCAACTCCTTCTGTATTATTCGACTTCTACTGCATTTACTGGTGCTCAACACTTGAAGAAATTTTCTTGGCATCCATTACCTTTTTCTGATGCTTGACACCTAAAGTCTTTTCCTGAGTTACTCGGCACTTGAACAATCCTGTGTTACGTGGCACTTGAACAATCCTATGTTACTCGGCACCCCAAGGATTGCTCAGCACACACTGAAGTTGAACTTTCTCGGGTTCAACTAAGAATTTTCTTGGCTCTAACTAGCTTGCTGGGCTCTCACAAATGAACTTAGTTATGCTTTACAAATGACTTAGTTAAACCTTTTATTTTGAGTGTATCTAAGTGTGTCCATTCCTTGTGTCTTAGAGTATGTCATCAATACATTATTTCATCATTGTCTTCGCTAATCCTTATACTTCATTACAACATCATAACTTCAACCTTTCTCTAGGTGTTCTAGTTACATCTTGTTGATTAACTCCTCCTTGTCAATCAACTAAGTGATAGTATTTGGATCACTTAAGCAATTGTCATTCTTGTAGTTAGCAAGTTTGACATCAATGACTAAATAATGATTGAAAGAATTCTTTACCAATTCCATCATTCTTCATTCAAAGATCTTTTCAATCATTTCCAACACCCAATCTAAGGCAAGTTTTTATTTTTAAAAAAACATAAAAAATTAGTTTTTTTAGTGCAGTAGTTTGAAAAATCATCCAGTGGTCACTGAAACCGCTAGTGGTTATAGTAATCGCCAATGGTCTCGTAGACCGTTGTGGCTCTGGCAACTGCCAATCGCTCAACTAGCCATTGCTACTAGTGGCACCTCCCTCCTCTTATCTTTTTCTTCTTTATGACATGTTTTTACATGCAGTTATTCTTCAAGCTTTTTGGGTTTGTATTGCTCAAATCCTTCATAGTATCAAAGTTAGATCTATTGTAACTTGTTCAGTATTTGGAGAGAAAGGAGATTAAGGGTTTGACAGAACAAATATGGATTTTTTTTGGTATTCCTTGTGAAAATAGAGGGCCACTAATTTTTGAAGCACTTTGAGGCCAAATAGACCTCACAAATGGATTCAGAAGGTGTCAAAACCCACATTTTCATAGAAAGTTTGTCGATTTTGGACAACATTGATCCAAGAGGCAAAAAAAATTGCACAGTAGGGTCGTACGACCTCTGCACATAATCTAAGGCAAGTTTTTATTTTTAAAAAAATGAAAATTTAGTTTTTTTAGTACAACAGTTTGAAAAATCCTTTAACAATCATTGAAACCACTAGCAATCTCGTAGACCACTACAGCTTTGGTGACCACCAGCTGCTCAGCTAGCGATCACTACCAGTGGCACCTCCCTCCAACCACTATTATCATGGCTTAACCACCCTCCCTCCACTCAAACATTTTTGGGGGCCCTATCATTTTTTTGCAATATCTTGAGCATACAGAGGTATTTTTTTTATCCAAAAGAAGTGTTAGAAAGCTATTTCCAAGATGGAGATGATGGAGCAGGTATTTTTGGGAATCTTTTCCATTTTGGTACATGTTTTTTTTTTTAACTTCATTGATGACTTCTCTCTTTTGTGGGGCATAACTTCTTTGTTATAGCTTTGTTGTCCGATCTGAAAAAAGCATTGGAAAGCTTGTCTCAAGCTCTTTCCAGATTCTGTGTCATTTCACCAATATTTTGTACTGGGTATTTGTGATTCATATCTGAATTTTTTTCTCTTTTCATTCTTATGCATTCCTTTTATAAGCTGGGGTTCAGTTTATTGCATTGTGTGGGGTATTTTATATTACTTTTTGTTATTATATCAACATATTAGAAAACCTCAAAAACCCCTCCTAAAACAATGGCTAAGACCTCTTCTTCTCTAGTAATTCTATACCCACACAACTATCATACATGGAAATCCCATATGCAATAGCCTCTTCGTTCAAAGGGTTTGCGATCTTGTCTAGATATAGTGTAACTAATTTTTCAGAGTCAATACTAGACTTTGCAACATAAGAATAAAATGGATGAAGCTATGGGTCTAATTTCTTTGAGTAATTTAGACAGCTTACAATTTCATCTTAATGAGTGTTCCACTCCTCAAGAAATGAGGGACAAGTTTAATGACTTGTTTGGTACCATCAATGATTTTAGAGCACTTCAGATTGAGGAAAAGCTCACTTCTCTTGTACCTCATGCTTTCTCTTCTATTGAGGACTTTCTTATGAAGTTCAAATAGCAAAGGAATTTGTTAAAGGGATGCAGGAAAGTGAAGATAGATAAGGAGTGCATCTACTTGATTCTCTCCAAACTTCAAGGAAACTTTCAAATTTTCTCTTCTACCTTCCATTCCACTATGGATGCCTTGGGTCCTAGATTTGTTATGCCTACTTTTGAAGTCTTTTGTGATCGCTTGACTAGAGAGTAGTCCAAGCTTACACAATTGGATTCTATCACTGGTTCAAAAACATAATCATTGGTGGCTTAGACATCTACAAGGAAACATAAGTAGAAAATAAAGTCCAAGACAAATTCAACAGATAGTGAGTGTTCCTCCAAGCCTACTCCTAAATCAAATGCTTAGAAACCCTCTCAGAAGGATAAATCTTCTAAGTCTAATGAGTCTTCCTCCAAGACTAAGAATTTCATAGGTGATCCTTGCAATTTTTGTGGCAAGGAAGGACATCTAGTTTCCCAGTGTTGGAAACATCTTGAGGCTTTAGAGGAGGCCATGTAGCATCATAATATTACTTCTTCGAAGCCACCACCTCCTCCCTCAGGGAAAGGACATGCTCTTTCTAGATGAGCATTATCTTTTGTAGCTATTTGGATTCTTTATTTTGGAGCTTCACACCATATGACACACTCAAGAGATTTGGTTGCCTCACTTTCTCAGAGTGTTACTACATATATTGTAGTTGGTGATTCTTCTCAGCTTTTAGTCATAGGTTCACGAACTATCTCTTTAGAAGGTGGTCCACTATAGTATGTTCTATTGGTTCTAGCTATTTCTATGAACCTCATGTCTATATTTCAAATTTGTCATTCAGGCTCTGGAAAGATAATTAAGTTCTCACCACATGATGTGGTTATTCGAGACCTTTATGATCCTTACTTAGTTATTTCTATAGGGAGTGTTGATCTGAAGTCTCACTTATATTAGTTCGATGGCTTTAAGATCTCTGATTCTACAGGTGTTTCTCTCATTGCTCATGTAGACATAGTGAGAAAACTATGGAAAGAGAATTTTGGCCATGTCAACTACAGATATCTATAGTAGATGAGTACACATGAGCTAATGATTATGTTACCTCAGATCTCTTGTACTGATGGTGTTTTTCAAGGTTGTGCCCTTGGAAAACATCATAGAGATCCTTTTCCAGCAAGTAGATCCACATGTGCTAAGGCACCATTGGAGTTGATACAGTGCAGTGATCTTATGACATTTCCCACTCCATCTTTTTTAGGTTCTCAATATGTGCTCACCTTCATAGATGACTTCTCTAGACACACATGGGTGTACTTTTTGAAGTACAAGTTTGATGTCTTTGATTATTTTCAAATCTTTAAGATATTTGTGGAGAACTAGTCTGGTCTTTCTATCAGGCGTATAGGCACTGACAATGGGGGGAATATGTGAATCAGTCTTTCATACATTTTGCACTGAGCATGGTTTATAGTATCATTTCTTCTTTCCCCACACCCGTCAGCAGAATGGGGTTGCAAAGAGCAAGAACAAAACATTATGGGAGATGGCCAATTGCATGATACAATCTCGAGTTATGAGTTCTTCATTTTCAGTTGAGGCTATCAATTGTGCCAACTATATTTAGAATTGGATGCCTCATAAGGCATTGTAACACTTGACTCTTGAGGAAGCTTGGAATCATGTTAAGCCCGATGTTTCTACTTTCCACATTTTTGGTAGTGAGGCTTGGGTATTTATTGCAAATGCTTAGCGAAAAACCATGGAGAAGAAGATTTAGCCACTCATTTTTGTTGGCTACTGTGAGGATGTGAAGGTATATAGGTTGTTTGATCTTGATTCTAGAGATATCTTGTTTCAGTAAAAAACCATGGAGAAGAAGAGTTAGCCACTCATTTTTTTTGGCTATTGTGAGGATGTGAAGGTATATAGGTTTTTTGATCTTGATTCTAGAGATGTCTTGTTTTAGCCAGATGTTCTGTTTGATGAGCATTATCCTCCTATGGATCCTCCTTCTCTAGCTTCTTCCTCACTACCCAATACTTTTTCTATTCCTCCACTAGATTATGCATCCTCTAAGGAAGATCTTGATATTGATCCCCATTCACCACCTCCATAAGTTGTGCAGCGAGTGCCCAAGTGGGCTCATGATATTATTGATGTAGCTAGACCTTTGGTAGGTGATTTTATTGATGCTCATTGCACTTGTGCTAAGACTATAGGTATTGGCCTCTTGATTCATGCCATTTTAGATGATCCACAAAGTTTTTCATAGGTGATAGGACACTCAAAGTGGGATAGGGCTATGGATGAGGAGTACTTTTCTTTGATGAAGAACACACATGGGATCTTTGTCCTCTTTTGAAAGAAAGAAAATTGGTTCAGTGTCGATGGCTGTACCTTACCAAGTATGTTGCAGATGGTTCTATTGATAGGTACAAGGCACGTCTTGTTGCAAAGGGTTTTTCATAGGTTGAGGGTATTGATTACTCTAAGAACTTTGCCCCTATTGCCAAGATGAATTTTATTTGCCTTGTATTCTCTCTTGCAACTTCACAGGGATGGATAGGTTTTTAGATGGATGTGAAGAGTGCCTTTTTGCATGGAGACCTTCATGAGGAGATCTATATCGAGCAACCTCATGGTTTTGTGAAGGAATCTTCATTAGTATGTCAACTTTGGAGGTCTTTATATGGTCTCAAACAAAACCCTAGGGCTTGGTATGCAAAGATGGATTCTTTCTTGCTTTCTTCATAGTTCACTCAATGTCATTCTAACCTAAAATTTATGTTCAACACCATGGGGTTGACTTATTGATACTTGTGCTTTATGTTGATCACCTCATCATGATAGGAAGCTCAATCTCCATGATATAGAGTGTTCAATAAGCATTGCGAGAGAAGTTTGGGATGAAAAACCTTGGACTTTTGCACTATTTTTTAGACCTATAGGTTGTTCAATCTTTGGATGGCATAACCATACTCCAACATAAGTATGCTCTTGATATGCTTCAGAGATTTGACATGCTTGATATCAAGCCTACCCCTACACCTTTCTAGTTAGGTGTTGTTTTATCTACCACTTTCTCTACTCCTATAGTGGATTCCACTTTATATAAATAACTTGTGGGTAGTTTTTTGTACTTGAAACACACACATCCTAATGTTTCCTTTCCGGTTGGACTTGTCTCTCAATTCTCTCATGATCCTCATGAGAATCATTGACGAGATTCCAAATTTATCTTGAGGTATATTAGAGTTACAACATTTTATGGCATTCACTACACATTAGGGGATCCTCACATTGTTGGTTTCATAAATTCAGATTGGGCTAGTGATATTGATGATCACAAGTCTACTTCTAGTTTTGTTTTCTATCTTGGTTCTAGTCCTATCACATGGTTTTGCAAGAAGCAAGATGCTCATGTATTGTCATCTATAGAGGTAGAATAAAGGGCAACTATATTGGCTAGTTAGGAGGTTTTTTGGCTTCGACAATTGATGACAAAGATTGGATTTCCTCCTAATAGTCCCACTTTTCTATGGTGTGATAATCAAAGTGCTATACACATTTCACATAACCCAATTGAACATTAATGGACCAAGCACATTGAGCTTCACATGCACTTCATTATGCACGTGATTCAAGATGACACTTTGAGCTTGGAGTACATTCCTATAGCTCAATAGGTTGTAGACATCTTCACTAGACCTTTTGTATCCCTACGGTATCCTCAACTACATTCTATGCTTGGGGTGAAGGAAGTTGTCCTTGGGGAGTCTTAGTGATGAGTCCTTCCTTCCTTCTTTTTCATGCTATCTCTTTTTGGAGTATATTTTTTCCCATTGGGTTTTCTCTATTTCTCTATTTCATAGAGATTTGGTTGTGATTGGATACCTCATTAGGCCTTGTTGCTGAGATCCAAGTTTTCTTTTAGCATTGCATTGTAGTTTCCTTGCTTTGTCTTCATTGTTTGTAGTTTCATTGTTGCTCATCTTAAGGGGGGTGTTAGAGAAAAGTGTTAATTTAATTTTATTTATTAAATGCACTTTACTCACTTCTTAAGATCTCACTTTATGCACCTTTTTCATTTTAATTTAGTAATTAATTAGTAATTATTAAATGACATTTACCTTTTAGGTTACCCTTTTTACCTTTTAGGATACCCTTTTCTAGTTTTAATCTCCTTCTATAAGGATAGATCATTTGTAATTATCTTACATCTTTTTCATTTCTGAGAATACAACTTGCATATTTTTAGAGAAAAACCCTCGCCTCCCCTTTGTCTTTTTCTTCTCTATGACAGGTTTTTACATGTAGGTATTCTTCAGTCTTTGTGAATTTGTATTTCTCAAATCCTTCAAAGAGCTCTGATTCTATAAGTGTTTCTCTTGTTTATCATGCAAACAGAGTGAGAAAGAATTGACATGAGAATATTGGCCATGTCAACTACACATATCTACAGCAAATGAGTACAGAGGAGCTAGTGACTAGGCTACCTCATATCTCTTCTACTAGCAGTGTTTGTTAAGGTTGTGCACTTGGAAAACATCATAGGGATCCTTTTTCGATAGGTAGATCCACACACACTAGGGCACCATAAGAATTTATACATAGTGATCTTATGTTATCCTCCACTCCATATTTTTTAAGTTCCTGATATGTGCTTACCTTCATAAATGACTTCTCTAGACACACATGGGTGTAATTTCTTAAGTACAAGTCTGATCTCTTTAATTCATTTTTAATATTTAAGACATTTTTGGAGAAGTAGTTTGGTCTTTTTTTTGAGCATATACACACTAAAAATGGCAGGGAATATGTGAATCAATCTTTCAAAAAATTTTGCATTGAGCATGGTATACATCATCAGTTCATAGTTCCTCATACCCCTCAATAGAATGGGTTTGCTAAGAGATAGAACATAATATTATAGGAGATGGAAAATTATATTATACAACCTCAACATATGTGTCCTTTTTGGGTTGAGACTATCAATTGTGTCAACTATATTTAGAATCGGATGCCTCATAAGCCATTGCGATATTTGACTCCTGAGGAGGCTTAGACTCATGTCAAGCTTGATGTTTCTACATTTTTGTATTTTTGGTAGTGAGACTTGGGAATTTACTCCAAATGTACAGAGGAAAGCCATGAAGCAAAAGAGTTGACCACTCTTTTTTTTTTGGCTACTATGAGGATGTGTAGACATACAAGTTATTTGATCCTGATTCTAGAGAGGTCTTGTTTTGGTGAGATGTCTAGTTTGATGAGTGTTATGCTCTGATGGAGCCTCTATCACCAGCTTCTCCCTCACTTCCTAGTAGTTTGTATTCTTCTCTGCATGACTCTTTATCTCTTGAGGAAGATCCTGATGATGATCCACCTTCCCCTCCTCCCCCTAATGTTTCGTGAGTGCCCAAGTGGGCTCATGATACTATTGATGCAATTGGACCTATGACAAGTGATGCTTCATATTTTCATCATACTTGTGCTCAGACATCTAGTACTAGTCTTTTGAGTCATGCCATTTTAGATGATCCATAGTGTTCTTAACAGGTGATAGGACACTCAGATTCGGACAAGGCTATGGATGAGGAGTATTCTTCTTTGATGAAGAACCACACTTTGGATCTTTTCTCTCTTTTGAAAGGAAGAAATTTGGTTCAGAGTAGGTGGGTGTGTTGTACCAAGTATGTTGTAGATGGTTCTATTGATAGGTACAAGGCACGTCTTTTTGCAAAGGCCTTTTCATAGGTGGAGGATATTGATTACTCTAAGACCTTTTCTCTTGTCACCAAGATGGAGTCTATTCACCTTGTACTCTCTCTTGCATCTTCTTAGGGATGGACAGTTTATCAAATGGATGTGAACAATGTCTCTTTGTATGGAGACCTACATGTGGAAATCTATATGGAGTAGCCTCAGGGTTTTGTGCAAGACTCTTCTATGGTGTGAAAACTTTGGAGGTCCTTGTATGATCTTAAACAAGCCCCTTGATCTTGGTATGAGAAGATGAATTCCTTCTTGCTTGCATAACACTTCACACACTTCATTTTGATCCTATAGTGTACATTCAACATTATGGGGCTGATCTCATTATTATAGGTATCTCACCCTCTATGATTCATAGTTTTCAACAAGCTTTGAGATAGCAATTTCATATGAAAGACCTTAGACTTCTACACTATTTTTTTGTGCCTATAGGTTGTTTAGTCTTCAGATGGGATAGCTATACTCTAGCAGAAGTATGCTCTTGATATGCTTTAGAGATTTAGCATGCACTAGTACATTTCCCCCTAATTTTCAACCTAAATTTTTGACCAATGAAAATATTGGCCTATGAATGCTTTTTTTTGGTTTTTTTGCCTGATTTGGTTAAAATTTTGACCAAATTAGGGTTTCCCATTTTTCTCAAAATTTCTACCGAATCATGTTTAATAATGTAGGATGGGTAAAATAAAGAAAATTGGGTTTTACGTTTGGCACCATATTCATGTTTGTTCATTGAGCTCTGTGGAACCATCATCTCTCATCCCAACTAGTACAGATTGGCTCCCCACTTGGTTTTAGATTGAGCATCTTGAAGGCAATGTGTTTAAGACTCACTCACTAGTGTCTTCATGACAAAAAATTACCATTATTGCACTATTTTCTTCATCACTCTTCAAAGAAAATTTGAACATTCTTGTGTCTTTTATTTGGTGGTAAAAGTAAACAGGGTATGCATTTAATGGTATATTTGCAACATCTTGTATTGCTTTAAGTGCTTATATATTGTTATTACCATACATGTGAAAATGCAAAACTAGCACGAGAAGCAAGCCCAATGTAATAGAGCTATCTACAACTCTTAAAACTTTTAATAGCAATATGTCTCGGAGACACATACCCAAGTAGAATAGTCTATCATTGATGTGGAACAATCTGTATAACTTCCAAAAATACTAAAAATCCTATAATGCCTTTGATGGTTTCAAAATATCTCCCCTGTGAAGAAAAGACATCCACATAGAGAAGAAAACCAAAGATGATGGCATGGATGCAATGTTCATGAATCATTGCCAACTAAAAGAGGATAATTTCACTAAATCGATAGTGCCTAAGGTGTGGCAAGCTACAAGTCTTGAAGTCGATTTTCTCTCAAAGTGAATTGAAGCAACAAAATACAATTGCAATCTTGACGCAATGATCTTGGAAACATTGGATAGAAAAACATTGACATTATTCGTTCCAAGTTCAAAGGTAGTGTAGTCAATCATGGACTATAGTGAGGTTATACTCAGTTGAAGGAATTGGAAAATATTGTGAGATACACCATCAACCATTAACATAAATGGAAATTCTGTGGGAAATCTTGTGAGATACACCATCAATCATTAAAAAATTCCATGTTCTTTTCTTGAAATTTCTCTCTATCAAACTAGCATAAAAAGACCTAATTTTATTTCCTCTTATGTTGAAGCTTATACTATAATAATAAAATCATTGGATAGTTCTCCTCTCAAGATGAATACTTTTTTCTTTTTTCTTTTGGACTGTGTCACAATCTTTTTGCGTTAAACTCATTGGCTTCCTATGCACCCAATGCCACATTTAATCTATTTCTTCTCTGTCCAACAACATTGAGATGCACTTTTCAGATACACCTTAGATCTCATTCTTTGCAATATAGGAATTAAGGTGTTAATATGGTAGAATCCAAAGCTTAGCCTTGAGATGATGCCAGTAGTAGTTTTTTTAATAATGATCACCTTTTCTTTTTTAAATTCTTGTGTAACATCTATGCTGCGTTCAAAAATTTATCTATCGAATCCATATTTCACATGGATTGGAGCTCTTTCTCAAGCTTGAAAAAAATCAAACAATACTTTATAAGCCTACCATCTCTTGTCTTAAACTCTCAGCTAGCGATATCATAGAAAGAAAACTAATATTTTAAAATGGCTCCCTTTCATTTTCATTGGTCTCCCGACAACTTGGTTGGAGCTCTTAACCTTGGAATGTTGGGAGTAAAACTATTAAGTTTTTACCTTATGATGACATTTTTCTTGCTGATTATGTTTGTTGAAAGAGATTTTTTGTTGTTTCCTCTTAGTTTTGTACTTCAAAATAACCTATGAAAATTTTTCATTAGGAGACGTAAGGGAAATTTGATGTTTATTTGTTTCATTTTCTTAATAATTTTGCTTAAATAAATTTGATGTTTATTTGTTTCAAGCTACAAAGACTTTCTTTAGCAATAATTGGTGTTATTTATTTTTCATGAATGTTTAAAAAAGCATTAAAAAAATAAAGCAGAATATAAAAAATTCACAACTGAAGATTACAAGTATACCTATCTTAGAACCATTTTTTACTGGAAGAATATTTTAGATAAGAACTCAAGGACATAGATTAACAAATAATCTACATAAATGTCAAGGTCCCAACCTGATTCAACTTTGGATAGGTCAAGAATGTCATTTATAAGTTGAAGAACCAAATCCCTAGAGGATGTCATGACACCTAGCAACTTCTGTTGTTCTGGATCTAATTTGGTTGTTGAAAGTATTTCAACCATGCTAACAACACTAGTTAATGGTGAACATATCTCATGAAACATGGTTGCTACCATTTGTTTTTCCCTCATGGTTTTCTCTATAGACAAAAATTATACAAAAAACCATTCAATTTTAAACAACAAAGTGTTCAACATTGTTCTTGTACAAATAATGATACCATATTATAAAGTTGAGACAATAAATAAAAACAATACTCTTCATACTAAGTATTCTAGATCTTTTGAATTTGAAATAATTTTCCTTTGTAATGCCTCCTAGATTCAATTCTCCTTCTTTATGCATGGATGTTATTTTAAATGGATTAAGCTATACTTAATAAATCTCACTTATTATAATTGAAATGATAGGCATTAAATAGGAAAATGACGAGATCTCTAATTCATGGATGGCTAATACCTCAAAAATGTTTTCACAACTTACTACACAAAAATGAATAATCCATAGATCTCTCATGTAGTAGGCATCATGACCTAATAAAAGTAAAATCCACCTCCCAACTCCATTCCACATATTTAAAAGTTATATCTATGGTTTTTTTGAGTTTTGTCTCCATAGAATTTCACACTTCTATTTTCTCTCGAAGCTTTGCCAACTTCTCTCTCTTTGTAACTTGCAAAAATTGCCCATACAAAGAACATTTTTTAGTGACTTGGAGAACTGTGGCCTAGCATAGCAGCTAATTCTTTCTATTGGTTCCAAGTGCCATAAAGTTTTGAAAAGGTAATACTAGAAAATTTTAATGGCAAAAATCACTTGAAATTATATCCTTCATCATCATTTCTGCTTGAAGTTAGCTATAAAAGTAGAAAAAAAATGTTTGTAATGACAAGAAAACCTTGTTGTAAAGAAATATAGGTTATGAAGCCTCTGTAGCTATCTTCATTTTTTTCATCCACGGTTAAAATTTTCTTGTATGTTCTTTCTCAAGGCCTTTGTTGTTGGTTGAATATCTTTATTTTACATTACCTAGATCATAGTATCTATATCTACATCTATACTATTCTTGTAAGTATTGAATGTTCTCTACCAATATAGGATTGTCTATAAGATAAGGTGATTATATTCAAATATAAGATTATATCATATATTTCAATCTTAAAATTAATGCTCATTCTATATGTTACAAGAATGAATTTCCCCTGATCCAACAAGTAATTAATAACATGACCTACATAAAACTATAAACAAGCTAAGTTGAGAGACTCAACCAAAACTTGGCACCTCAAATTAGTTCAAACTCAATTAGTTTTCCATGTACATGGCATGTTGCAAGAAACTTGTTAGTTCATAAAATACTCGTCTTATAATTCAATTTCAAACATAATATAGGCTAGATGGTTGTTAGGCATAAAATAATCTCATTAGTTTCAGCTATATGAAAGTATCTAGATTTTATTTCCAATTCACCATTAGAAACATAAGGAACTACATGAAATAAACAACTTTCCAATTGGAAAAGAGGCAGAGGGTGAAATTGAGCAGTATATTTTCTAATTAGCACCATCCTCCCCATACTAACAAATTCTTATAGATAGCATTATTTGAAAAATTATCAACTAAAAGGAAACTAGAATGGTGAACTAATCAGCCCAAGACCTTGCATACAAATTCAAAAGGAAATTGAAACCAATTTTTTTTTTCTTACAACAATATTTTTGGCTTTTAATTATATAATTGTTATTCTACTAAGTTACTAGAAAGAAACTTGCAACAACCTTGTTGCTAACATATCGATCTGGAGTCGGACCATGTATATCAATACTTCCACAATTTTTTATATGTACAAGTAATGGATGGGACTGTGTTGTGTCCAATTAGAAAAAGTTGTGTTCATAATACAAGATTTAGATTACCTACATAGACAGAGTTGTATGGAGATAATTTTTTCCTAAATACAAATGTATCTATCTGACATTAACAACATAACATATTCTAAAGCCTTTATAAAACTCAGTGTCCTAGAAACTTAGCAATTTTGTTGAATGCAAAACTACTAGCAGGTGACGTACCTTTGCTCCTTATACCTTAATTTATTTTTTCAGAAAAAGGCTCAAGAGCTTTGTATTAGTCTATGTAGATTTAATAAAAATCAAGGCAAATCATGAAGAAAACAAGTTGGCAAGCTATCCATTAGCCAAAACAAAGAGTATATCCCTAAAGAGCAATATCAACTTTGATTATATAAGGAACTAAATCTCTGAGCATCTATCTTGAGATATGTGTAGCTTAGAGATTAATAATATTAAAAATACCAACATCTAGAGTACTATAATAAGAATGTAAATGCTGCAAATACATAAGGACACTTTATAACTCTACAATATTTTCTTTAGGAGAAATAGGTCCATTAGCTGGGGCCTACAACATGTCTTTCTACTTTGATTCAGGCTCCTTCCTTGCTTACTATTGTCGTTTCACAACGTACACCCCATCTCATCTAGAAATGGAGACCACCTACTTAATTTTTTCGGCCTTTCAAAACTCTAGTTTGAGGTCCGAGTCTTTTTAGGGTTTTATCTCTTGTTTTTGGTCAAATCCAGGTCTTGGTTTGGAAACCCAAAGTCTAGATTTCATCATCAGAGGAGATAAATCATTTTTGCAAATTAAAAAAGCACACCAACGCACCTCCCCAAGTGCACTAGTGTGCTAAAATTCAAAGGAAAGAACTTCCCTCTTAGAAGTGCACAGTTGCACAACTGCACACCTCCAAGAGGTACACTAATGCGCCTCCTCTACCTTCCATTCCCCCTGCCATCTTCAAAGAACACATTTATAACACCAGAAAAGAGATGCACATTAGCGCACCTAATTAGGTGCACTGATGTGCACCTTAATTTTTTTTTGCATCCTTGGCAATTAAGTCCAAATATGAGGTGCACTGATGCACACCCCATTTTATAAAACTTAATGAAAAGATGAAAGCACACTAGGCACACCTCTAAGGCGCACCAAGTATGCTCCTTTTTTCTTATCAGAGGTTTGAATGAAATTTTCATGTGTTTTGTGTTCTTGGTCTCTTTTTTCATAATTAGGGTTTGTTTAAGGTTTGATTCTCAACTCTCCAGATTAATTTTTGCTTTCTCTGTGCAAATGAAAAAGTATCCTCAACTTGTTGGGGTCATAAATTTTGACCTAGAGCTCAAAATTTAGAACCATTTACACCTTTGGAAAGAAGAACTAAAAATCTAATTTTAGTCCCTAAAATAGTGAGCCTTTGGTTTCCTAGTTTTAGGGACCGAAGAAAGTTTCAACTTGAGATTTTGAGCAAAAGACCTCTAAAAAAGCCAGTTAAGAGGACCTAGAAAAACTTTAGAAAAAATATGGAAAAGTTTCAAACATTTGATCAATTTGGATGATTTGGTCTCTCACCAGGAAGGATCGAGCAGTCGAAGAGAAGAAAGAATTAAGAAATTTATATTGAAAATCAAAGATACAAAGGTTGGATACATTACCAATAACAGGTTCTTCATCTTATGCAACTGTTGATGACAAGATTCAACACAGGTGCCTTGGGATTTTTGAAGCACAGGAGTTCTAGTCTATGAAATTTTTTGGCTAGAAAGAGGGTATAAATCATCAAAAGGATCAAAGTAAGTGTTATTCTTAGAATGGTTTTCACATTTGAGTGCCAACACACTTAACCACTTTCTACATTGAAGCCGAGTACACTATGTATGCCGAGCCATAGCTTGTGTCGAGTCAGGAAATCCATCAAGTGCCGAGTGATCTTCAGGTGCCGAGTAGCTTTTAGGTGCCCAGTGAAGAATCAAATGCCAAGTGACTTTAGGTGTCGAGCATGATCCAAGTTCCGAGTGATATTTAGGTGCCAAGTCACCTATGCTGCCGAGCAAGACAGGAACGCTACAGGAGTCGAGTTACAGATGGTGCCGAGCATCAGAAATTAGTAAGTGCTGAGTAACCCAAGATCAACATATGAGTTTGTGACTTCAAAAACTCTGATGTAAACCACTTTTATGGCTAACATATGATGAATTTTGATGGATCTAATAAATAAGATCAAATCTTTTATTTCTCCTATGTAATCTACATGCAGCCAATAAGAAAAATGAAGAAGGCATGCAACCAATAACAAATGTGCAAGAAATGAGTGGAATTAGAGATTCAATATGGATCATAGATCCATACCTAACCCTAAGTCATTGAATGTCTTTATAAGGAAGATGAAATCTCATTGTAAAAAAAAAAAATGGATCAAAGAGCAGAAGGTGAAAATATAGTGAAATTCAAAATGATGAAGAATTAAAGAAAGTGTGCAGCAATCAAATATCGTTAATCAGAAAAAAGAAAGAGATATGAACAAGATATCATATTTCAAAGAATCAAGATAAGAGAGAGCAGATCAAGTGCCTAAATTTAGCAATCAAGGATTGTAATTTATCAGGTTTATCACATCTAATACTCTCTAGCAATTGTATTAGAAAGGACATCTTATATTGATAGGTTAGTTTAACAACTAGGTAGTAGATCCTTAAAGAGGTGACTAAATCCTTTAATAGGGTGACACTTAATAAGTGTTTCTAAATCCTCTAACCAGGTCACTATTGACATAGTGTAAAGCCTTTAATAGGGTAGGCCTTTCACAGGGCAAACCATCAGAAGTGGTTAAACATTATTACTGCAGTGATTTTGTGGGTATCATCCCCACCCCAGTTTTACCTTCTTATTTTTGAAGGGTTTCTGGGTTACCAAGTTCTAGTGTTATATGTTGTTGATGCATGTGTTTACTTTATGTTTATCTCATATATTTACATGCATGCAATTTACTTTCAGTTAAAATTTTTACATAGGAAAGGTGTAATACTTCTTTTTCACCCCCCACCCCCCCCCCCCCCCATCCCCTCTCAGAAGCATTCTTCCCATTTGAATATTCGAACAATTGGTATTAGAGCAAGGGTTCTCACAAGGAGAAGCCTAACAACTTGGAGAAAAAGGTCTAAAAATGGAAGTCTTTAAACTTGGAAATATTATTGACAATCAAGTAATTGATGTGCAACTAGCTTTAATCAAGGTAGAGGAAGCCAGGGAGGAACTAAGAAAATCCTTGAAAAGAAGGAAGGAGATAGCCATAGCTGAAAATGATATAAACTACAATGAGATTGATACCACAAAACTATTTGCCAATGGAGATTCTAAAGAGTTTCATGAATCAATAGTATAAATGATGGAAATGAATAGAGCTCAAGCAGAAGAAATCAGAGTCTTGAAACTTGAACAAGAATCACAAGCCATAATACTTTGTGAAGTGACTGAACAAAAGAAAAGAGCCATTGAAGAAAAAATCCTGATAGAAGATGACAAGAGAAATCTTACAAATAGATTGGATGAAAAGACAATTGAATTTGAAAGAGTCTCAAATATGCAGCTAGAGACATTAAGCCAAATGATGAATGCTCACCATGAGCTGAATATGAAGGACATTGAGATCTCTACACTGAAGATGCAAAATGAACAATTTCAAAATGATTTAAAGAGAGAAAAGGAAATAGTAGAAAGCTACAAAAAACCCAATGAAGCCATCAAGTACTTTGAGCAGTTACTGAAATCCCAAAGGGCCAGCCATGACACTCAAGGACTAGGATATACCAGCAATGAAGAAGGTGAGTCATCCAAGATTGTTGAAGAAAGGAATAACAAAGGTAAGAACACCAAACCTACCTATCACTTCTGTGGTAAGAAGGGCCATACTTCTAATGTATGTACAAGGAACAATGCTCATCAACATGATAAGGCTAAGAGTGCAAGCTACTATCTTAAGTGCAAGAAGCAAGGTCATCAAGCATATGAATGTAGAACTAGGACTATCAAGACACCAAGATTTGAGGGTCACTGCTACAATTGCAAGAAGTATGGACATAGAGCCTTTGAATGTAGATCAAAGCCTAAGTGGACATCAAATCAACTAGCAAATACAAGAGGAAATGAAAAACATCACTATTGGGATTACAACACCAGGTATAACTGCCATTATTGTCAAGAATATGGACATATCCCTAAAATTTGTATAAGGACACACTTCAAAGGAAACTACAGTAGATGGTTAAATCAAACCACTTGTTTTAGTTGCTTGAAGACTGGTCTTATAAGAAAAAATTGTCCTACAATGTCAAAGGCATCAAAAACTAAAGCCAACAAAGGAAAAGAAAATATTGATGTCGAGCAAATAAAAAAGAAAATGAATAAGACATGGAAGAAGAAATATGAGTGCAACACATCAAGTGCAGTGATCACTTTACCTAATGGGTCAAGTGATGACACTCCATCAAACTAAGTATGAATAGGTGTATGGGACTGATATACAAAGTTATATCATACATCAGTCTCAAGATAAAGAAGTACTGCAAAGGAGAAATCAACATAAGCAAAGATGCTAAGTCAAAATTTGAAGTTGTTGTCGAGTCATCCTCAGATGCCGAGTAAAAAGCCCCAATGCATCCTGAGTTGCAAATAGAGACCGAGTTGAAAAATCCTTCAAAAGTCGAGTGTACAGTTGAGCATTTAATGCGATGGAAATAGGGTATATTATCATGATTTTAATCACTTTTTCTTCATCACGAACTAGAAGCAAAAGAGAAGAAAAGCAGAGCAACTTCATAGCAAAGAATCTAGTGTTTCAAATAGATTTCAACCTTTTTCAATAGCAATTTAGCATAAATCTCATCGATCAAAGGTATTTCACTCAAGTACCGAGCTACATAGAGTTTGAAATCTTGTTTATATTTTAAACCCTAGTTTTGAAAAAAATGGCATCTGGGTCAAAAACCACTAAAGGGAAGGAAAGTCATGAAGTATAACTGGTCAGTAATGAAGTCAAACAACTTGAATTTAGGCCAATTCCAGAAGTTGCCTACAAAAATGACCCTACCACACATTATCCATTATCCCATCCAAAGTAGTTATGGTGCAGGATGTAAGGAAGTGTTATAAATGTAAAATTGGTGCCATAGGTGATCTCAAAATTTTCTAGGCCTATGAAAAACTATGCGAGAATAAGATTTTGAAGGACAAATACAAGATAGTCGAGAGAAAGGGTTTGACCAATGCTCTAGTTTATCCGATAGTATTCAAAACTGAATGGATATGGATTATTCTAAGCAGAATCAACAATGGATGTTTATGGTTGGAAGCAGGTCTAGTTAAAATTACAAAAAGGATCATACATAGGGTTACGAGATTCCCAACCCTAGATCAGACTAAGAACCTACACAGTGATTCCAAAGAGATCATTGAAAGGAATACAAGGGCAAAATAGAATAAGAGGGGTATGACTATTGATACCATCACATATCCTCTCCTAGATTTTGTTGTGAGAATAATATCCCACAAATTCTATCAATCGAGTAGACTGAACAGTGTGCCATGCATAGCTGTTGATGTAGCATACAAATTGGTAAAGAAAGATCATACATATGATTTGTGAGAACTTATGCTGCAACAGATAAATGAGAACCAAGGAGCTATAAGGAGATCAAAAGGTGCTCAATGTAAATTTCATTCAGTTCTTATGTGTATATTCTTCTATATAATGGAAGAGTTTCCCTTCATAGGAAAGGTGAAATGGGACCCTAACAAAACTAAAATAACACAAATCAATGAGCTCATTGATCAGATGGGTGATAACTTTCAAGCCCAAATGACAAGCTATTTTGAGGATTTCAAGAAATCCATGAAATAAAGGGTAAGAATACCAGTTTCCTTAGTAGAAAAACACATCGATGACACATGTTTTCTAGTTGATATTGACTTCACCTATATTCAAGCAGTAGTTCCAAGGGTGAGATGGCTAAGGCCATTTGGTTATGAATTAGATGTGGATGAAGGATCTGCAGCTATCATTGCTTTGCTTTTAGAAGAAATAGACAAGTCTGCCAAGTCTTTTGGCACTTATGATGTTGTTAAATCCAAAGTTGTAACAGAGTTGAAGACTGCTTCCACAATAAAGAAGAAAGATAAATTGGTGAAGAAAATTAAGAAGAAAATTGGTGAAGGAATTGAGGCTGAAGTAGAAGAAGAAGATGAAGAAGAAGATGAAGAAGATGATGATGATAATGTGGATGAACAAGAACAAGGCCCAATGGAATTAACTCAAGGCCTAGGTGAAGATAAGGAAGAAGGTGATGAGGAAGAAGAAAACAAGGAAGCACCAACTCAAGCTGAGTCAAAGAAAAGAAAGGCAATAGTATAGCCTCTAGCCTAGCCTAAATCAAAGAAAATTGCAATGCCAACACCTCAAAAGCCAACAACCAGAGCTGCAACAAGAGCCTCCACACAAAAGGCTAAAGAGGAAGCTATAAAGGATAAAAAAACCAAGAAGGGATAGGATGACCCAAGGAAAAGAAGAAAATATGTGGCTCAACTTGATACGGACAAGGAAGATCAATATGAAAAGGTAAGCCATTCTCCTAAGTCTTCAGTTGACATATTATGTGAAAATATTAGAAATGGAGACTTAAGTGGCATGAATAAAGTTGATTTCAATAAGTTCAACAAAGAGGAACAAAATAGAATAGAAGACTCTATGTATGGAATGATGACACAGTTCAAGTACACACCTCTTGAACTAGATGGACAACTGCCAAAGGGACTGTCTAAAAATGTAGAGGACAGATGACATTTTTGTTTGAAAATGGAGAAGGAGATGAGAGAATCAACCCTAGCAAGCATATTGCCTGATTTGACAAAGGGAAAAATAACTAAAGTAGTCAAAAGGCATAACACTAGGTTTATACCTAAGTACAAGGCATTCTCCATTTTCCAAAACAAAATTGAATAAATTGTACAAAGAACAACAAGATCATGGAAGAATTTGTACAAGAAGGTTGAAGATGTTCTTGAAGAAGAATACAAGGAAGAAGCTATGGCTAAGCCAGAAGAGAGAAGAAAAAGGAGAGAAGAGAAGATAGAAGTAGAGAAAAAGATTGAAGAGGAGGAAGGAAAAGATGAAGATAGGGGTATTGATGAGCAGCAAGAAGATCAAAGTGTGTAAGACACACAACTTCCACCTCCTATTCCTCCTCACTCTACTGCCACACCTATAGAATTCAAAAAGATTAAGGATGTTGTTGACACATTAGGTTAGAACATTGACCCATTAATTGAAAAAGATCTTGCTAAGATCCTTGACCAAACAACTCTACAAGAAAAATTATGTACAAGTTCAATTTTGGTCAGTATGGATGAATTACAAAAGGTTGTAGATGACACAACTAAAGATAAGGTGAATCCACAAGAACCACCTTCCATCATCTCTATAGCTACTAGTGCTCAACTTAAAATGTCAATAGAAGTTACATCAGGAACAGTTGACACTACAGTGCAAAAGTAGAGTGTAGAAGGAGACATAAATATAGCACAAATAGGACAGACTATTGCTTCTGATCCTACAACACAAACACAAGGTGCACCTCCTTACACTCTTACTATTGATCAAGGTAGCAGACAGGAGGAGAAGGAAGCAGAGAAAACCCCCAAAGAGAGAGAGGCTATACAAGCATTGATAAATTTGGGTACCTCAAGGACTCCTCCAAAACAGCCTAGAAAAGATGCAATGCCACTACAGATGTCTACACCAGGATCGAGTTCTACAAAAGTTGCAAGGGTGCTTCATTATGGAGACCCTGAATTAGATGAGGAAATAGTCATACTAAGTTATGACTCAAAAATAATGAACCTTGAACAAATCACTAAGATGCAGGAAGCCTTGAATAGAAGAAAAAGGAAAGAGATACTCAGGCAGGAGTATAAACAAAAGCAAGCATTACATGAGATTAAGGACATCTTTATGGATGCATTCAGCTTGCAGTCACTAGATGAGTCAAAGAACATAATGGAACAATTGTCAGATATTGTTGAATAGGTGACAAATGTAGACCAAGAGACAAATGTAAAACTTATGGAATGGTCTAAAAGGAACTTCTGAGGGAAAGTAAATGAGAAGATATCTAATGATATTGCACTTTCCCAAGTTGAATTGGAAAAGGTGATAGATAAAGTGAAAAAGGTACTTGAGAATATATTCTCATTGTACAAAAAGTTGTATGACTTTTCATACTTCACACAAGAGACAAGCCAAAGAATAATGAGCATGGAGAGAAACCTGAATATTTCAAGGATGCAACTACCCAAGGATCTTGCTCAAAGCGAGAAGCATTTTTCTCAAACACCTCATACCCAAAAGGAAATAGTTGTATTAACAGCAGAAGAGGCTACTATCAAGGCCAAACTGATGTAGCTCCAATCTTCCATTACCACACATATGGAAGTACTCCATAAAGAACTAGTTTATGCTGAAGCTGTTGTCAAGAAAGATCTTAATCTTTCTACTTTAGATGGACTTGTTCACCTTGCTGTCGAGACTGCCATCTAGCATAAGTCATTAGAAATTGCTTTGAATAATTGGGATGCAGCTCTCAAGATGATTATGGAGGTAAATAGTGCATTTTTGGCAAAATATGCACTTAACCCTTAGTACCCTTTGACATTTGTATCAAAAAGGGGGAGATAAACAAAATGGGGAGATATATATATAAATAAGTCAAGGGAGATATAAAGTTGTAAGGGGGAGACAATGGACAACAAGGGAGCTATAATGTTTTGGGGAGCTATAAATAGACAGAGAATAGACAAAGAGTATTAGTTATATCAGCATAAGAGACATATTCAACACAGATTTTTGGTTGCAAAGACATAATAGATAATGGCATAATCAACTCAGGGGGAGTTATAATAATTTTGAGGTATATATCATTTCTTATAAAAATTTTGATCAAGTTTTTGAACTTTTGTGTATATACTAAGTAGATTAGAGAATGTACTCATAAGGTCAGACAAATAGTGCTTAGATAAGTGTTTTTGCCACTCATGTCAAAGGGGGAGATTGTTAGTCTCAGAATGGTTTTGAAATTTGAGTGCCAACACACTTAACCAATTTCTACATTGAAGCCGAGTACACTATGTATGCTGAGCCATAGCTTGTGCCAAGTCAGGAAATCCATCAGGTGCTGAGTGATCTTCAGGTGCCGAGCAACTTTTAGGTGCCAAGTGAAGATCAGGTGCCGAGTGAAGAATTAGGTGCCGAGTGACTTTAGGTGCCGAGCATGATCCAAGTTTTGAGTGATATTTAGGTGCCAAGTCACATATGCTATTGACCAAGACAAGAATGCTACAAGAGCCAAGTTACAGATGGTGCCGAGCATCAGAAATTAGTAAGTGTCGAGTAACCCAGGATCAGCATATGAGTTTGTAACTTCACAAACTCAGATATAAACCATTTTTATGGACGACATATGATGAATTTTGATGGATCTAATAGATAAGATCAAATCTTTTATTTCTCCTATGCAATCTGCATGCAGCCAATAAGAAAAATAAAGAAGGCATGCAACCAATAACAAATGTGCAAGAAATGAGTGGAATTAGAGATTCAATATGGATTGTAGATCCATACCTAACCCTAAGCTATTGAATGTCTTTATAAGGAAGATGAAATCTCATTGTAAAAAAAATGGATGAAAGAGTAGAAGGGGAAAATATAGTGAAATTCAGAATGATGAAGAATTAAAGAAAGTGTGTAGCAATCAGATATCCAGTTAATCAGAACAAAGCAAGAGATACAAACAAGATATCAGATTTCAAAGAATCAAGATAAGAGAGAGCAGATCAAGTGCCTGAATTCAATGATCAAGGATTGTAATTTATTAGGTTTATCACATCTAATGCTCTCTAGCAATTGTATTAGAAAGGAAATCCTATATTGATAGGTTAGCTTAACAGCTAGGTAGTAGATCCTTAAAGAGGTGACTAAATCCTTTAACAGGGTGACACTTAATAAGTGTTTGTAAATCCTCTAACTAGGTCACTATTGACATAGTGTAAAGCCTTTAATAGGGCAAACCATCAGAAGTGGTTAAACATTATTATTGCAGTGATTTTGTGGGTATCATCCGCACCCCAGTTTTACCTTCTTATTCCTGGAGGGTTTCTGGGTTACCAAGTTCTAGTGTTATATGTTGTTGATGCATGTGTTTACTTTATGTTTATCTCATATATTTACATGCATGCAATTTACTTTCAGTTAAAAGTTTTACATAGGAAAGGTGTAATACTTCTGATTCACCCCCTGCGCCCCTCTCAGAAGCATTCTTCCCATTTGAATATTCCAACAATAAGTACACAAAAGTGATCTAAAACCCCATTTGAGCAAAACCCAGAAACCATTTTCAAAATTGAGAACTTTGATTTTTTGGCGAATTGAGTTTTTGAGGTGCACTAGTGTATTGGTGCGCAGGTGCACTTTTTTAGTGATGTTCCAGAAGTTTTGACAAAGTTAGAGGTGTGCCAAAAGTTAACTGATAGTTCTAAATTTAGAGCTTTCCATGCATTGGAAACACATTTTGATAGTAGTTTAACTCCTACAAACACCTAGTAAAGATGGAGCATCTATTTTTGGCATCTCCAGAGACTCCTACATCATCTAATGGCTTTCCTTTTCTTATTTTCTCGTGCTTTTTTTATTTTATGACATGTAAATGCTCATGAATCTAATTAATGATATAATATGGATGGAGTCCTACTTAGCACTAGTTAGATAGATAGTTTGTACATAAATAGATTTGCTTTATTCATTTAGAAGCATATGATTGCATAAAGATATCTCTCACTCTCAACATAAATTGAGTAGAAGATTTCTTATAAATTTAGGAATGTAACATGTATTTTGGGTCCCTGCCATTATTTTGCAATAACATATGCCTTTGGTGCTCGCATTTGGACTGTAGTGATTCTTGCCTAAGTGTGTTATATTCTATGAATGTATGTTCATGGAATGTGATTCAGCTGGAAGTTTTATTGCATTATTTTTGGTTGTGTGATCTTTTAATTCTAGTGTTTGCTACGGGTTTACATATTTCACTAACATATCTAGTTCAAGAAGAGATCACCCATCTTTGTTCCTTCATAGCTTTTTGTCTTGCATGAGCGCACTTTCCATGGCCGCATGATCTAATGAAGTGTGAAACATCATATGGTTACTAAATTATCATAGATGATTATGTTAGTGGAATTAAGGAAGCACTACTCCTATTTTCATTGGTTACCCACTAATTTTTTCGAAGGCTTAAGTTGTAGACACATTGTTTCTATAGTTTATGTCTGTTAAGATTTACTTTTCATGTTATTTGCTTAAATATCTTGTTACCCTATCTTTTTTATTTTCTTTGTTAACTCCTTGGTTAGATTAGGAATTCATATGGTAACATTATTAGATTGCATTCATTTAAAAATAGAAAAATACAAAAACATAATTCTTTTGATAGTAAGTAGATTCCACATCTCATCTAAAGTTTTCAAACCAACAAAGGCCTCCTTGTGAACATTCACATTTATCTTCAACTAAGTAGATTCTAGTAGGTCACAAAATCACTTGAAACCTTGGAATTGATCCTCAAATTATCTTTTCAAGAGAGGAGTTCGAAAGGATTCCTATTGTTAAGCATTGTGAAAAATGATAGCTCAATAGAAGTGGCACTAGAAGGAGGGCCTAAAAACCATTCAACTAAAAAAACCCAAGTTGTTGTTTGAAAATTCTACAAAAAAAAAAACTAAGCCTATGAACTTTTAGCAGGTGCACAAGTGTGTTGGTGCACTGGTTTGAGAAAGTGTACTTCTTCAGAGCTGTGCTTTTACAAAATAAACTCAAGCTTCTAGAACTCAACCACTTTCATGAGCATCACAATGATAAAGGGATATCAAGAAATCCACCCATTCATATTACAAATTCCATCATCATCATTCACTTTAAATTCTACTTCACACATTCCCATCATTATGCACCATGTCTTTCTTCAATGCCCAAAGTTCAGCTTTGAATCTAACTAGTCCATCACATGACTTGACCAAAAATCTTGAAAAGTTTTTCCCATGATTCATGTATGGAGAATCACAAATAGCAGAAGATCATCTTGAAATTTTCAAATAAATTTGTAATCGAAACCAAATCCAGCATATGGATGTAGTATGTCACCTTCTTCCTTACACTTTGGGGGAAACAAAATTCAATTGATACCTCAATCTTCCACTGGCATCAATAAGGGATTGGAACTCTTTTGAGAGCAAGTTTCTAGAACAATTCAAGATCTATATTGATCCAGCTATCCTACATCATTAGTTCATCTCAATTATGAGGGATCCCCATGAGACTATTTCACAATTTGATCACTGCTTCTATAGGATGTATCAGAGAAAGGAGTTTCCTTACATTGTACCACAAGAGGCTACCATCTAGGTCTATTTTGGAATAATGGATTCATTAACTTCTATTTTTCTAAAAAGGTTCCCACCTAGAGGCATTGATACCATTGAAAAGGTCTTCAAAGAGGCTGTTACATTCATGAATCAGGTTAGTACTATTCCAATGTCAAAAATTACATATTTAGCGTATGAGTCTCAAAAGACTTCTTTCTTTGAGCAAAAGGAAACCACATCCATTGAAGTAGAAAATATTATGGCTAGAGAGTTTAAGGCCACGAAGGAGACAATGTCTCTTTTATCCAACGAACTTGTGAGAATAAAGTTGAATTCTTCAAGAAACCAAGGTAATCATCCAAGGCAACTTGCTGCCCAAGACAATTATTCTCAAAATCAAAGCAGGAAACAATATGGCCCCTATGATAACATCAACAATGAGAATAATGATATTATAGGTATGAGTCCAAGTGAAAATGGATATGCACACAATGATGTTTTGGATCAGCCTCCCCAAATCATGGAGGAACAAACTTTGCAATTTTGTGAAATGGTGTTTGAATCATATGATAAATCAGCAAGACGATAAAATGATGAAGATGATCAAGAGGATTTTGTGTTCCCATTTAATGAAGAAATTCTTCGAAGTGTTGATGTTTCAAAAAGTGTAGATATCCCAAAAAAATTTAAGGGTGCAAAATTTTTTTAAGTTCCAAAATTCCATAGAGTTAAAAAAATTCTCAAAGTTGCAAAAAGTGATGGAAATGTAGAAGATCCCGAGGTTGGTAAGATCTTTGAATCAGAAAGTCATCAAGAAGAAGATACCAATTCTTCCTACTGTGATATTGATTCCCCATTGGATAATGATAAGATACCTCCCTCAAAACAAGATTTGTCATTAGAAGAGGTGGATAGAGTGCTCAATTTGGTCTCAAGCTTGATTGAGGAAATCTATAGTTGTGGGTATTCTACACATATATCAAACCATGCAATAACTAGGTCATGTAGAATCCATCCTTTTGGGTTCCATTCAGAAGAAAGTTGCCTTGATTTCTTGTTAGCTTGGGAGATTGCAATGGAGGGAAAGCATGATTTTGAGTAGGCTTCTTTGGGATATGAGGCAAAAAACATCTTGATCGATGATATTAATGAATCCTATAATTTGAAAGGAAAGCTAAAGATTGATTTTTTTAGTCTGAAGGAGCCTAAATCAAAGGAACCTAAAGTGTTTCCATGTGCGGGTGAAGTTGTGTACCATGAGATAAGACCACCATAAGGGGAGATTACAATGTGTGAGTATACCCTTATGGTGTGGGACTTGCTAGATTAGGTGATATTTTCCCATTATCCCTCTCAATTTGATGATTTTCAATTTGAATATGATGCTAAAGGTAAGAGAACTTGTTTGTGGATTAATCATGGATATAGAGAGTTACCACAACTTTTTATTTTGTGTGATTTGTGCCCAAAATTTGAACCAAGATTATCCAAATTTTATTTTTTTGGAGTACAAAGACAAATCAGCTTTTCTTAGGACTATATGGGGTGGTTCATTAGTATTGTACATAATAAGAAATCTATTGAAAACTACCCCACATGCTTATTATTCAAGGTTCTTTTGTTTTTGTTTTTTATAGTCTTTTTAGTCTTTCTAGTTAGGTGTTTGTTTTCTTTGAGTCAAGTCCTTTTGTTTGGTTTTTGGTTTCTTTTTCTTTTTTAGTTGCGTCAGTTGGGCGGATTAGGTGCAATCGAGGCTCATTTTTCACACATTTCATAAACCACTTTTAGTTTCAACTTTTGGGAAGAGGTATTTCTTTGTCAAAATATTTTGATGATTTTGTTTCTTATACTAACAGAGGAATGGATGTTACTTGCATTAATAGAGGACTTTTAGTCTTGAATTCAAAATTGCAGATCAACAAGCTCTAAACACTTTACAAATTTTAAGATCAATTATCTCAAGTGTTTTCAAACCAAAATTGAAGACAATGAGGGATGATCCAAACTCCACTGGTTCAAATAGAAGGGTCTTCTCAAAGGAAATGCTAAGATCATTATTTGGCATGAGAGCTTTTAAAAGGTTCTTAAAAGAGGAATGCAAGAGATGTTCACTAAAGATTGAATTTGAGAAATGACACCAATGTCTTGGCCACACAGTCTAAGCATGGTCAAGGTATAGAAAGAAAATAAAAAAGAAAAGAATGGTGTTAAGAATGAAGGATTCTAAAAATTTTGAGAAAGGTAATTTGATTATATGGATATTCTCTCTAAATAAGCTATCCAGTATCAAAACCATTGCTTCATTGAAGAATCAAATGGTGACATTATGAGCTACGTAAAGCAAGTATTCATAAGATTATCCAAGACTTCAAAAAGAAAAGTGACAAACTGCTAAGAGCCCTCGAAACTAATTCTCTCATTTGGTTAGACAAGGGATTGATAAACAAATTTTGTGAAAATTTCCAACAAATGGACCAGAAGGGGTGGAAGATTGTTTCCAAGTTGTCAGAAATTTTGATAGACTACATCTTGAGATGTCGAAGGGAATGGATACACTGAACACATATTGAAGTTGGAGATTCGAGATTCTGAGGTTTTGACTAAAAAGTGATTCGAAATATGCTTGGAATGTTCAAGATTTAGTTTGTGTTTGACACATATCAAAAGGATGTTTGTTGGTGAAGAAATGCCTTCATTATTTCTTCCTTTTCATACAAGCTATTTGTTGTGGTTTTACAATGTACACCCCATTTCACCTAGAAATAAGAACCCCCTACTTTATTTTTTCAACTTTCTGGAACCCTCGTCTAGGGTTTGAGTCTTTTTAGGGTTTTATCTATTATTTTTGGTCAGATTCAGGTCCCAATTCAAAAACCTAGAGTTCTGATTTCATCATCAGAGGAGATATGTCATTTTTGCAAAGAAAAAAAGCACACTAGTGCACCTCTATAGGTGCGCTAGTGTCCCAAAATTCAAAGGAAAGTACTTCCCTCTTAGAAGTGCATAGCTATGCACCTCTAAGAGGTGCGCTAATGCACCTCCTCTACCTTCCATTCCTCCCTGCCATCTCCAAAGAACACATTTATAACACTAAAAAAAGGGGTGCACATCAGCACACCTAATTAGGTGAGTTGATGTGCACCTTAAAAAACTTTTAATCCCTAGCAATTACATCCAAATATGAGGTGCGCATCAGTGCACCCCATGAGGTGTGTTGATGCACACCCCATTTTAGAAAACTTAATCAAAGGATGAAAGCACACTAGGCACACCTCTGAGGTGCACCAGGTGTGCTCTTTTTTACTTATCAGAGGTTTGAATGAAGTTTTTGCATGTTTTACATTCTTGGTCTTTTCCTTCATAATTAGGGTTTGTTTAAGGTTTGATTCTCAACTCTCCAGACTAATGTTTGCTTTCTCTATGAAAATGAAAAGGTATCCTTAACTTGTCAGGGTCATAACTTTTGACCTAGAGCTCAAAATTTAGAATCGTTTACACCATTGGAAAGAGCAACTAAAAATCCAATTTCAGCCTCTAAAATAGTGAGCCTTTGGCTACCCAGTTTTAGGGACTGATGCAAGTTTCAACTTGAGATTTTGAGCAGAAGACCTTTGAAAAAGCCAGTTAAGAGGACCGAGAAAAACTTTTGAAAAAATATGGAAAATTTTCAAACATTTGATCAATTTGGATGATTCGATCTCTCACCAAGAAGGATCAAGAAGTTGGATACATGAACCATAACAAGTTTTTCATCTTATGCAACTGTTGATGACAAGATTCAACATAGGTGCCTTAGGATTTTTTAAGCACATGAGTTCTAGTCTATGAATTTTTTTGGCTCAAAAGGGTGTATAAATCATTAAAAGGATCAAAGTAAGTACACAAAAGTGATCTAAAACCTCATTTGAGAAAAACCCAAAAACCATTTTCAAAATTGAGAACTTTGATTTTTTCGGTGAATTGAGTTTTTGAGGTGCGTAGGTGCGTAGGTGCGCAGGTGCACTTTTTTAGTGATGTTCTAGAAGTTTTGAGCAAGTTAGAGGTGCACTTACTGTTAATTGCTAGTTCTAAATTTAGAGCTTTCCATCCATCAAAAACACATTCTGATAGTAGTTTAACTCCTATAGACACCTAATAAAGATGGAGCTTCTATTTTTGGCATCTCTAGAGACTCCTACATATCTAATGGTTTTTTTTTTTCTTATTTTCTCATGCTTTATTTGTTTTATGACATGTAAAGGCTCATGCATCCAATTAATGATATAATATGGATGAAGTCCTACTTAGCACCAGTTAGATAGATAGTTTGTACATAAATAGATTTGTTTTATTCATTTAAGGGCATATGATTGCATAAAGATATCTCTCACTCTCAACACAAATTGAGGAGAAGATTTCTTATAAATTTTGGAATGTAACATGTATTCTAGGTCCCTACCATTATTTTGCAATAATATATTCTTTTGGTGCTCGCATTTGGAGTGTAGTGATTCTTGCCTAAGTGTGTTATATTTTGTGAATGTATGTTCATGGAATGTGATTGAGTTGAAAGTTTTATTGCATTATTTTTGGTTGTGTGATCTTTTAATTCTAGTGTTTGCTACAATTCTACATATTCTATTGACATATCTAGTTCGAGAAGAGATCACCCATCTTTGTTCCTTCATAACTTTTTGTCTCACATGAGCATACTTTCCATGGCCGCACAATCTGATGAAGAGTGAAGCATCATACAGTTACTGAATTCTCACAGATGATTGTATTGGTGGAATTAAGGAAGTGCTACTCCTATTTTCATTGGTTACCCATTGATTTCTTCAAAGACTTAACTCGCAGATGCATTGTTTTCATAGTTTATGTTTGTTAGGATTTACTTTTCATATTATTTTCTTAAACCTCTTGTTACCCTATCTTCATTATTTTCTTTATTGACCCTTTGGTTAGATTAGGAATTCATATAGTCGCATTATTAGATTTTATTCATTTAAAAATAGAAAAATACAAAAGCATAGTTCTTTTTGTGTGTGTTTTATTCTTTTAACAATAAGCAGATTCTACATCTTATCCAAAGTTTTCAAACCAGCAAAGGCCTCCTCGTGAACATTCACATTTATCTTCAACTATTCCAATAGGTCACAAGATCACCTAGAACCTTGGAGTTGATCCTCAAATTAGCTTTTCAAGAGAGGAGTTCGAAATGATTTTTGCCATTACGAATCATGCAAAATGATAGCTCAACACTTACATGATCCAAACAGGACCATTAGTTGGGGCCTGCAATAGATCCTTTTGCTTTGGATTAGATTTTGTCCTTCCTTCCATTGATTCTCCTATGATTTGAAATAGGGGAATCTTCTAATTTTTTTAAAAGTAGAGCTGCTGTTGATAATAGTTTCTCATCAACTATTGGATACCTTCTTGTTCCTTAGTGATATAATTGTACAATATGAAAAATGCATTCCAACTAAATACTTTGATTCTCACCACTCTCTATTTTCCTAGCTAGATACAAGATAGTTCCCTCCAATTTAATGTTTTATTTCTTATGCTTTAAAATTTGAAGTTAGCTATCTTAACTTAAATATGAGTAAAGTTGGCCATATTTTTTTAAAATCTCATAGCAATTTCAAGATGCAAGTCATTATTAATGTTTATGTCCTCTTTTTGCTACTTTTAAAAGGAGAATTTTGAACTATTATGGTTGTATCATATGCAATCTCTTAATATAATAATATGTGGTCAAATAAAATATATCATGATAGTAATAGCTCTCTTAGTTGCACTTAATTGATTTTTTAATGATTCAACTGATTTAGCCAAGTAATGTTTTCTAAATGAAGTGAAGGAGCCATTACTAGGATGAACATTAAATCATGATAATAGCTAAGAATATAACAAGATTAAAAGTCCAAGGAACAATAAATTACATATTCAATAATATTCATTCCCATATAATTGACTCCAAGCATCTCTCTAGTTTTTCTGAAAATAGGCTATACATAAATTAAGAAAGTCTTGATCCAAACAACTCTATTTCAAATGTAATTTCCCACTTCACTTGTAATCCACATTGTAAAACTTCTTCCTTGAAATCTCAAGATTCTTTTACACTAGCCCTCATAAATATCTCAACATCTGTTCTCCCTATAATGTCTTGTAAACAAAGAATTCTCTCCCAACAAACAACTTGCATGTCAGATTATTTTCCAACAAGTGAAAAAGTGAAAAAGAAAACAACTTCATGCCAAATACTCCTTTACATGAAGTTGAAGTAGAAAATTTGAAATGTAAAGAAAAAGTTGTCATTCAAGCATTGCAAGCTAAGTATTTTGAAATAGCTTTTAGACATTCAATAGTTCTAAGTTGGGACCTTTATGTATGTGTGTGTGTCAAAAATGTTGTGTATTTGTTTATTTTTTCTCCATTGCATAACAAATAAAGTCTATAATATATTGGCATGAAAACATAAAAATAACTAGCAAGATCTTTTCTTCTTGAATAATTTCAATGTAAGAACAACATCACACCTAGAAAGGTTTTTAGCTGAGATTCGAAGGGCACCTTCACTTGGAGGTTGAAATTTAAGCTTTAAAAGGTCATTAAAGAGATAGTTCTAAATATTGGATTTGCAAGGCTTCTTAGAAATGTTAGACAACAAACAATTTCTAGATGAAACTGTGTGAAGAAAATGAGGTTAACCCAAAGATGGATCACAAGGTTTGGCCCAAAACATTGAATCTAACATTTCCAAAAAATGTTATTAGTGTGCCTTAATGTAAGTGTTAAAGTGTGTGCTTTCATAAATATTCACAAGAATAGGAAGAGAAAATGAAAATGGATTGAAGAGTCATCTTATACTGCAAGTGATTATGATTTTAAATAAATTTATGACAAGTTTAATAAAGGAAAGGGTATTATACAATGGCCCTTCAAAAATTGAAACTTCATTAAATTTTGTCTTTTTAAATCATATTACTTATGTTGCTCCTACACACCATGTTCTATCATGATAGAAAAGCCATGAAGGCTTGCCTCTCACCCAGTCTCAATATTCAATTTGAAGAATTTCTTGTGTAAATCCTAGATTTGTGTCCATAGATTTAATTTTCTTTCAACTCCAAGATTCTTTATATTTGTTCACATTCCAGTTATTGAAGAACCACGAGTGGAACTTGAAATATATTTCTATCCTAACACTAATACATTAGGCAGTGTTTTGTGACGTCAATTTGTGACATCAATGTGTATTTGGCATTTTTTTTTGTTTCATATCCCGACGACGTCGCAATTGCGACGGTAATGTCGCAATTGTGACATCGTCGAAATATAAGACAAAAAAAAAAAGGGCGCGTTTCTCACATTGTTTGCGCCCAATGAATCAGATCTCCTAACAGAGCGAAAAAATACCTCCGAGCAGAGCGAATCAGCGAATCTGACCCCGATCGAGCACAGAGCACTACAATTATTTGGAGTAAATTTTGAATCCAAAGACTACATGAATTTTATGCAAGACAAAGGAAACAAACAAATATTCATTAGACTTCAGGTCTAAGGTAAAATATCTCATTCTCTGAGGCATCCTCCTCTTGAAGATGAAGGAAAGAAACAAATCTTGATTGGACTCCAGGTTTGATGTGAAGAGGTAAAATATCTCTTTCTCTAAGACATCCTCCTCTTTGATCTCGCCTTATTCAATTCATTATCTGGTCAATATAACGTTTAAATAGAACAGATTTTGGGAAATCTTTCAATGGTACAAGGTGTTGTAGTGGACAGTTAGTTTGAGTATTATTTTTGGGGCTAGATGTGAACGGGAATATGAATTTTTGATTTTTTGATTTGGTCCATACCCCCACCATAACGCTCGGTTCCAATCCCGAAATGGCTTAGTCCCCAGAACTTGGCCCATTCCTGAATAGCCGTGTCTAAAGAGGAAATGGATATCTATGAGATGGAAATGGAGTTTATTGGGTGGCTAGTTAGATACTGAAAAAAAGCCAGCCGCCCTGATGCCCTACTATTCGACGGTGCATGAACCTGCAGGGTGTGCATGCATGCATGAGGGTTGGGTATTGTTTCTTGTATAACCCCCTCAATCCTAACAATAACATAAATAATTAATCCCTTGTTGCCTATAGGAATGCCTCTTTCCTAACTTGGTCTAGGTTTCTGATTATCCTAAGAAGGAAATAAGAATACTTCCCCCATGTCTCAAATTTGTTTCAAACAGCGAGGATTGGGGTTCAAGGATACATGCTAATAGAGGTAGTAGGGATGATGCTTCAGGGATACTTGATGTTGGAGAGATTAGGGTTGAGGGGGCATGCAGAATGAAACAAAGGCATGACATTATGAGAAAGCATAGAATGCCATTGAAGGCTATAATCACACTTTCATATAGAGGATTAGGGACAGTACATGTCATACTACATATCAATTCAATTTTGTAGGATGAACAAGATTCAATGAGGACTCTATTATCCTTAGAGACTGGTCAATCAACAACATTGAATGGAACAAATTGAAAGTCATTAGACTTGCCATAACAAACTCCACAACCTATGAAAGCCTGCATGTCTCAAATTTGTTTCTAAGTTCTTGGAGATAAATCTTTGGACTATTGATGGAGGCATGAACCTGCAAATGATAATATGGAAAAAATAGTCTTTGTGGCTGCAAAATATTAAGCTACCTTCCAGCTTCTTCAACCGTGAGTAGAAGAAGAATTATAAGAGGCTCTCAAAGAATTGGGAGCTTAGAGATAAGTTTAAATCAATTGTAGGTTTCTCTTTTGTTTACTTACTCTAGTTCACTTTAATACTCTTACCGGCCTCCAAAACTGGTAGAGTATCAACCAAATCTAAGAACAACCTCTCACTTCATCGTTATTGGGCTCAGCCTCACATGCACCACTATGTCTCCCTTCCAAGTCGGGCTTTCACTTTTTTGCTATCCTGACATTTCTCAACCATTTTTCACAGTGATAGGATGAAAATTGATTGTAAATCAGAGTAGATACAATTCAAAAATGTCCTTCAGAATTACATAATCATGAACGTTGGCAATTAGTGATTAATCAAAAAATCACATTTTTTGGCTTCATCAACACATTCCTCGCAACATCATATGAGGTTCCTTACACAATTGGCAAATGTGGGCTTAGTAAAAACTTTGGTAAATTAAAAATTGCTTAAGTTTATTTAAAAACAACTTTCTGCTATACATAACAATTTTTCTGCTATCCAATATTTTACTTGATGTTGTTTCTAGAAGAGATTGTATATGTTTTTTGAATCACAATGTTTCAGATCTCACTCTATGATCTATCATCTAGATGTTAGAGAGTAGAAGGTTGTTGTGCTTGCTGGCACATTTTGGCATGAGGGAGCAAGTACCAAAGTGTTGGGCCTATCCTTCTTGCAGAGGGTACTCCTGAGCTTCCCATTTCTACAAATGGTGTAACACTTGTTTAATTGCATGTTTAGTTTGGCATGCAGATGAGCATGTGTAATATTTTTCTTGTAGATCTATTTATTTTTCTTGCAGGGAGACAGCATAATAAAAGGAAATATGGTTAAAAGTATTTGTTCAGATCTCATTTTCAAATTGTTTGAAAGATCACTCAAGTCATTCTTTAAATGTATGGATTTGTGGTTTTTTCTGTCAATGCAAATCATGTTGTTGTTAGTAGGCTTAATTCCTTTTGATTACTATCTATGGCATTTTTTCATCTTCTTCACAAGGGCAGGAAAAGCCATACAAAAAGTTTCAAGCAGTTAGCGTAGCTTCTGTTATTGCTCAACTAGTTAACAATATACCAAACAAATGCATCATTTATCCATCTGTATATTTTTAGTATTTTTCTTAAGTTGAAAATGCTTCCTTTTGAATCTATTTATGTTAAAGCAGGATGTATCAGCATTGACTGTAGTAGAAAAACAAGTTACACAGATGGAAACTTGCATTGTTGCACTTACAGCTGACATTTGACACTTGGAGTTGATATGCACATTTACATGAAATGCTGAAGTAAGATGCATATCAAATATATTGTCTTGAGTATTTCATGCCAAATTATGGGCTCTCTTGTTAAATGAGCATACACAGTTTAAATGGTATACTCTTAAAAAATTTTAGCTCTTTTGTTGCTCACTTAGCTAATTTCCCTACAGCTACGAGCAGAAATTAACAATACATATTTGACATATTATTAGTGTTGATCTTCTTAAGTTGGGCACTAATTTCAACCATTCTGATTGATTTGTACAAATTCTTATAACCAGTTCCATATATTTAATTACATTTAGACACTATCTTTTAATGCTTTATTTCAGTGTGCTACATATTCTATTTCATATTTGTGATATATGATGAAAGTATTATAACATATGGAGGAACAGTCCATGAGTGGCGTGGCCAATTGAAATGGTTTTAGTTTCAATTTTACACCATTTGATACAAATAATCAGTTTACCAATCCACCCCTAGGTTCATTCCATTTGCAGTAAAATCTTCATTACATAGAAAATGTTCACAAAATCTATGTCAATGCTAACACATCTTCTTGGACTTACGCAAATCTATGTCAATCCTCACACATTTTCTTGGACTTACGTAGGAACTATGCTGCCCTACAGCTCTTGTTAAATATGTTATCAACTTGACTTTTCTATTAAAGGCTCTCATGCTGAATTGAAAGCCAGGTAAAGAAAAAGATATTATACACTATTTTGTTGGTACCCTGTGTAGTGCAACAAACTTGTTCTTACTATAAGAAAAGTTTCTTTTCTTTTGTTTAATTGCAGATCTTCTGCTTGCACAGAGGTCTCTCCCCATCATTGGACACACTTGATAACATTCAAGCTTTGGATCACATACAGGAAGTGCGTCTATACACATAAGTATAAAATTCTTCTTTTCTCGCAACACATATAACAACAATTTTAAGTGCTTGCAAGGTATATACTTATGAATAAATATTACATGCTAATTTAAATGTATGAAAACAATTTTCATTCTTTTTAAGCTTCATTCATCTCGAGGTGCAATTCACAAACTCAAGAATAGTGGCTTTTGTTCTTCAAGATACCTTTAGGGGAAGTGTATGTGAATGCCCCCTCGTGTTTGGAGTCCAGTTTAGAGGAGATGGCTATTTACACTACTAAGGTTTGTTGAATCTAATTCTGAATAACATTGCTTTCTATTGTTGAATCTAATCTAATGTATATTTTAACTACACTTGTAGCTTAGATTTTTTGAAATTCTTGTTAGGCCTTGTAGTTTGTATAATTTGATTGCTGGAGAGCTTCTACAGCTAAGCAAGAAGGCCGTTGCACGAGTTATAGCCGCGATGTAGTGCCTCTCCCATTTGACTATTGTAAGTTGTCCTGATGGATGCAACCTTGATGATCTTTTGTTGTGATGGGATCATGATTGTGACCCTGAGTGGTCTACACCGTTGAGGTGTTTGGATTTATGTTTCTGTATCAGTTGCTTTGGTTATGCTTTTGACTGATCTTTGAGATTATGATGTGATTTTTGGTTCACTGAGGTTTGTGCTAGTGGTTACCAGGATCGATGTGGTATCATGAGGTTGTTTCATGATTACCCTGAGATGTGTGCAAAGATTGCACTATGTTCTTTTACCATGCTACACTGGACTAGGGTCTTGTAGCAGTGGTTAGTCATGTGTATGACTGTGTTCGCTTATGTGTTTTAAGTGCCTTATTAAATGCATTAATGATTAGAAATGGATTATTCTTGTTGGATTCTTTGGTTATGTGTTGCGGACATTTACCTTGTTATATTTTTTATTAGAGAGATATTTGTTACTCATGTTATGTTTACATTTGAAAGGACCCGAGGATTAGATGTTATACTTTGATTCCAGTATCATGGATTTTAGACTACTATGTTGTTCAGTTAATCATATTGCATGATGATGCCATTTTAAGATGACAGTGTATTTTATGATGATATCTAGTTATCTGGTATTTGGACATACCTCTGATTTTGTTATGTGATGGATTTAATGCTATGGTTATTTACTTCATTCCTGCGTTGCTATGCCTTTTGCGAACGTGAGTGATGTAAATAGATTATTTTAATATAATTAAATAAATGGTTAAATTAGGTGATTTAATGCATTTATTTCTTCGGCTATGTTATTATATGCAATTGCACTTGATCGTGTTGTTTAGTGTACAGGATTTATATCCCTGGTAGTGGCACATGGAGTTAGTGATTCAGCCTTTCATATTTTACCAATGTCGTCCTTATATGGTCGACGTATCCTTTATTAAAATGTTTAATTTAAACCTTTTGATGATTATTAAATCCGAACTCATTTGCATTATGTGATTAGACCAGTAAGCGTCTCTGTGCATTAAAAGGTTCGCATTGTCGTGAAAGTTGTTTAGGTGATTTCTGTGTTTTTGGGTTTTCGGGCTTTTTATTTGATTTATTTTAATTTTTGGTAGCTTTTCCATAGATGAATTCCTATTTATAGGAATAGCCTATTTTCGTTTGGGTCGATTCGAGGTTTAACTAGATTGGCTGGTTAAATGCCCTGATTGATTATTCACCCAAAAAGTGAATAAATATCCAAAGAGGAATTTAATTCCTCACTTCTCACTTTCAAACTGGAAAGTTGGAGAGTAAAACCCAAAATCCTCTTCATGAGGATTTACTGTTTTGTTCGTTGTGGGAGCTACGGACGTAGGATCATCGCGAGGTTGGGTTCATTGGATCCAGCTCGGGGAAACCTTGGATTGCCACAATTTTTAGCTACTTCTGCGGGATATTTATTTTATGGTTCAGATTTCCGTTTTGCCGTTTTGGCTATGAGGTAGGGCTTTCCTATTTTATTGTTTCTGCTCCGTTTCTGCTTTTTTTTTTGGTAGCCGTTTGTTTCGAGGCTGAGAACTAGTGTTCCCCTCTGTTTTTGTATGTTAGTTCTACCCGGTTGGGCGAGTACGAACATTTCCTTTTTTTTGGGATGAGGGTTTGGGATTTTACGCTATTATGCTGGCCATTTTTGCATACGGTGTTCGATTTCATTTATTTTTGGATTTCTGAGGTTTTTGAACCCAAAGGCCAAATGGGTTTTAATTTCGTAGTTTTCCAATTTTTGGGGTTTCTACCTCATTTTGCGTGTCGCCCTATTTTCTCAGGTTTTCTTGGCATAATGTGGGTCGTGGACCTTGATGATCCATTTGGATATCAGTCAAACCACTTTTGCACTTTTATGTTGCATTGGGATGCATGTTGCATCCGTACTCCCGACGTTGTGTTCGGTTGAGTGATTTTATACTTGTTATGGTTTTTGTTGGACCTTTGCTTTTGTTTTGTGAATGTTAGGATTCGTGTAGAATTCATACTCTCGGATTGAGGCCGATTGAGTGATTTCATGATGTTTGGTCTTGTTGCATCATTGGGATTCGTGTAGAATCCATACTCTCGGATTGAGGCCGATTGAGTGATTTCATGATGTATGATTTTATTGGCTTTGGGATTTGTGTAGAATCCGTCCTTCCCATGTTGCTTTCAGTTGGGTGTTTTCTTTGCATTGTGTTCTCATTCCTGTCTTTGTGTTATGATCTTCATGATGGTGGTGCACCACACACGAGTACGTCCGCGTACATTTGTTGGGTGAGTTGCGAGGCCCGATCTTTCGTAAATTTTCTGGAACTTATGATCATTGGGGTTGGGATGGGAGTATGCATGCCCATGGACACTTGTCGTAGGATGAGCATGGGTAGGGTAGGGTAGCATATGGAGGGGGCTTCTATCTCGCAGCCTGGTGACCTTAGTCCCATAGGGTTGGCAAAGAAAGTTTTAAATAAGTGATAATTAAAGAAAATGTGTGACTGATAATAAAACTTAAGATAATAAAATGTGTGTTCGGGGCCCTCCGTTGAGGAGTTGAAACGCACGATCCGAGCTTGGGCTTGTCGATGCCAAGTGACTCTCCATGATGTCAGCCCCTACATAGTAGCCTATTAAGTGTCTGACCAGGACCTGTACTCCTTGCATTGTCTTAGGTTCTTGGTTGCAACCATCATACTGTCTGGCGTGAGTGTCAGCCTTGGATGTTGTGCTTTTGTGTGTTTGTGGTTGGATCATTATCTCCATCAGCACGGCGGGTGTGTACCTATGGGTGCCATGTGGTTGGGAGGCGTAGCTACCTTCACCACTGCTAGGGATCGGTGTACAGAGATGATCTCTTATCCTAGTGTGACCGTTGCTAGATGTTTTCACTTGGTACTTCGGGTTCCGAAGTATGCTTTCTTTTTATTTATGCTTTCATTGAGATGCTTGTATATCATGTTTAGATTATGTTAGTTTACTTGATGCATTTCCTTATCATGATGTTTAGCATATGATTAGATGCTGTGAATTATTGTATTAGCATATCTGTTGCTTATTCTTGTTTAGCGTGTGATAGGTGATGTTATCTACTGTAGGATTATCTTATGCTTTTCTACTAACATGTTATATTTCCTTATGCTTATATTGTTGCATGTTTTTAGTAGTGACGTCCCTATTATGACAGTATCGACGATCTAGTCGGTGGCTTGGGATGTTACGCGCGGGGGATGGCTAGGATCCATGATGGTCTTATGATGCTATTGACGGTTGAGAGGAATCGCATACTTTGGTTGTTTTGTTCCTGAGATGTATTTCTTTATATTGCGATGTTTATTTCAGTATGTGCTTTGCTATTATGGTTTAGATGGATAGATGTTCCTCTTTCCTTGCTGTTAGTGCACTCGAGTGTTCATTCCTCGATTTACGTGGATTCAGTACTCCCTGGTGTGGAGGTTCTTTGCTCTTTTTTAGTCTTTTGTGCTTCTGGGAGTGTTTTTACTTTCTATGGGCGACATTTGTTCAGCATTGTGCGACACTGATAAAGTATCGCACGTCCATAGAAAGAATGTCGCACAAGACTGTAAAGTGTCGTATGCATTGCTGGAGAAGTGTCGTACGACATTGGAAGAGTGTCGCACGACTTTATGAGAAATGTCGTGCAATACTTTTCCAGTATCGCATGCCTTCTTGAGAAGTGTCGCACGCAGTAAGGGAGAAGTGTCGCCCTCCCTTAGTAAAAAGTGTCGCACGATTTTTGTGAAAAACATGCGCGTGCCATCAGCGAGCACTTTTCTTCGTGATCTGATCTATTTGAGAGTGGTTTTGGATACCCTTTTGGGCATTCTTCGAGCCTATGTTGTTGCATTTTGAATTCGGGAGGTTTGTTTTGAAATTCAATTTTTGGGTTTCTGTTGTAGTCCTTTGGGGTTTAAAATATATTGTTTAAGTATAAGTTGACGTATATATTTTAATATATTTTAATATATGCGACAAATAGTTTGAGATAGGTTTCAGACCTCTCAGAGATAAGTTATGGATTCTAGGAAATTTTAGGGCTTCAGAAATCCAGACTTAGCCAAGTTTCAGGGCTTCAGGATTTCAGGCTTAGCCAAATTTTGGGATTCTGCATTTTACCCCAGCTTGGTGTTTTGTTGATGAGTGGTTGTTTCTTGTGCCCTCATCATGTGCGTTGTCTTTGTTGGCTTTGTTTTTGTGTGTCAGTTTGGTAGTGGCGTTTGGGGATTCGTTGGTTGCCGAGATTGTGTTGAAGTCTTCCGTTGCGATCTTTGTGATCCCTGTATGATGTTGTCTTGTGCATTCATACTTGTAAAAAAAAAAAATATCTTGGCTTGATTTGAATCCTTGTTTCCAAGGATCTCTGGGCGGGGCATTACATGCACGCTCAGGTATGAAAATTGTTTCTTTTTTATTCTAATGTATATTTTAACTAGACTTTTAGCTTATATGTTTTGAAATTTCTTTTAGTGGCTTAATGTTGTAAGGTCTCTTGAAATAAGACCTTCAGGCAGTTGGTCAAAGTTTTACAAATAATCTTAGGAATAAAGTCAAAGAAAGTATTTTTAAAATATTAAAGTATTTAGCTAGGTCTAAGAAGATTTGTGTACTTTCGACAGTTTTGCTTAGTTTTTGAAAGTTGCAGTAGACCGAAGTTTTCATAGCCCGATTTTTGCTTCCTGCAAAGAACGATCATGTCAGATGATATAAGTGAAGAACAAAACAGGGAGACAATTGCTGGATTGTGGTCTAACTTGAAAAGAAAAGGTGATGGAAAATGTTATTGTCCTTGCAATATTTGTAAGGGCTTAAACCGTAGAAGACTGCTAATCAAAACAGTTAAGAGACATTGTAGGGAGAATGGTCACATTGAAGGGGGGCATGACTATCATCCACTGGTAAGTCATTCATTATATCATTTTAATAATTTATATACATATGAAATCACTTGATGATGAGTTGATGATCATGGTTTATTTATGTTAATCAATTTTATATAGGTTGATCTTTCCAGGGAAGTACATGATATGAACCACAACAATCCGAAGAATATGGTTTTCGAAGTGGAGGAACATGGAGGTGCAAATATCCAAGGTGAAGATAATGATCCCATGGAAGATGACGATCATGCGCCAGAAAACACAATTGAAGAGGATGGTATAAATACATTGATCCATGACACATCTAGTCCAAGCGTATCTGATGATGATGATGATGATAGCCTCGATGTACCTCTACTACAAAAGGCATACGAGCCCCTATAAAAAGACTCCCAAACAACTCTTCTCTCTGCTATATTGTTGTTGTTGAACTTGAAGGTTATGAATGGTTTATCCAACATAAAAATGTCATGTATGTTAAGGTATGTCATATATGTCTTTATAGTTAACAAAGGGTGAATAATGTACCACTAATATTGTTTATATTAACAACTTATATTTTTTTTTGTAGATTGATAAGCGAGTTTCTGTTACCATCATCAAATATTCTACCTCGCTCATATCGAGAATTAACTGCTGTTATCAAAGATATTGGAATGAGTATGAAGCAATACATGCTTGTCCCAATGATCATATTATATATTATAAAGAACATGAATTTGCAACACAATTCCCTGTATGTCATACGAGTAGATATCGAACAGATCGACTAAGAAAAAAGGTGCCTCAAAAGGTTCTTCATTACATCCCCATTATTCCACAGATGCGACAATTATTCAGGTGTAGTAGCTTGGCTCAATTTATGGATTATCATGCATGCAATAGAAGTCGAGATGACATTATTCGAATCCCTGCGAATGGTTCGACATTTATGCACATAGAGGAAAAGTGGCAACACTTCAAAGAAGAACCTCGTAATCTCAGGCTTTCATTGGTAGCGGACGGTGTCAATCCATTTGGAGAGATGAGATCTGTTTACTCGGTGTGGCCTATTTTTGTTATCAACAATAACATTCCTCCATGGATGTCAATAAAGAGGGAGCACATTATGTTGGCAATGATTGTTCCAGGTATCTTATCATTTGATAGTTATTAATTTACACGTACTTACAAATCTTGCAGTAAAACGGTCACAATAACTATGTAATGTTACTGTTCATTCAAGTAGGTAAATATCAAGTAAAAGATATGAATGTATATATTGAGCCTCTTATTGATGAGTTGGTGGAGTTATGGAACGGTGTCACTATGTATGACGTGTCTAGACCAATACGACAAAGACAATTTCAATTACATGCAATACTTGCATGGACAATACATGATGCCCCAGGGCTAACACATTTTTGTGGTATGTTATAGTGAATTCAAGTTGCGCACAATAATTCTAATTATAAAAATCAACATATTTAATAATCCAATTACATCATTATCTTGTAGGTCTTCAAACAAAGGGAAAATTTACATGTCTAGTTTGTGGTCCAAAGATGAAATCTCGTCATTCAAAAAGTTTAGGAAAGCAAGTGTTTGATGAGTGTAGACACTTCCTCCACAGGAATCATAAGTATCGAAGTATGAAAAAACATCTTTTCAATGGGAAAGAAGAGACTACATCAAAGCCACGAAGAATGACACCTCGCCTATGGAAGTTGAAATATAATAGAATTAATCGTCGAGGTAATGCCGTTCCACCTAATGGTTTATGTTTGTAATTTATATATTTCTATTGTGATTTTTGTTGACTAATTGTGTAATTGATGATCGTGAAGGTCGTCAAGGCAATACTAACAACCTTCCAAAGGGACTAAAATGCTATCCCAGAAAATTTAGTAGGTTGCCCTGCTACGAGCACTTACAAATTGTGCATTTGTTTGATACTATGCATATTGGAAAGAATATAATAGAGACATTGTGGAAAATATTGGATGGAAGGCGTGACAAAGAAAAAATTGTCAAAATTTGTAATGACACACATGAATCCAATCATGCATTGAAAAATTTCATTCACTCAAATAGCAACAGAGATCAGATTAATATAAGTGCCCTTCCATGGTTATTAATGAAGCAACAAAGTGATGCTATAAAAGAAGTCATACGAAAAATTCGATTTCCCACAGGATTTGCTGCGAACATAAACAATCTCATATCAAAAAAAAGTGAATTTGGGCCAGGGCTCAAAATGCATGATTGGCATACTTTCGTCAAGGTAAGTTATGTTCTTCTATATTTACAATATATTCATAAACTACGTGAATTTTTCGTTATGTTATGTTAGAAAACAATGAAATGATTGGTTTATAATTACTGCAGTACGTGCTTCCTCTATCTCTCCCAGAGCACTTCAACAATAACATCAAACAAGTGATATACGATCTTGGAAAATATATGAGGTAAGCAGTAATATCTGTTCAATTTGTTGTATATATTTATTATATTCATGATTTGTTATTCTTGCTATGTAATCTATTGTATATTATTTTGTAAAGTCTCATATCTATATATTTTTTGTGACTTGAATCTCTTAATGCAGGTTGTTGTCATCTAAAGAAATCCATAAAGAAGATATAAACTATTGGAAGAGAAGAATTCCTCATTTACTGTGTGAAATGCAAAAGTGTCTACCTCCAACTTTTTTCAATGCACAAGAACACTACCTCATACACCTAGTTGAGGAGATTGAATTGTGTGGACCTGTACAAACTAGGTCAATGTGGATGGTTGAGAGGCATTTGAAATCTTTGAAGGCTTTGGTTCAACAAAGAGCACATCCTGAGGGTTCTATGGTAGAGGGATATATGGTATACCAGACTATGGTGTACATTACTGAATATCTTCCTAAGTTTGCATCAAATATCCACGTAGATCGCATTTGGGATCTTGAGCCTTTTTAAAAATTAGAAGGGGAGTACTTGATGGGGAAAGGTACATTGAGGAAAGTGAGAGGTAATAAATTATAAGATGTTATTGTAATAAATTATTTCTTAATCTTCAAAATAAATTAGTTGTAAGTTGTCTATTTTTTTTTTTGTATAGGTTCTCGAGAGTGGGATGCACTACATGTGTATATTGCAAACAATCTTGATTGGATGACGGTATGGATTGAACGATGTCAACATTCTGGTCGCACATTAACATGGGAAGGTGTATCTTCATTGGTTAAAGAAGCTCATTGTAATGGAGATTCTAGGTACGTACAAATTTATTAATCACCCGTATGTTTATCAACTCACGATACAATAATTTTGATATGTTTCATATATTATTGCAGGTTAAACACCACAAGGCTATGTTCTGTAATGGTCAAAAATTTTGCGTCAAAGTGTTGGATGACACGAAGAAAACTTGTGATTCAGGAATAACTGCAATCTTTCAAGTGACTAATATTTCATCTAGAAATGACTTACATCCTCAAGAGTCTGAAAATTGATACTATGGCATTTTGGATGAGATAATTGAGTGTGACTTTAGTTCCTTCAAATTAGTACTCTTCGTTGTCAAATGGTACAGGCTACGACTTAATCCAAATGATCCTGATAGAACTGTTATTGAACATGATAATGGATTTACAATGGTTAATACAAGGTCATTTGAGCCAGTTGGGGATGAGCCTTATGTTCTTCCAAGCCAATGTGAGCAGGTATTTTACTCAGAGGTTCCACATAAACTGGGTTGGTCATTTGTTGTTAGACATGAACCGAGAAGAAGGCCAATAAAGTATAATGCAATGCAAGAAGAAGATACCAAAGAAGTAGAAGATGATGTAGATGGTGATCACGATCGACAGTTATTGGATGATGTTCCTGACACAAATTTTCATGAAGAAGAAGAAGATGATGATGATGATGATGATGCTACTACTGATGATGATGATGATGTTGATGTTGATGTTGATGATGATGTTGATGATGACGACGATGACGACGACGATGACGACGATGGCGAGGAGGATGATGATGACGACGAAGATGATGATGATGAGGACGGTGATGATGATGATGATGATGATGACGATGACGATGAGGATGATGATGATGGAATTTAGAGGCATGCCATCAATCCTTAATCTATTTAATATTCATTTCTTGATAGAAATATATTTGTCTTATATATATGGTTACATAGTTTATTCATTATCTATTTAAAAGCTACAAGTTTCAACTACAAATAGAATACTGCTAATCTAAATTAACTATTAATCTAAATTAATTAAATAAAACTATTTAAAACACATTGATGCGTGAATTTATTGAGCCTTATTTTCTTTCAGATCAAAAGCATTTGTAAGTGTTTAGTTTAGAAAAGGGAATTCATTAAATATCTATAAAAGGGAGTTGTACCTAGAATAAAATTCATAGGGAAAACATAATATAAGTGCTTACCCAATTTGTTGGTTGATAATTCAAGTATCTCTAACATTTCATTTTAGAATAGGAATAACATTGTATCAGTATGTTGATTTACAGACTAAAACTAGAAAACTTATTTCAGCACATGTATTTGGATCTATGAGATTTACACGGTAAGTAAAAAGAAACCAGTAATCCATTTTAAAATTATTATAATGGGTTTTGGAAGAAATTACAGTTATCTTAATTAATATAAAATATCTAACTGAATTTCAAAATTTTATGCAAGTGGCTTTAGTCTAGGTGTTTCCTCCACCTCCACACACATCAAACAACTTCAAATAGCATGTCCCCAAGGTGACTAAGCCCTCAACTCACCAGCTGATACAAAAACCCAGTTTTAGCCCTTCACTAGGCCTACTTCCCTAGTAGGCTTATAATGTGAGCCTGATTTAAGTTTTTATTGTGTACCTTTTAATGTTTTTAATTTTTATGTGATGCTAATGATGGATGTGATTATGATTATGATGTGATTATGCTCACGATAATTGAATTACATTTCCAGGAAATTGAACCCCTTTTAGGAGCATCCCGCATAGTCTCATGGATTGATAGGTATAAGTCAATACTCCTTATAGACAGTCTATTTAATACACTTATCCATAGTAAGATTGATGTCTTCTAAGATCTCTCCCATTTGCAGGTACCAGCAAATAGGTATTTGTCAGAAGTGTCTTCCTCGAGTGAGGGAAATATAGGAATAGAAGAGGAAAGTGAGACATGCAGTTTATCTAGAACAGGGAGATAAACTAGAGGTCAAAGGACTAGAAGGAAATTCAATAAATGCATGAAAATTTTCCTTGCTCAAGGGGGGTCATGTTCTTATGATGATGAGACGGAAGGTGACATCGAGGTGCCCTTGAGGTACCAACATCTACAGAAACATTGGGTACCCAAGGAACTTCCTCCAATAAACATTGATTTTTGTGTTAACGAGAGGATATATCACATAGCACCATCATCACTAGATGGTTTGGGCCTATTTTCTATGGACAGCATAAAGGTGTCTTACAACAAAGTTTTTGAATTGATGGAGTATGTTGGACCATGTTACGATTACAAAAGTTGGATGCATATTGTTAAACATAAAAAAGTATGCGTAGGTATGCCCTCTCCACAAATTATATACAACAGCAAGACAATAATCAAAGTAAAAGTGTGGCTATATACATTGATGGAAGGCCAAAAGCAACAGGAAATATTGCGGGTTTTATAAATAGTACATGACCTGGGTCAACTATAAAGCAACCCAATTGCATATTTGAGGCGTGCGAGGGAAATCGTGTATTCATCTGTGCGATAAAATCAATATGTGCAGGGGAAGAGCTTCTTATTGATTACAATCTGAACCACATAGATACAAACGAGGCTACTATCATGGGGGTGGTACATACTATTAAACCAACTTCTAATCAATGACTCCAACATACCATTTAGTCAATAAATTTTTGGCTAACATTTTTATACTTCATCTTTGACAAAGGGGCACAATATGGAGCAACCGCCCGGAGGGGATACTGACGATGCTCCCGACTCATCTACACATGAGCAGGTAAAACTCATTTGTAATTGTGCAAACTAGATAGAAGCAAAATGTTATTTTTTTAATGTTGTTTTCTTTATTGTTTTGGAGTAATTTTGATAATACTAATACTATTGTTGTCACAGAGGGCTAGTGGTCGGAGGGAGGGAAAGGAACCTGCAGTCGCTCAGCAAGCCCCCCCTGAGGAGGACCCTTTCTATATCGATTTAGCAGAGACCGATGACCCGATCGGTTTGATTAAAATTAATTTAAAGAAAATTAGCAAAGAAATTCTACGTTTGGCAACCATAAAGCCTATTACTCAACAAATAAAAGATAGGGCATCTGAATTGTTGCACACCTCTGAGTCCTTAAAAGTAACTATTAATGAAATTTTCAATTATAACAAGAGTTCAATAATGGTTTTTATGTTATGCTCTTTTATGGCATTAATTAAAATATGGATGCATTGTCTTTACAGAGTTTTTTGCTTGATTTCGAGCCCCGTTCCCATGATGAGGGTGCTGCAGGTGGTTCAGGTAGATAGCATGTTCCATTCCCCACTTCTTTTTTCCACTGAATATATATAGGAATGAACATAATCATTGACAATACATGCTCGAACATTCCTTTTTTTTAATGCTCTAACAATCTTGTCCATGCTAGTCCACGCGTTCTATATTTATGCATGCTCTAACAATTTTATTCTTCAGCTTCACATCAATTGAATCCTACGATGACGCCGCCTCCATCCAAGACAACCACAAATCTCTTTTCGACTGCTGAGTCAGCAACACGCAGCTTACATGCATCGACTGTTGCACCATCTGCTAGTACACAAATCCCTCTTTTTCTCTCTTATGACAGCAACAAACAGTTTCTTTTTTACAACTTTATAACATCAATTATCATTTGTTCTTTTATACTTTGATCGTGACAAAGACTTATGAAACTTATGAAACTTTTTACAATAGGACCTGCAACATCATTTCCTGGATGTTCCTATGTTCCTAGTATGGGAACAGTGAAGGATGTCACATTGATCGTCAGCGACGATGAAGGCATTCCATTAAAAGTAGCCAAAGTTCCAGGTACTTTAAAGTTATTACTATTCTATAGTGATATAATAGTAAGTTAGTTTTTGATCACTCTTCATCGACTAATGATCCCATGATTGTTTTGTAGGGAATGATCTTTTTTGGAGAAAACTTGGTGATGAGTGTTTGCGAACATTTGGGCCCACCATGCGTACCTGGTGGAACATCATATCCTAACTAAAACCCCAAACCACTATTTTGATTTCATATCATTGCTATAATAGTTTTCCTTTTCGTCCATTTCTTGAACTATATTAAAGGTAGCTTCATTTCATTTATGAGTGTAACATGTTTTTTTTACTTAAAAGGTTGAATCACCAATGCAAACCGTTGAAGGATGATCTTATAGAGAGCATGACCCAACTCTTTGGACCTCGTACATTCGAGAGAAACAAGCTCCTTGAAAAATTTGGTTTATGTTTGAAGTATATTAGGGACCAGTACAGAAAAAATTTACAGGATAACCCCAGGTACGAGCGTTCGCCCTATGTTCCTGAGGCTGAGTGGCAGGCTCTGATTTTGGATGGAAAGTATAAAGCTGACAAGAAAAATAATATTACACCAGTGGAGAGTACAGCAAGGTATGTGATACTATTGAGAATCTAATTATGTACTAATTAACCTCCATATTTATACTATCTAACATATTTCAAACTTTTCATAGATTTCCTGACACATCAAAGGCAACAAAGGTAAGACTAGAAAAGCACGGGACACACAAGCTCGGCTCTGGTGGTTTTTCGAAACTTCAAGCAAGAGTTGTAAGTATTAGTAAATGGAAAATTGTATCAAATTTTTTATATAATGTGAAGGGAAATGCTAGGACTCCCTTATTTAGCTCATCAATTATAAATAGGTCAATAGAATATAATTACAGTAGTGGATTTTCATATTCAATATAAACAATTCAACAATTGAAGTCAAGACTCTACAATCTAGATTAGTGAAGAAAACTTGTGATTCACTAATATGACATTATTTAAAATCTCACCCTTGATTGAATTTTCCTCCAATAGTTGAGAATAAAGGCAGTGATTGAAAGAATGAGGGAATGCAATAGCACTTGCAGCCATTTTTATTTCCAAAGAGCCGAACTAACTCTTACCCAACTTAAGAATTTGGAGAAAATATGTTGGTACAAGAAAAGCATACAAACACGCAACATTTATATAGTAGATTGCTCCATCAGAACTGCTCAATTTTTCTCCTATTATATTGTGATGGATATAGATGATTTGCTATTGATATTTTAACTACCCTCCATTGGTTGATGAAACAATGCAAGTAAAATTCACCATAACACGCAAAAATGCAAGGTTCAGAGTTCAAGAGATGCCTCACAGAAGACGATAAGAGAATTGGCTTCCAACAATGCTATAGAGCCGTGGCTGAACGACTACAAGCTGAAATTAGTGTGGAAGGTTCTAATACTGATGCATCTCAGCCACAGGTAAATAAGCTAAATGAAATTTATTTCAAATTGAATACTTTACCAATTAGTCTATTTGATGTTAAGTTCCAATATAAAGTGAGTATATCTGTTTTAAGCAAGCAATGATAACAATGCGTAGGATGTTGGAATGCAGCCTGACAATCCTTCTACACAATCTGTGGATGTCGAAGGTTTGCATGATGTGCATCCCAGTGGTGGAGGTATACATTTGCTATTAAATTTTTTATATGTAATTGCAATTGGTGTTTGGATTAACATAACATTTTGTATAGCAGCTGTAGAGGATCGAGGGGTCGATGTTCATTGCTGTGTTGATGTTGAGTCCAGACAAAATGATGTGGTCAGATCAGGTAAAGAGACACAGTTATGTTATTATAAATAATTAAATACTTGTAACAATTATAATAAATTATTTTTAATTTAACTCTTTTATTTGTTATTGCAGAGGACCCCCCTTTGCAACAGCATAGGAATTTGAGATCATCAAGAATAGAGAACAGAACAACTGATGAGGGGGGAATTGATGATGACACTGATGCTCCTTTTAGAGCTTACATAGAAAAAAGAAATAGAAAGAAAAAAAAGAAATGATTGTCACTACATACCTTAATTGATAATGACTGTATTTTATGTCTCAATGAATTTAATTATGTGCTAATGAATGTTCATGAATTATGTGTTAATGCAGAATATTGGTGTATGTTGCATGTTAACCAATCTAATGTGTTAATGAATGTTATGATGTGATATTGATTGAATGTTACATTTTATTAATGGTTGAAAGAATGAATGAATGTTAGATGTTAACGAGGAATGTAGAGTGATGTTAGGGGGAGGGGGGTGGGGCCAAATGAGCTTCCACCTTCACGTGGTTGGCCCTGTTTAGTAGAGAATATTAAACTATTCTCGAAACAAAGTGAAGCTCAATAAGATACTCAAATAACCACCCTACCCCAAAACACACGAATGTGTGTTAATTCTCCATATAGGTTTTGATACACTCATAAACTCCAACACTTCATAAGAGATCACCACTCTTATATCAATTCATAGTACAACGTTTGAACTCCAATGGCTATGCAAGGACTTCATAAGTACAAGGGTTATGTTGGGTGATGCGATGCGCTCTCCTGCCCACAGGTGGTTAATTATGTGGTGTTCCATGTTCACTAACAATCATGGCTTTTGGTGCAATGGAAAATGGGCCCAACAAGTGGTATCAGAGAAAGGTTGTCTTTTCAGTTATCCTCTGCAGGATAGTCTCACGGTTAAGTGGGAGTCTCACAGTTGAGTGGGAGCGATGGCAGATAAGGGTAAGTTGAGGGTTGACAGGTTTAATGGGCAGAACTTCCAATTATGGAAGATACAAATGGAAGACTATTTATATCAGAAGGATTTATGGAAGCCGTTGGAAGGAAAAGCCAAGAATCAGGGAACTATGTCAGAGGCTGAATGGGATCTTTTGGACAGAAAGGCACTCGAAAGCATTTGGTTATGCTTGGCACCATCAGTGGCATTTAATATTACAAAAGCAAAGATGATAGAAGATTTGATGAAAACCCTAGTGACACTATATGAAAAGCCCTCCGCTTCAAATCAGGTATTTCTCATGAAGCATTTATTTAATATGAAAATGGGCCCTACAATTGGTATGAGAGCTTGGTTTTGGCCTGGTCATGGGTTCAAATCTCCCCGGTGCCATCCCGACCCGCGTAAGCACTTGGTATGCACGTCGAGGGGGAGATTTTTGGGTGATGCGACGCGCTCTCCTACCCACAGGTGGTTAATTATGTGGTGTTCCATGTTCACTAACAGTCATGGCTTTTGGTGCAACGGAAAATGAGCCCAACAGGTTACACATATCAAGAAGGGTTAATGTCGTAATATGTAGAATGAGAGACTAGCCATATTGATAGTTTGATAAGATGGTTTGGCTCTTCCTAATGGGTTTTACAAATACCACATAATCAAATCATATTGGATTACCCATATTATCCGTTATTGTTGTAGTATTCTATTTTATATCACATACACTCTCTTTCACGAAAATATTTATGCATGCCCTTAATCTCCAATCGATGCATCCCATCTCTTGGTAACATTCCCTTAAGCCAATTTGTCCAACAATTTGGATATACTGTATGTACTCTCATATTATGTTGTGAATCTAGCATGTGTTGTGCTCCATTGGTCTTCTTTTTTATTTCACACACACTACGCACTCTTACTCATTCACACATATCCACACCTTATATTTTTTAAAGATAGAGCCTTTAAAATTTATATTTGAAATTTAAAATTATTTCCATCCCATTGATATTGATATGGGAACCCTAGAGTACTTGTATGAATGGATGTGTATTTTCATTCCCAACTCCTTGTAAATGCAAAGATGTCAGCAGTTCAGTCAACAATATAATATTGCTTTATCAATCTTATGCAATCCCTTGCAAGCAAATTAGAAGCTCCCCAAAGGACAGTAATTGCTCCCCCTACATATTCACTACTGCTATGTCAAGGTAACTTTAAGGATTTTATAAATGAGAATCTGTGTCATTGATTAGCAATTTTATCCATTGTGTTGGCACATCATAGCCACGGTCCTCTTAATTGAATAAGGTCTTATTTGTGGCATTTGTCCCACCACACAACTCCTTTATTTGGTTCACCTAGCAGATGGGTCACCCACAATAATTAACTTTTCAATCTCAGTGCCTTATTAGTATCACACTTCATTATACTTCTACCTTTGTGAGATATATAATTGTTGTTTTATTCATATAAGTCATTGGATATATAAAAGTTGATATGTCCTCCAGAAATTACGACTTGAGATGAGGAGCTAAGAACAAAATAAATCCAGAATATTTCATTATGTGCCATCCCAATATACAATTTTGTGGTTGTTATTGTTTTAAGTATGAGGTCGATCATCTGGTACCAGCAATGCTTGAATATTGTCTTTGTCTTCATCAAAATAAAATTCTCCATCAACATAGACAAATTGCAATTATGATCTGTAATCGTAGAGTGCTCTAAGAGGCCCTATGCAGATCATTTCCACTGCATACTCCCACCGCATACTTTAGATCTTAATCTTTTCATTGCCTTTGCAGGTGACATGGTAAGTAGTTTTGGTAACAATACTTGCTTTGCATAGAAGACAGCTACTCACTGAAACTACTATGACATCTTCCTTTATCCTCATAGTTGTATAACACGTTATGTATATCATGATTCACTACGTACACAATGTTCTTCATTCCTTTCTATTGATACATATCAAGTTCTAACCCAATAATCTTCCATCGTTGGTTCCTATTACAAAGTTGATGCCACACAAGTTGAGTTAGAGATATAGTTATTCCATTGTTTCAGAAGTTCTCCATCATTATTTTAGGCATGTGATTCTATTATTCCTGGGAAATGATCTGTTGTGATACTAGATCTCTGATTTACTGTCTTGATCAAGATATTTTCCCAAAAAAAGGTTGATTAGGATTTTCCCAATTTTTTTCAGAATTTTGGTCCACATTTTGTCAATAAATTTTTTCCCCTTAGCATTAGCTAGTAAGGAGGAAAATCAAACTTGTTGACTTCTTGCCTCCAAATTTGACAAGAACTCCACAAGATCTTCATCTAAAAACACAGTGATTCTTTTCAAAAGCAAATACATCACTAGCAATTCATTTTGTTTGGCCCATCACAATAAGCACAACATTTCTCCTTTCCATGTCACTGTTTGTGATTGCTATTACATCACCATTGCCTATATAAGCTGAGTAGAAATGGATCAGTCGAGAGCACTTTATTATGAATTTAGCTTTCAAATTGCACAACACTAGTTCTTCTAAATCGTAAAAGATGGTAAACAAAACTTGTGAAGCCTAATGAGCATTTTGTGCCTCCTTGAGGTAATCAAATATATGAGCAAAATTACCACAAACTGTCAAAAAGCTATATAGATCTTCCACACACAATTTTCATTTCAAAAATAGAAGTAACATCATTTTTGTAGCTTCCTGTGTCATTTGTAGGAAAATCATCTTAGTGAATACTGTAAAAAACAAACAAAAACAAGTTTTTATACCCCTATGCAAAAATCAGAACTACTTAGGGTATAGTCCCATGAAGAGAGGGGAGCCACTTAAACTGCTAAGAAGTTCAGGAGACTCATAAATCAGTTGGTCCCATGGCTTTTATAGGGAAAATTGTACTAAAAAAAAATTGGTTGAAATTTTTTGGGACATTAGCAGTCTCATAATTCTATGGCACCAATTAATGCTAAAATAATTAATTGAGAGTCTTTGTAATGGCTGATGTATTTGATGTGGAACAACTGAACCAAATTAGGATTTAAAACAAAGCTAGACTTTTTCATTAAGAACTACAACCCCCTCATGGATCGTACATCATAGCAGCTAGCCTTAATGGCTCATCTGACAAGTGTTTCTTTGTTGCTTGGCATTTACCTTTTGTAGTTTTTGATTGATTTTGAGGGTTTGACTTAGAAGTTAAATACATTCTAGTTCTGAGCTAATGCAATGTATTTTTTTGCACTTATGCATAATTTTGAAATACTGCATATCATAAATACATGTTTGATATTTTTTTGTGAAAACACACCCATCCTCCAAAAAAAATATCATCATAACACCATCATAACTTTCACACATGACAATTTTTTTCCCATTATTTACAAACATTTCAATGTAGTAAATATATAATTATTGCACTATATCTTGCACACTTTTCTTGTAGAATATATAACTATTGTAGGTTACATAAAAAGACTTTATCAAGATAAATCTAGTTGAGATCCCGTGCAACCCTTCTAGAAAAATATTTGAAGTATAGTTCATTAAACCCATCTTTTTATTAGAGTTCACATTTGAAGAAGGGAGCATGATAGATTGGCCTAAAACAATCCTCGCACTAAGACCAAGCGTGAACCCTCGCCCTCTTGGCCCCAACTAGCAAGCACATAGGACATCAAGCAAGAGGCGACCTACCTAGTGGAGTGTTGGTATCTACCCTCCCTATTCATGCCACATCTAAATTTATTTCACAACATCCAATCACCATACAATTGGAATCAGGGAGCTTGTGGCAGGGCCGCTGTGGCGGCGGCGGCAGTTGGCATCGCCGCCACAGCAGCCCCGCCATATTGCTAACCACGGACATCGCAATTGCGATGTACACACACGCATTGCGATGAAATAAGCATCGCGTGCATAGCGACGCTGTCGTAATTGATGATTTTGCATCGCAATTGCGACACATTTGCAAATATTGCGACAGCCAGTAGCATTGACAACACCGTCGCAAGTTTCCATGGACGTCGCAAGTGCGACGCCCACGGATGAACTATAAAGGTTCCCACCTTAGTGAACCTGTGGGCAGATGCCGACGCCACCCCATCGTAATGCGTGGTGAAGACGTTGGAATTGCGATGGGAACCACATCCATTACGACGGGAGCAATGATGGGATAGAATGTTGAGCTTGCGATAGATAGGTGTCGCAATTGTGACGTCCAAGAGTAGACGTCATAATTTGTGACTAAAAAACAACGACGTCTGCTGCTGTCGTAGTGGCGACACATTTGCGTCGCAATTCTGACAGTTGGCTGTCACAAATCGATGCCAAATGTATTAGTGTAAGATCACTAATTCCCAGTTCCTATGACATGGGGACGGATAGTAAGTGTTTAGAAGCTATCCCCAATCAAAATTTTATAAGAGCTTCTATACATAATACAAAAAAAGCTTGGTGGGAATTTCAAAAATATCCCCAAGGTTCCACTATCCTCCAATCATGTGGATCTTCTCTCTGTTCTCTACAAATAACAAGAATATAGTAATGTTAGATTGATAATTTCTAAGGAGGATGAACATTGTAAAATTGTTTCTCCCTTCACAAAATTTGTAGATCTTGCTATCACACTAAAATTTATGTATGTATAGATTATGGAGAGTGACTTTATTAGAGATATAGTCATTATCATTATACCAACACCTCTTATATGATAAAGTTGAATATAACCATGTATCATTGAACCCACTATATAGTGGCTATGCCAACAAAACCCTTTAGAATTCAAGATATTGGTTAAATTCTTATATGGAGTTTCCCTTTGAGAAAAATTTGATCTCTTACATTTTTTTTGAATTGCTAGACCAAATTACAATACTCTACCATATTACATGCCTTCCAAAGAGTAACAATTTGATTAGGATTATCTATATTCAATTGAAAGGATAATTAGTTTCAAGAGAGTTTACCAGTTTTATTGTATCAAGATATGCATTTATTGCACTCTCTAGATGCTAGCCCATCATGAATCCTTTTTCCTACAACTCTTCAAACTCTCAAATTGCAGAGTTTTATAAATGCTACGAATGATAGTCAAAAAAAGAAATGTCTTAGATGAATGGTTTTAAAAAACATGCACAATGTACATTTGATACAAAAGTTCTAGATACTGGAGCAAATCACAATTTTGATGAATTATCTTTGGTGTTTTCTAGGTTATTGCATACATATATACATTTATATACATACATATATATGTATACACACACACACACACACATGCACACACACACACACACAATACAGCTTGATTTTGGCCAACCTAATTTTTGTTTAGTCATTGACCATCCTTTACATATCAGTAGCATTTTTTAAATATAATTGATTATTGTGAGTTTATTTTAGTGTTTACCACTTTGTTCAAGTAGGAATTTTCAGCAGCTACTATTGTTTTGGAAGGGCTTTTACTTAGTGATTCCTTTTTGTTCTTGAAGCTAATAAATAGTTAATCTTTGGGAGGGATTGATTAGTGAACTAATATGTGACAAGGAATGATTGCATCAGAAATGGGTGCCATTTTAGGTAAGAAGCAACCATTTTCCATCGAGTTTCCTTTCATGCCTTTGTTGTTTATTGTATTTCGAGTTGCCTTAGGTGCCTTTTCTATTTATGTTTGCATTTCTTGTATGGTTTGTAGGTTGATCAAGTTTCCATTTTAGATGTTTGACAAGTTTTAGTTTCCATTATAGATGTTTGACAGGTTTCAAGTTGCCATTGCAGATGATTGAAAGGTTTCAAGTTGTCATTGCTACATGGTAGAAATCTAAAACTTTTCTTATCACATAATGTATTTGGCAAGGGTTTCATCAAATCAATAAGTAATTTTTTTTCAAAGTGTGTATTTGGTAAGGGTTTCATCAAAATGATATTATGCCATTTATAATTGGTTGTCTTGTTAATAATTGCACAATAATTGTATAAAATCCAACTTAGTGTAATGTATGAAGCCTCTGCCATATCACTATCCACTCACTTCAAAGATATTCAAGTTATGCATATTTGAATGTATACATTGTTGAATCTTCTTTCATCGGTAGTAATATAGTCATGATCAGTTATATATTCTCTATATAGATAAAGGATAAATTTTGGTAGTTATATAATGTTCTTTCATTGGTAGTAATATAAATGCATTTAGTTATATATATATATATATATTGGTGGATATCAAGACATGTGGCATCTATTGTCTATTTGTTGCTAAAGATAGGTTTTTCTAGTGTTAGCTCTTACTGGCCTTGATGAGAATTATCCACCAGTGCTAGTTTCAAAACATGGATCAAAACCTTCCATTGTGTTTTTATATACTAACCATAGGGACCTAACAGAGATGCATCTATCTTGAGAAGGGTTAACATTGCACTTACCTCAGACAACTAATTTATTCTAAAGTGCTAGACTTAGATTTAATACTCAAGTTGGACAAGAGCCTACCACAAGACATTAAATCTTCATTTCTATCTTTATCTGATATCAAACTAATTCATTCCATGGTGTTAGGCTTAAATTAAACACTCAAGTTTGACAAGAGCTCATCATGAGGCATTAAATCTTCAATTCTATCTTTATCTGACATCTCTCTAAGTGTAGAAAATTCTTTTTCATCTTGATAGTGGACCTTTTCAACCGACTTAGCTTCCTCATCATCATCATGGTTTTCAATGTAGCAACTCATAATTCTTGAGTCCTTATAGTCATCTTATATGGGTTTGACCTATTTGTTAAGACAAACATATAAACTATCCTCACAGTCCTAGAAGTTTATATTAAACTTTTCATTTTCTTATATTGTTGGTCACTTTCTTTACTTAACTAACACATGTTGTCAAGCATGTTAACTGTCCTTCAACTAACTTGTTAATAAAATTTTCTCATTCTCATTAGTAATTACCTAAGCTTGTGAATCCCTTCTCTACACAAGTTACCAATTTCAAATATGAGAGTCACTACCACTGGCTGCACACTCTTTGGCTTGTTAATCCCTTCTTTTCTATTTGATTGTCATCCTTTAGACTTACAACCAAGATCTTTTGTAGCAACAGAAATATTTATTTTCCTATATATGCCTTTTGTAATTGCTTCCCTTCAATTGGTTCCCTCAATTGTTTTTCATCCTTTAGACTAGTAGATAAGCTCTCTTGTAGCAGCTTAAACATGTATTTAGGAGCCCAGATGGATATAGTTGGTTGGGTGGGTACAACCAACAACATTCTTATCTTTCTTCAAATATGATAGGTGTGGGTTTTGGTCTTTTCTCTAATTGTATTCTATATCCATCTGGGCTCCTAAAGTTGGTCTACACTGTTCTTCCCATCTCTTAGTGTTCCTCCTATCCTACTCCATAAGTTCATCAAACTTCCTCATGTTTGCCTCAAGCACTTATCTTATGCTTCTCAATTCCTCTTGCTTAATTTTCTCATCTCTTTTCTCTTCTTGTTTCTTTCTCTCTTCTTTCTCTCTTTTCTTCTTCCCATTACTCAAGAAGTCTAGCATTTCCCTCTCTAACCTTGTCAGACCCGTCTTCACCTTGTAATGATCTAATCCCTTGCTTTGGTACCACTATGATGTAGAAGATAATGGGTCCAATAAAAATTCCTATTAACTTAGGACAAATTCTTCGGAGTCATAGTGTCATACAACATCTCACATCATTAGTCTTCATCAAAGACACTATCTCAATTCTTGGATCAATACAAGGATCCTCTCAACTAATCACACACTCTCAATAAATATTAATGGTCAAATCCTAATCATTGGCTATCTCACCCTTCCACTTTACTCCACATACTAATCACACTCAATCTCTGATCATGGTCATTTTCTGATCACATCTCATTCACTGATTGTATCCTCAACACTTGTTGATTGCCCTCACAACACTTAATGACTCCATTTATTGTCTTAATGACCATTGATTGCATACCACTTCCTTTGTACCCTATGAACACATACTATCCTCTTCAACACAACCTAGGATCATATTGCATTCCCACTGATCCCTCAATCATATCCCACTCTTTTAAAGACTCTTTTCATACCCAAACTCTACTAACATATCATTGTCACTACCTTATTCCATCAACCACTACAAATAAGACTTAATCCTAAACCAAATCCCTCAATCCCTTGGGACTTTAGCCCTTACAGCACATTGGAATTTTCCCACTTTGTCCTCAATGCCTACTAACACACTCAATCTCAAATCCCAATCAATAACATTGTTTACATCTTTTATTGTCATTACAGGACAATCATCCATTCCACCAAACTGTCATTGAAAAGATCATTCCTTAGGTACACAACCACTCTCAACCACTCAAAGATCAATTAGACTCCCAAATATTATTTTCCTAATTCTCATAGTACTCTCCAACTCTTTGAATGGATAAAGCCCTTAATTCAATACTTTGTCATTTTCTTGGTAACACAGAGACAATTACACAGTCACTTTGCTTTGACTCAAAGCACATTTAAACTATTGCATGCCAACTTGCACTTGTGGATGAATAAAATATAGCCCCTCTTCTCTCTTCCTCCAAGGCTTGGGGGTTTCATGATCACTTACATGTAACATATCCCATTTTTCCCTCTTAGGTTACCCCAGAAGAAAATTTCAGCGATTTTTATTCAACTTGAATATCTCCCTTAATGAATCTAGGTGCCACAAAAGCCAAGATACTACTGATTCAACACTCTAACACATCATATAAGTGTTCTTCAAAATGAAAAAATCTAGAACTGAAATAATAGTGGAAATGACTATAAAAATGATTTAAAAAAATAGAAATTGTAGGAAACCTTTATTTTATTGATGTTAACACTTCGTACACTGACTGCTCTCCTCTCTCCATGGTTAGGCTTTTATAACATTTATAGACTTGTATCATTCCATGTTACCAATAACCAACCTCTATAAATGCCCTACAACCACATTTGGTTAGTCTTGCCTATTAGTTTAGTGTTGTCAACTTGACAACTCTAGTTGCCAAACTCGACAATTATCTCTTGACCAACTTTAGGATAACAAATGGATATAGTTGGTTGGGTGGTTACAACCAACAACATTCTTATCTTTCTTGAAATATGATAGGTGTGGGTTCTGGTCTTTTCTCTAATTATATTCTTTATCATGATCGTTATGAGGTTTCTTTGGTTCTCCAATAAACTCATCGGTGTTTACAATCTATTCTTGATCAAAATTTCTCTAAGAATCTACAATTTAATGCTTATATTATTGACAGTCACTTTTAATGCATAAACAAAAATGTTGTAGTTTCTTCCAATGTTATAAGAAACAACTTGAAAATGTTTGAATAACATGATTAGAAATTGAGTCTACAATGACAATGTTGTTTTTTTTTTAATGGTCGTATGCATTTTTATTTTTCTTTTTGGTAATTTCAATTTGTTTCCTTTTGTTTGTACTTAACTGTGTTGGTTTTATTTAGAGTCTAGACAAGATAATTCTTCCTGATAAGCATTGGCAAAACTATCATAATCTGAGCAGTCTTTGAAAATATATGCTTAAAGAATTGAGGCCCCTATTTTATAGGTAGAAATCCTACAGTAGTTTTTCTCATATTGTGAAGACCTAGACCTATAGAAGCCCCTTCCATAAGAGAGATTAGAGGGTCCATGGTTTCATCATCATCACCTAGATAACAGACGCCACATGTCCTAATATGCACCAAAAATAAATATATAACTAAATGGATTTATATTACTACCAGTGAAAGAACATTATATTACTACCAAAATGTATTCTCTATCATGATCATTATGAGGTTTCTTTGGTCCTGATGTTCTTTCATCAATAGTAAGAATGAATGCGTCGATAATGGATGAATTGGGCAGTCTACCAAGAGCTCAGACATTATCATAGAGTAGGATTGAAATAGTTCCCCTCCAAACCACACACAACACCCAGATTCTAGTCGTTGATTGGGATGACTTGGGCTCTCCACATATTTAACAAGAGACCATTGAAACAATCTCTAGAGCTCCACAAAATTGGGGTTTCTTTCAGATCATCAATCATGGGATCCCACACTCTGACTTCTCAAATGTAAGAAGTGGGCAAAGCTTTTTTCAATCATTCCATGGAGGAAAAGGAATTGTATAGAAATGAACAAGCCGGGAGCCCTATTGGCTATGGAAGAAAATTAGGATACAGCTAAGATGCTAAATTGGATTGGGGAGATTATTATTAGAAACAATTGAAATTGGGTTGATGTTCAAAGTATCCTAGGTGCCCTCATTGTTAACAAAGCTTATATTAATTATTATCATTTGTTAAGTTTGAATAGATTTGAACTTAAGACTTCTTAGATAAGAAGCTCACAACTTTGAACACAAGTTATCACTATTGAAAGTGCATTTTATAAGCAATTCATAAGATATTGACTTATGTTGAAGATATTGAATCATACTAATATACAATGGTTATTTTGGTTGAAAGAATAGGTAATAAGAAATGAGATATGTATCAAACCTTATACAACTCTATAGCCTTAAATGACCATTGTTTTTAATTCATAATATTCTCACCAAGATAATTTTATCAATATTGATCTGTTGTGACTTTAATGCTGGTGAGATATAATTAGTTGAATGGTTGTATACTTGTTTTGTTGTGCACTTAAAATGATTAGTGTGTTTTTCTAAGTATTGGAATGACTTCAATAAATAAGATAATGTGGATCCACAGCTCACATAGAGACATGTCTCTACGTGAGACATGTCATTTATGAACTTATGATTTGTTACCATTAACAACGGTTTGATTACCCTTACTCAATGATATCATTATCACAATCATAATTGATTATATATGCTGCAATACACCATAATATATCAATATTAATTATCGTTGCACTTAAGCAATAATATGATTATTATTTATTTCAATATAATCATTTATGTATATGTATTTAATAATATGACTGCTATTAAATACATATACATAATTAGTGATTATTAATTCTCTAATTATTAATCATAGATATCATTGAGATAAATTATGATAAGGTAAAGGATAGAGATCAAATGTTCAAGGACAACATGTCACTTGTACATTTTATTACATCAATTAGAGCAATTTGACTAAAGCTATAAATCTCTAACAGATTTAATAACCCATCTCCTTCTTAAATACAATAACTATTGTGTAATTGAGTCACCTCTCTTCACCTACATCCTTCAAGATCTTAAGTTTCCATACACCTTAACATCTCATTCTCTAACCTTCTACAAGGTTTATTGGCCAACTGATAGGTCTAGCCCTTCCCAATATTCCAAATTCAAAAGTTGCACTAGGAGGCCTAGAAGGGGCTCATTCCTACTAGCCCTATTTTTCCAAATTTACTCTAAACTTCACAAGCTTCCACACAACCACCAAAACTATTTATAGAATATTTTAGTAGGTGTAAAACCATATCTGAATCTCTAATATTGTTTTAATATCACAATTTTTCAGCTCTTTTCTACCGAGCCCTAGTTCTTAGGCTTTTTAGGCTTAAAAATTATGTTTGGCCTTAAAGGCTCATTCTCATGAAACCCATGAAGCAAATTATTCCACAAACATCATTGGCATGGTATTTCCATCCTTTCCACTAAATATTTTTCCTTTTCTACTCCTAGAACACCTTCTGTGCTATGATTCTTAGCAATCAACACGTTAAACTTGTAGTCACAGTCATGAAATTTAGTGTTGCATCTCCATCTGATGAAAACTCCCAATATCCTTACAATGCATACTATCTCCCCCTTCCAATACAACTATCCACTAGGTACCAAGAAGTTTGGGTTGTGAGAATGAAACAAAACAAAAATTTACCTCTAAACCCTCAATCCAAACTTAGGGTAAAAAACAAGTATAACATAGAGGATGTTGATGGTGCTATTTATGGATAGATAAAAGCTCTTACTCCAAGAATAAAATTCAGTCCAAAAGATATATGTTAGAAACTAAATCATGTAGAGTGAAAGGGTTGAATTTTAATGTGAGCACCAATCCATCAAAACATATTAATAGAAAGTTTACAATTTTTGAACAAGTATGAATAAACTAGGACTTTGATAGAACAATTCAACTCTTGATGACACCACAAAACATATTAATAGAAAGTTTACAATTTTTGAACAAGTATGAATAAACTAGGACTTTCATAGAACAATTCAACTCTTGATGACACCAAATTTTTCTTTGAAAACCATATGTATAGATATAAATATTAAGTACAACATGTCCAATTTTTTTGTAGATATACACATTAGTTACACCAATTTTTTCTTTCAAAAACATATGTGCAGATATAAACATTAAGTACAACATATCCAATTCTTTTGCAAATATACATATTAGTTAGACCAAATTTTTCTTTCAAAACCATATGTGTAGATATAAACATTAAGTACAACATGTCCATTTTTTTTGTAGATATACACATTAGTTACACAAAATTTTTCTTTCAAAACAATATGTGCAGATATAAACATTAAGTACAACATGTCCAATTTTTTTGCAGATGTACACATTAGTTACACCAAATTTTTCTTTCAAAACTATATGTGCAGATATAAACATTAAGTACAACATGTCCAATTTTTTTGCAGATAATATACACATTAGTTAGATAAAAAATTTCTTTCAAAACATATGTGCAGATATGGGTAAGTGTAAGAAGTTGTCTAACACCCCACCAAGGGATCCAAAAGAACTAATCTAAATTTTTACTAAGTTTTCCAACCATTTTTTAGAAAAAAAAGAATAACATCTACAACAATCATAAAGTAGTAGAAGCAATAACATACAATCATACATAAGCAAACATAACAAATTACATTCCTTAAGGATCCCAAGATGTTGAGTCACATTTAAATTTTAATTAATACTAAGTCAAATAAATAATACATCCACATGAAATAAAAACTACAAGTCCAATTCCATTTAAATAATATACATTTGTTTCGAATGCCACTTAGCAATAAATTCAGAGTGCTCAATCATCCATTGTACATGTCATAGGGTATGAAAGGTTGAAATAATATACATTTATAAATTAGATTACATCATCCCTTTTGGATCCATAAAACAAGATACAATACAATAAATAAAATTGTCCATCAAATAAATATAGCCATCCATCATAATACACCAAGATAGAATGAAAGGAAATGCAAAACAAGCAACTCCAGCCATGACATCAACCACTAGTAAATTTGAACTCAATTTTTGATGAATTTTGATCAAAATTTTGATCCAGGTTGTTTGAAATTTTGACCAAGCAATTCTTGGTAAATTTTCTTGTGGAGATTTTGACCAACCTATAGTTCGTTGAAATTTTGACCAATACATTCATCAAAAAAAAATTATTTTTGCTAGCTTTGATTTGTCATTGGTGGTCAAAATTTCCACCAATGTTTGGTCAATTTTTTTTAGAATTGGTCAAAATTTTAACCAATTATTGGTAGAAAACTATCAAGAATTGGTCAAAATTTCCACCAATGTTTGGTCGATTTTTTTAAACAATTGGTGGAAATTTTGACCAAGTCTTGGTAGAAAACTATTAAGAATTTGTCAAATTTTCCACCAATGTTTAGTAAAAAATGTTTTATAATTCGTGGAAATTTTGACCAATTCTTGGTAGAAAACTATCAAGAATTGGTCAAAATTTCCACCAATGTTTAGTCAAATTTTTTTTATGTTGTATCAATAAATGTTTCTTATCCAAGCCATTTAATTTGTAACCTTTTAAATCTTTGCAAAGATAAAGTTGGAATAGGAAATTTTTTCTTCTCAAAGGTGTCCTCTAATTGTAAAGCATCCATTGCATTATCTATTTAACAAACAAGACATATCTAGTTCAATAGATAATGGAATGGACATTTTACAATCAGAGGACACCTTTGAGAAGAAAAATTCTCCTGCTCCAACTTTATCTTTGTAGAGACTTAAAAGGTTGCAAATTAAATGGCTTGGATAGGAAACAATAGCTTGATATAACATGGAGCAAATGGACATTTATGTATAAGGCACCATCAATTATGTGAGTGATGCAGATGCAGTCATTTTTTTGGGGTAAAGCCACCAATTAATATAAGGTTTCTAATCTCCACAAGGTTGACATTGTGGTTGTAAGGGCTGTGGAGAGGGTACTTCTTCATTGTTTGCTTCATCGCTAATTAACTTGCTCCACTTCCTATGCATGGATGGTGCCAAGGGTGTTGATTTACTGCCAACCATTGGATTCTTGGTAGTACTAATTCTATACTCAACCTCTTCAGGTCTTGCCTATGCACACAAACATATTCATGTTATAGATCACTCAAAAAATTCAATCATCTTAAATTTGCTGCTTACTCTAACAAACAAAATATAACAAGGATTCAATAATAATAGTGTAGATAATAAAGAACAAATTAAGATCCTCATGTAAAATTGGAATTGAACTAAAATTTGTCAAAAATAGCCTACTACTACCACTCTGATCAATGGACTTTTGAACTGTTAAATTCTAAGAGAATATTAGGAATTTGCAATTTATGGACAACAATGTATTCAAGCATGTATGAATATGAGAGAAGAAGAACATAAAAATATAACATGGACATGTATTCTTTGAAATGAAAGCATCCAAGAATGTCATTTATTGTAATGGTATGTAAGATTTCCTATTACCACAAGCTCATTAAAACATTAATTACTAAATGCTCACAAGACATGAATACAAAATTGCATAATTATCAAGATGCACACACAAAGGGCATGTAAGGAGTGTTCGACATGATGCTACATCATTGAATATTCAAAAAATGACTATTAAAAAAATGCCAAGTTGCAAAATTCATAATGTCTTACAACATTCAATGGTTGTAATGTCATCTAAGCATATACTTCATCTATCTCCACATCTACTTGGTATCCATGGAAGCACTATTTTATCAAACCTCTCTACACTACCAACTTATAGAATCACAAGGAATGGCATGTTAATGAGTCCAACATAAGATGAAAATGCAGTAAAAAATCACATGCATAGTGATATTGTGAAGCTGATAGACTAATTGAGGTGGAAGATTTGGATAATTAGTATGTGAGCATCGACCTCTTTGTTTATTTTTTATTAAGAAAAATAGGTTTTACAAGGATCCTAAAACCCAAAATTTTTTACAAAACAACTTGCAGAAAAATATTAAATAAAGTTTAGACTCGAAACTTCTACCTACAAAAGGCCAAAACAAAAGATAGAGCAATTGACAAAAGGATAGGATAGGAAATAAAACCCTTACTATTCAATCTTCTTATCAGTTTCCTACTTGGTTTCAACTACTTCATTAGCACTATAGATCTCCATAGTCGTGCACTCCTGGTTCAAATCAGTAGCACAATCCACCAAGCCCTTGGTCACATTCATTTTCCCCTCAGTCTACCTAGATTCCTCAATGACCCTTATGTCCTTTTCCCCACCAATGCCCACATTTTCCAAAGATTCACCTAGGCTATTCACGTTCTCATTAAGAATGTTAAGAGTGGCAATCATCTGATTAGCAAGATTTTGGTTTGATATCTCCATCCTTTGCACCCTTTTCTCGACCTTCAAAATTTGATCCTCCTAGTTGGAAATGGAACACTAGTTGCTATTCTTCCTTTGGCCTTTCTCCTAGTTCCTTTTCTCCTCGAGCTCTTCAATCTCATGGAACAACCAGTTAATTGAGTGAAAGTTGTCAATCATACTAGTTTTGGCATTATTAAGGAGGTTGAGCCATGTCTCCCTTGCATTGTCTAAAATTGCAACCAAAGATGGATCAATGAGTTCTTCAAAATGAAGCTTTCCCTCCTTGTCTTTGAGAACTTGAGGATTCATTGTTTTTTGAGGTAGCCACCTGAAATCATTTTTCAAAAAAATTGAACTCAACTAGTAAAAATTGAATTTTTTGAAGGTTGGGTACAAGCAAATAATAAACAGAAAATAAGCATATATTGACTTACTTTCTTCAACCTCTCTGTTGAACATGTTTCACATACCATACATAGATCTTGGGTTTATAAAGCCATAATTTTACCTACTCACTGTAGCCTTGTGGAAAATAGACAACCCTGCCTCTAATGGTAGGTAAGGACACTAGAGGTCTAGCATAGGCATGCCAAAGCTCTAAGTTAAGACAACACTTTTCTCCTATTGATGGAAGGTAAATAAGAAAATTGGGTCTATCATATAGATTATATAGCTGAAATTTTACCATAAAGCAAATACAAACATGCAATTCAATTACTTTTAGGAAATAGAATATTCTCTTCTCACAACAATTTTATCTCTTGCAATGGCATTTGCCAAAATGTTATTTACACATTTCTACTTGAAGATGAGTAATATGCATGCATAATACCTAGTGTACAATATTCTTTATTTGAATTATTTTTCCAAATTAGATAAAAACAAATTAGACCAGATACATAAATGAAATACCTCTAAGTTTCTTTATTCTTGAAATAATCCCAATCCTTACAATTTTGCCTTCAATGGAGACTTCACAAATTTGGTAGAGTTATAAGCTCCATAAAAAATCTACCACTTAAGAAGAGTTAGGATTTCATCTAACCCTTGTGTAGTACTCTGTTAGGTTTTTGTCTCCAGAAAACATAAACAATTTATCAAATCTAAAAGCACATCTTACTTCATCCATGCAATCTTTTTATAAAGACTCTAAGAAGAATCTAAAATATTAAGCCAACTTTGCTGACTATAAAATTAATCATATTTGGAGAGCTTTATTTAATCAAGTGACATTTGATAATATTTTACTATTTATAATTTTTTTATTATTAATTACATTAATAGATATTAACTCATCTTTTGAATATTTCATTTATCTTTTGACAACTTGATAAAAACCAATTTAATTGATTCTCACCATAAAAATTGAGGAAATTACATTGGATGTCTTGTGGTCTTACATCACAATAACTATTTTTTTATTAAAAGTAACTGTGAACACTAACTGGCCTATAATTGTCTAGGATTGAACAAACCCTGGTCATGGGCATGGGAATATACACCTATATATCAACTAAGTTGTCAGGATTTTAAATTAAAATTTTAATATCAACTAAGTTAATCCTTATTATAGTGTCAAGATTTCAAAATGAGTTAGATCTCTTTACAATGCACTTGAAATCATAGAGTATCCTATTAGACATAAGCAATATTTGTAAGTTAAGCCATCTAAAGTAAAGAGAACAAATGGACTACCTAACTGCATCAAATTACTAAGGTCAGAAGTTTTATTCTCAATAGGAATATTTAGCAAAGAACCAATCAATTAGTAGCTGGGCATTGTTGAGGCATAGATAATTGCTTGATTTTCTGGGAGTTTACTTTATCTTCATCTTGAAATCTCATTTCATATAGATAACAAGAATAAAGCTTAAAGAGTTCTACAGTTGCTACCGAGTCCTTTGGATAGATTCTAGTGGTTACCAAGCAGTTGCAATGAATATGGAGATCAGTAGTGTAAACCGTGCATGTTGAGTTTGCAGTTCATGTGATGAGAAGCCAATGCTAACTAAGTATTGTAGTATCTACTGAGCTCATAGTTCATGTGATGTGAAGCCAATGTTAACTAAGTATTGCAGTATCTATCGAGTTCACAGTTCATGTGATGTAAATCCAGTGTTGACCTAGCTACTTTATGCTAGCCAAGTGATTCAATGTTTGCTGAGTTACACAATATCTATTGAGTCACCAATGCAGACCGAGTTCAAGACTACTTGAAAGTTATCAGTATGGACCAAGCTTCTATGTCTATCGAATGCATGACAATGCCAAGTACTGACAGTGGATACCTAGTGTCAGAAACTCATTGAGTCAGTCTTCAAAACTCAAGTGTTTTTATATGGGCCGACTTTGTAATATATGTGTTAACTTGTATCATGGCCGACTTTGTAATTTTTATATTTGAATTAGTATATATATGTAATGTATTGTACCATATCAAAAAATGTATGATAGAGTAAGAATGTGAATATGAATGTGAATGTGGATGTGAAAGTTAAAGTTATAAATGCAGCACAATAAGAGTGAATTGAAAAGGCCATAACAAGGAGTAGTAGAGACAAATCTATCATAGAAAGGTAATGAGTACACTAAGAAATCTCTATCAGTAAACTCAATTGCAAATCAAATATCTATTGCTTCATCCTAATAGGTGAGCCAGTCAAAATCTTTTAACAAGGTAGACCTAATAGTCTTTCATAAATCTCTTTATCGAGTGCATACTTCATTATATATTTGTAAATCCTCTCACAAGGTGGACCTAATAGTCCTAATTACTCCTAATAGGGTAGATCATTAGAAGTGATCAATTGTAAGCCTTAATAGGCCAACTTTATACTGTAGTACTAAAGCTTGTGGGTATAATCTCCACTATAGTTTTACTCTCTATTTGGAAGGTTTCTGGGTCACCAAATCTTTGTGTTCAGGTGTTATGGATGCTTTCATATTTTCAGTTTCTCATGCATGCAATTAGATTAGATGTGATGAATCAAGTGCTAATTGATTTATTTCATTAAAATTGTTAAAAGTTCTAGAAGTCACTAATTCACCCCTCCCCTCTCAATAACTTAGCATTGTCTTGAATATTTCCAACAATTGGTATCAACACTTTGTGGTTCTTAGGAGAAAGTTTAATAGCTTGAGCAAAAGATCAAGGATATGGAGATATTCAGTCTTGACAAAGCTATTGAAATGAAAAGTTGGATATGGAAATGGTCATTTCCCAACTCAAGAAAGCTAAGGAGCAACTTTCTCAATCTTTGAAAAGAAGAAAGGATCATGCAAATCAAATGAGTGATCGTCTCTACATTGAAGAAATAATTGAAGATTTTCATCCTTCAAGCAGCTCAGATGAAGCAAATGAAGCAATCAAGGAACTCCTAGAGAAGAATGGTTCCTTGCAAGAAGAAGTAAGAAAGCTAAGGAGAGAGCAAGAAATCTAGCAGTAAGGTTATGTGAAGTCTTGGAACAAAAGAACAATATGAAAGAATAGATAGATGGAAGAAACAATGAAATCTAGAATCAATCCCTTTAGCAAGCAAATTTGATTGATCAGCTCTCTAATGCAAATGAGGAAAACATGAGCCTAAGATTTGAAAATAAAAGAATGAGGAATGATCCAATGAAAGAATGAAAAATGATTTGAAATCTGAAAGACAAATCAATGAAAGATTAAGGAATGATCTAAACTCTGAGAAGCAAATCAATGAGAGAATGATGAAATCTTAGGCAAGCATGGATCCATTGAATGAGCAAAACCTCTATAGGATAAAAGGAAAAGTAAGAATTGGATACAAAGAAGAAGGTGAAACCTCCAAACAAGGTGCTCAAAAGAATCAAAGACCTACTTGTAATCACTACGGTAAGATAGGTCATACATCAAACAAATGTTGGAGCAATGGAAAAGAAAAATTCAATGGAAAATGTTACGATTGGAATTAGTATGATTATAGGGCTAATGAATGCAAAGAGAAACCAAGATTTGAAGGCAACTGTCATAAATGTAAGAAACATGGACACAAGGCATCAGAATGCAAAACAAAGATATATAATCCTGTAGAGTAAATTGTGAAAGCAATATTTGATTGGGACTACAACACCTGGTGTAGATGTCATTACTGTGGTGAATATAGACACATTTCTTTTAATTTTGTTAAACATCATATGAGGAAAAGAGATACCACTAAAAGATGTTTCATTTGTACAAAACTTGGTTATCTTGCCAAGAATTGTATGAATACTAGTAGAAAAGGCTGATAACATTTGAAAGAAGATGAGATATTAATGGATTCCTAAGTCCACCAAGGATACTAGTCCAAGCAATGATGGTCAAGTCACTCAAGAATTGGGTGGCTCTACCATTTCTAATTAAGTTCTCAAGAAAAAAATTGAAATTAGGCCATCAAAGAAAACATCTGAATTAGTTCAAATTGAAAGGTGACAAAGATCCAAATCTATATACAAGATATAAAGGGATCACTAAGCAAGATTAGTATCAGTTATTGTTGAGTTACCTTCTCTATCAAGTAAGGTCAGGTCATTGACACTACTGAGCAAGGTCATAAGTAACAAAGGCACTTATGGTTACCGAATCATGAACATATTTCCAAGTTATCAATGATATATAGTGGATGATAGTCTATCAACATATCTACTTTTGTGCCAAGCATTAATGGAAATTTTTTATCAAAAGGCATGGAATCAAACTCATTTCTTACCATGAATTTTCAAGTGCTATTACATCGATCTATTTTTTGTGCAATCAAAGTGACTTGAGAAAATTTCTTGCAAAAGTTTTTTGAAGTTCTCTCAAGCTACCAAGTGAAAATGGCATCTAACAACAACAAGATCAAAAGAGGGTTTGACATGTTGGTTCAAGGAATTGAATGGAAAGCACCACATTTCAAACTCACTCCTATGATAGCCAAAAACCTAGACCCAAGCGAAGCTCAATCTCAAATCCCTCTAAAGATACTTCTTGTTAACAACATTTGTACTCATTTTAAATGTGTTATTCAAGAAATTGATACTCTAGAAATAGATGTTTCCCTAAGTCAGTTATGTATTGATGGAACCCTAAAACTTGAGCATCAACATCTGGAAGTAAAAGGGTTGACACATATTCCCCATATGCCTCAAGGATTTCAAATTAAATGAATTAGGTTCATTCTCAGTCGGGTGCATAATGGTCAGTTGTGGTTAGAACAATCAATTCTGATAACAAAGAAGATGATTCATCGAATTACTAGCCCCCCATGCTAGGCAAAGCCAAAATGACAAAAACCCTAGGTCAGGCAGAGTTGGAGAAGAAAACCCTAGCCGAATGGGATGGTAGAGGTATGAAAATTAGTAGTGTCATAGATGCAGAATTGAAATTTGAAATTCATGTCATTGCACATAAGATATATAGTTCAAGCTATATTAATAGTGTACCATGTGAAGCCATGGATTTGACATATAAATTTGTTAAAAATAACTTATCTTATGACATTGCTGACCTATTTCCAAGGTAGTTCAATAAGAATATGGACAGTATTAGAACATCAAAGAACAACTTGTGCAAATTTGGTTCACTGTTAACTTGCATATTCTTTTATGTCCAAAATTTCTTCCTATCTAAAGGCACTATAGTCTGGAGAAAACATGTGCTTGTGCTTTACCAAATAAATAAATATATTGCAGAAATGGGTGAGAATTATGGCAACATCATGGACAACTACTTCGATGCATTGAAGGAGAAAATGAATAATAGGTTCAGGATATCAAAGAAGTTAGTTGAAGATTATAAGGATGATGTGTGCTTCATGGTGGACATTGACAAGGTATATACCCAGGCAATTAAGCCTAGAGTTGTGTGGGTAAAACCTCTTGGCTATGAGGTGAACATTGATGAGACAAAGGACATCATTGAAGCCCTTGTCAATGATCTTGTTGATCCTAAGGCCTCTTATTTTGGAAATTATGATGAAGCCAAGGCTAGAATTGAGCTACAAATAAACCTCCCACAAGCAGTTAAAAAAGGGATGAGAAGGATAGAAAAGTTGAAATCATGTGTACCTCTCTCGTTAATGGAGAGCCAAGGTGAGGATGTGGAAGAAGGATGAGGAAGAATCTAAGAAAGAAGAAGAACCTTTGAAGAAAAAGGGCAAGGTGATCATCACCAAGCCCACAAAGTCATCCATTGCAGTCTTCACAAGGAGGTCATGAAAGAAAGGAAGTGACATTGTTCTTAGCAAACCTCCACCAAATTTCTAGGAAAGATTAAAGCTATTGGAAGAAGGAGTAAGAATAACAGACATTAAAGCATTGAAATATGAGACTAAGATTGAGGCTAAGCAGAAGCAAGTTGAAGACCTAGTGCTAAGAAAAATGGGTAAGTGGAAGTACTCAACAGACCAGATTGCTTCTCAAATGTCTAGTGAATTACTAGAGAAGTTAAAGCCAAGATGGGATTTTTCTATGCAAATAGTCAAAGATATATATGCACAAACCCTAAGGCAGTTACTACCAAGTATATTAGATGTTGAGGTGAAAGAGTCATTAAAGAAAAATGAAGAAAAACTGACTCTAAGGTTTAATATATGTTTGGTTTTGATTAAAGACATTGAGCATATTGTTAGAAATGCTACAAACACTTGGAAAAATATTTATCATCTTCATAAACCAAGTGAATTTCTAGTTGATGTAAAGGATGATGATGATGATGAAGAAGATAAGGAAAAAGATGAGGAAGAAAATGTTGAAGAAGAGACTCACTTTGATAATGAGGAAGATGAAGAGGATCAAGGTCTAGAAGTTACCAAGGAAGAAAAGCAAGATGATGAGGAGACTAACCTAGTCAAGATAGCTACAACAGTCATTGCCTCACTTCCTCACTACCTAAGCAAACCTTTGACTACATCAAGTATGGAGACAACTTCATCAAGTTTGATTGTGACTACTAGTGATACATCAAATGTCCAATCACTCTTTGCCCCAACTTAGCTCAACACATCATAGACAGAAGTAACTTCCACTTCATCCACCGAATTGTAGACTCCTTCTTCATCTACCAAGTTGAGTTCTTCAGTCTTCACTTCTCTAGTTTTGTCTACTTTAGTTTTGAGTACATCAGTGATAAGCTCTCTAGTTTTGTCTACTTCAATTTTGGGTACTACAATTTTGACTTCTTCAAGTATTTCTATAAGTATTCCATTAGTTAGTATAGTATCAATTTTTATTGCAAGCCCAAGTATGTCTACTATTGTTTCCATTCTAGATACAAAAGCAATAAGTGCAAGGATAGTTGAGCCTAAGGTTCAAATGAGTAAAAAAATTTTGGGGGAAGGGAAAGAGATAGAGGAAGACATAGATTTAGATGAGGAAATTGTAATTCCCAAATGGGATATCTACAATCTTACTCTAGACCAAATGTAGACATTTTGTGAACTCCTTCAGAAAAAGGCTAAACAACAAAAACTAAAAGAGGAGAGAGACAAAGAGCATAAGATTATAGAAGATGCCAAGAACATTCTATCAGAGGCAATAGGAATTGAGGTTGATTCTTCTCAACCTATTTTGTAGTAGCTAGCTGAAGTAGTCTAGAAATTCAATGAGGACATTGAGGGATAAGATAAGCTAGTTGAAAAGGCTAAAAATAAATTTGAAAATAAAGTGTTGGAGCACATTGCTCAGCAAATAGCCATTTATCAAGTTGAGCTTTCTACAATTTTGGTCAATCTTGAGACATCCTATTCAATTGTATCATCACTTTTTGGGAAACTATGTGATGTCCCTGAGTATACAAAGGAAGTAAAGGACAAATTGTCCAAAATTGATATAGATCTCAAAGCAAGTGCTTAGCAACTACAACTTGACCCCAGTTCAACCTCTGCTCATTTCAAGAAGATAAGATTTTTGTTAGACATGAAAGCTGAGTTGCTAAGAGAAGAAGCAAGGATCTACTCAACATTGATTGGCATACAAAATATGATCCTTCCAATCATGGATGCTATGTAGAAATATATTGTATATTCAAAAAATCTAATCCATGATACTAAATTCTCTATTGCATACCACATGATTGAACTATCAGCAGAGGTGCAAATTGCAATTCATACATGCAAGGTCTTGCAAGAAAATTGGGATAAAACCTTGGCAATCACTCTCAAGGTACATTCTGAATTCTTATCCCATTTTGGTGTCTCTATGTAAATATGTTAGAATAAATCTTTGGCATTACTATCAAAAAGGGGAAGAAAAGTTACATTTGAGAAATGTTATATATGGAGATATGGTAGAAAAGTTATAGAGAGACACATAGTATCGGGGAAAAATATGCTATGATGGAGAACTACTCTATATATACCTCACAAAGATCAATTTTGAAAAATCTCAAAAATATATAGTATACTCTACTGAACTACTATAACATGATGATGAATACAAGGTATTCAATTTTATCTAGTAAGTTTTTTTATCACTAATGCCAAAGGGGGAGATTGTTGACATATCAGTCAATTTTGTTATTGGTGACACACACTTATTTAGATTCTATATAGCTACTGATATCATTGAACAATTTACAATGTTTTCCATGTAATTCAGTAGCCACCAAGTTCTACAATTGCTACTAAGTCCTTTGGATAGACTCTAGTGGTTACCAAGTAGTTGCAATGAATATGAAGATCGGTAGTGTAAATCGTGCATGCTGAGTTTGTAGTTCATGTGATGTGAAGCCAATGCTAACCAAGTATTGTTGTATCTATCAAGTTTTTAGTTCATGTGATGCAAAGCCAATGTTAACTAATTATTGTAGTATCTATAGAGTTCACAATTCATGTGATGCAAAGCCAGTGTTGACTGAGCTACTTTATGCTAGCCAAGTGATTTAGTGTTTGTTGAGTTGCATAATATCTATCAAGTCACTAGTGCAGACCAAGTTCAAGACTACTTGAAAGTGATTAGTATGGATCGAGCTTCTATGTTTACTAAATGCATGATGATGCCGAGTGTCAAAACCTCACCAAGTCAGTCTTCAGAACTTGAGTGTCTTCATATGGGCCAACTTTGTAATATTTGTGTTAACTTGTATCATGGCCAACTTTATAATTTGTATATTTGAATTGGTATATATATGTAATTTATTCTACCATATCAAAAAATGTATGAAAGAGTAAGAATATGAATATGAATTTGGATGTGGATGTGAAAGTTAAAGTTATAAATATAGAAAAATAAGAGTGAATTGAAAAGGCCATAACAATGAGCAATAGAGACATATCTATCATAGAAAGGTAATGAGTACACTAAGAAATCTCTATTAGTAAACTCATTTGCAAATTAGAGATCTATTGCTTCATCCTAATAGGTGAACTAGTCAAAATCCTTTAACTAATCAAAATATAGACTATAGATGTAAAACCTAAGATAAGTAAACATAAACTTTACATTTTTCCTCTATGATTGGATTGCATAGGATAATAGAACATTTAGAAAATGGTAAAGACCAAACTGGATAAGTATTTCTTAATATATGAGCCATGTACATTGACATAGAAAGAGGAAAAAATTAATATCCTTCTCTTCTATTGTATGCATCTTGATGATGGATCATGGAGTGTGATCCGAAATGTTAATGTAAAAAATTGGTCACACAATCAAATCCAGATAACGAATCTCAGCATTGATGGATTGTGGAAATCTGATAGCTCTTAAAGTTAATATACACAAAAAATGTAGGCAAGGAAACATACTTACTTCCCAAGCAAGCCCAATGCAATACTAGAAAGGATAACATATGTGCCAAATGCATAAAAGGAATATAAATCAAGAGCATTGATGTCATAGATAGGCAACTTGTATGTGAGACCTCCTAGAATCTGCTCAACTATCCTTGTCCAATGACCCTTAACAATAAAATAAAATACATATCCAAGTTAATTATAATTGATCCAAAAACAATCCTCACCTAGAGAATTTTGCATAGCGGTGAGATATATTTTCAGTGCAGCCAAATTGTAAGTTTTTCAACTTACCTTGTGCAGGAAAGGAAACAGAAATACTTTAAGCTTTTTCTTCATGTATTGACCATTAACTTGAAAGTAATATTGAGGATTATAAAAATATTTTCTAATCCACTTAGACAACATATTCCATCAGAAAAAAATTGAATATACCAAAAAATGATTTGAAATGTACTATTGATGTATGTTATGTATGATAACTGTGGAGTCAACTTGACTAGCATCAAATTAAAACATATGGTCAATAATTTTTTTAAGTCTAAAGCCAGAAGTAAGAAATACTATAAAGTCTTCTAAAATCAAGTCTATATACAAAAAAAACAAAAGCAATCAATAGATTTCAAAAAAAATGCAATCAGGAGATAGAGACATTACACAGATTGCTTTGCATGTACTCTAAACTAGTTCCAAAAAATTGCTTGCCATATGCCCGTAATCCATCTTAGATAAATCTAGAACTATCTCCTTAGAATGAACTGTTAAATGGATTTGGTCCTATGTTAGGTGGTCTCTGCATGGCAAGTTGTCCTCCAAGATCTTGAAGTGTGACTCTAGGTCACTGTACCAAAACAAAGGTTGTTCACTATATAAAACAAAAAAAAATAGCCTACTACACCTCAAGACAAAACTAGTTACAAATTATACATAACCATCAGCACAAAGTTTAGAGATTTTTTCAAACTATCACAAACTAGTTCTAGCCATCATTTAGCAGTCTTCCTTTATTATAGAATTTTTTTACAAAGATTGTGCGAAGAAGTGCTCAAAGGTTTTCAAAAGAGTGATGCTACTTTGTAATCATAATTGTAGTTGTTGATAAGTAATAACAGATAGAAGAAATAAGGTTGGCATTCAATTGGGGTAAAAATCACCACACTAGCTATGCCAAGGGAGATACGTGTGATCCTCCCTCCTTCTAAAGAGGGACCATGACCTATTGGAGAATAAAGAAAGGCTACTATATATTCAACAAATTCACTAACAAAAATGACTCATTGAAAAGTATAGAACCTGCACATTTTGAATGTGAACAACCTTTGCATGTTACAACAAACCACTACATGTTGTTAGTAGGAGGGAATTCTTAATTAAACAAATGAACATAGGCATCTGCAAATGCCCAATCTTCTCAAACTAGAGACTCTAGTAGATCCCCCTTTCTTTGCAAATGTGGTAATGTTTAGGTGACAATTCTTCTTGGAAAGAAAATATGTCATTATTCTATTGATGAAAAGTTTTGGATGGTTTGATTGTCAAGTATAATACTATAAAGTTAAGAGACAACATTTTTATCAAACTAAATGTAGTATAGGTTTTAAAGTCACAAATCATGGAATGAGTGTCTAAAAGATGTTAATGCACAATGAGTAGAAATAGATCTTGAAGACCTTACAAGGTAAAATACAAAACAATTAAAGGTTGTGAGACTATCACAATGAGGATAGTCACATATTATCTTTTATTGTTTCCATCAAATATAGTGGTTTGTTTGAAATTGCATCAGTGGGAACATACCTACCTAAGGATGATGGTGTCAGCAATGGAACCTTATTGTTATCTTGGAAGGCTATGTGTTAGATCTACCAATCTACTCATTATGGAGATTTTTGCTAAATTATCAATGACCTTCCCACAAGAGATTACTTTTCAAATATATTTTGTAGAGAAACTATTTACCAATGGGCCTCCTAGAATAAGTGTTTTTATGTGTTCATACAAGATGATAAAATCTTGTCTGAATTAGATATATATGTATATATAGGTTCAAATAGTCCACTTTTTTTGATGAATACAAAGTAAATGATTGCTAAAGATAGAATATTAAAAATAAGAGTACAAAAAATTGTACAGGAATCCCCATCTCAAAAATGAAAAATTGTTAAGAAGCATGAGATAAAATAGGGAGAGAAAGATGTTCATCATGTTCTTGGACTTGCTAGAGCACAAATGCACATAATGAGTAAAGTATGGAAAGTGTTGGAAACTGAGAGAAATTCTAGAGAAATTGGTTCTGCCAATGCTAATGAACATAGTAGTAGCTCTCACTATAGCATTTGTGTGATGGTAAAGTGAGTTGTGGCTTGTTGAGCTAGTGGGAAGTGAGAGAGAAGAACACATATTCCTTATAGGAACTCCAACTTCACAAGAACACATATTCCTTATATGAACTCCAACTTCACAAGAACAATAATAATTTCAATTTGTGGCATGCTGAAACGAGTTAATAAATTTCTTGTGTATAAAAAACACAACAAATAGGAGCTGCATAAACTTAAATATGTTTATCAAATGCATGAAAATATTGATCAAATTTTACCGCTAGTATAGTAATAATGGTGCTAAATCAATTAATACTAAAAGGTTTCCCAAGATAATTTCAAAAGAAATCTAGAAAAAATGAGAGTCTACATAAAAACTTCAATAGATGTGCCACCCTTTGGTCTATTATTTCAAGATAATAAATTGTCTGGATACTCTTACTAGCAGAAAGGTTTCTTGCATGCAATATCAACAAGAAAAAAAGGAGGCATTTTCAAAACCTATGGTTAAGGTAGATATATAAAATATCAATGACACCTCTCCTTTGTTATCTTTAGCCAACATGGGAAAAATCATCTATGATAATGGGTAATCTTATAATGTACAATGGATTGCCTCAACCATGTGCATAACAAAAATGATCAAGAATTTGAGCAATGGTCTTGCAAATTCTATAAGCTATCAAATTTTTTTAGTATAAAACACAATTGAATGGGATCATTCATTTTGGTAAAAACTAGCTATAGCTATGAATGTTTCTAAGCATTTGTTAGAAGATGGTATTGATGGAATGAACCCTATTAAGGAAGGTTCAAAAAGTGCAAAGTTTGACCTCAACAAATATTGTGCTAGTCTATCTGATCCTGTTATTCCTAATGTTATAGAATTCTATAGCTCTAATAACAACATGAATTTTCCCACTAACAGGAAAAATATAAATAAACTATGAATGTTGTTACATGTGTTTCATCAAGTGTTTAATTGCTTAATGCACTAAGACCCGCTTTAAAGGTACCAAAGAATAGTGTTTGGGGTCCCAAAGTTTGATCTTTCATGTTATAATTTTTTTAACATGTGAATCTCATCTTTGCCATCCTATGTTGATTTTGAATAGTCTAGTTTGCACCTACAAATTGAACATTGATTCCTAAGCATGGTTTTACATGATCTATAAAATTTTTTTAAAAAGTTTATCTAGATTAACAAACCGATGACTTTCTAAACTAGGTCACTTAATATCACTTATTTAAACAGATTACTCATTTTCTACAAGTAAATATTTTTTTTAGATAATAGAATGTAAATAATTGGTATGCCAAGAATATTCAATGGACAGAAGCAATTTGTTTTGTTCATCAAATTCATGAGGAAAAACTTAAAAAGTTTGCTATCAGATGTCTCTGTTGGATACAATTGTTCAATCATGTGTTGTCTTTGATGTTACACAAATGTCATATTAGTCATCAGATAGAGTCTATTGAGCTGAATTGGTCAACAAGGCAAAAGACAAAGTCTACCAAGCTTAAAAGGTTAGCAAAGAAGGTTTACAGTATCTACCAAGTGTTCTTAGGCTTTTCCCTGTGTATTCAGTCATTACTAAGCTTTCAAGGTCAAGAAAGGAAATTCAGTTGTTACTGATCTCACTCAGTCATCAAAGGAAAATATGGCAGAGTCTACCAAGCTCTCATGGTTAGCGAAAGAAATTTAGTTCTTATCGAGTTCACTCGGCAACCAAAGGATTTTAGAGATTTTGTAGTGTTAATCAAGTTGATATGGTTAACCTAGGAAATTATTTCTAGAAGTAGAGCTTATTGAGCAAGGTTAGCCAATAAAGGATTTCATTATTTTGTGAAATAAAGTCTTATTTTTTTAATGTAATATTTATAGCTAACTTATGTATGGTTTATTGGTAAATGTAACTTGTGAATGAGCTGAATTGATAATTTGAATGGTATATATAAGAGGTCAAGTTGCAAATTCTAACTGTAAGTGATGGATTTAATATAATGTGAATGAGAAGGAGGTTTGATTATTGTGAGAGAAAATTTTGAAGGATGATTAGAGATCATTGAGGAGTAGCAAAGCTATATTTGATCGAGAAGGCTCTAATAGTGCAAAATAGAGATCTATAATCAAAAAATTTAGTTGCATCTTATTCAGGTCAATTCATTGTTACTTTCTAACCATTGTAACAGTGATTTCAAAATCTCTTAACAGAGTCGATTTAACAGTCATTTTGTAAATCCTCTAACAAGGTGATAGTTCAATTGAATTTTTCTAAATGCCTCTATCAAGACCACTCTTAATAGGGTGATTAAATCCTCTAACAAGGTCACACCTAATAGTGTGTATTGTAACTTTTAATAGGGTTGGCTCCTAACAAGGCTCACTTCAGAAGAGTGAAAATTGGTAGCTAGTTACTTGGTGGTTTTTCTCATATTGGATTTCCACGTTAAATCTGGTGTCTCTTGTGTTCATGTTATTTACTTTTGCATGCATGCTAACAATTGTGAATGTGTAAAGATCGATAACAAGTTAATCTACCAAGTTACAACATTTTTGTGATGTGTTTATTGAGTGACAGTAGCAACTAGTTATTTAAGACATCTAAGGGGATCAAGATTTTCTTGTGTGGTAATTAATTCACCCCCCTCTCAGTTACTTCATCTATAATCCCAAAAACTGGTATCAGAGCTCTTGATGCTTGTAGGAAAAGATTTCAAAGATCTAAGCTAAAGATTAGGATGTCTTACAAGAAGGAAATTCCAAGACTTAATAGGGACAACTTCTCAACATGGCAAGGATTGATGAGACTTCATCTAGCTTCTATTGGTGATTCAGGGCTGAAGTACCTTGATTAAAAATATGAAAAACTTGCTGGTACATTATCTATCAATGATATTGCTGAAAAGAAGACTCACAACAACATGATGATAGATATTGCATCTGCTCTAAGTTATGAAGAATTTGATGACATCAAGGATTGCAAAACTACTTTTGAAATGTGGAACAAGCTGAAAGAGATATATGGAGGTGATGATAATGTAAGAAGAGCCAAGGTATAAAGTTTGAGAGGACAATTTGATCAAATAATGATAAGAGAGGATGAAAACATAGCAAAATATGTTGAAAGAGTTAAAGCAAGTGTTAGTGAAATCAAAGCATCTGGACGAGATATCAAGGAGGAGACAATTATAAGTAAAGTTCTTAGAACTCTACTTCCTATTTATGCAATTAGAGTCTCTGTAATTCAAGAAAGAAGACGTGAAGCAAATCATAAGATAAATTTAGAAGCCATAATTGGAAGATTGACTATATTCGAGCTAGACAACTATGATAATTATGTTCCAACTACCATGAACATTGAATCAGCATTTGAAGACAAGCTTTCACCTAAGGAAAAAAGCAAGAAGATAAAGGATCCTCAGTTAGATAGTGATGAAGAATCAAAACAAAGTTCAGATAGTGATCTTGAGGTGGTTGAAGCTCTACCAGCAAGGAAATATTCAAGAGGCAAAGGGAGATACAAAGGCAAGGTTCCTCTAATCCATTTTTCTTGTGAAGAAATTGGACATACTACTACTAGGTGCCCAAATAAGCAGAACAAGGATGAGAAGAAAGGTCACAAGTGCAATGGCAAGAAAGAGTTCAAATCATTCAAGGATAAAGGTAAGAAAACATGTTTCATGGCTAAAGATTCTAATGATTCTGATGATGAAAAAGAAGATGAAATTGTTTACATTGCTGTATGAATATGATAATTATGAAGAAATGGCACTCATTTCTCATATAAGCAAAAATGATACATGGATTATAGATAGTGGTTGTTCTCATCACATGACTGGTGATAAAACTAAGTTTGAACATTTTAAAAACTATGATGGTGGCAGTGTGAGATTTGGTAATAATGAACCTTGTTGCATAAAAGGAAAAGGAAGAATCTATTTAACCAAAGAACTTGTATATGAAAATGCATATTGGGTAGAAGGACTAAAATACATTCTATTGAGTGTGGCATAGTTACCCAATAATGAATTCAAAGTGGAATTCATGCATGGAAAAGCAAGATTTCTTGATAGAAAAGGAAAACTGATTGGATCGAGCACTCAAACAAAAGGTAAGTTGTTTTTTTATCTTGAACTTGGTGAATGTTCATGTTTTATTGCTCAAGTTGAAGAAAGTTGGTTATGGCATAGGAGGTTATGTCATGTGAACTTTGATAACTTGGTAAAAATAAGTAAATTTAGGAAAGTAAGAGGCATTCCTAACATAAAGAAACCTGAGGTTGGTCTATGCAAGAATTGTCAAATTGGCAAGATGGGAAAGACTAGGTTTAAAAGAAAGAACTATCAGTCTGAAAAAAATTTAGAAATTGTGCATACTAATTTTTGTGGACCTATTGGCATTGAAAGTTATACTGGTGAAAAGTTCTTCATTCTTTTTGTTGATGATTACTCAAAAATGATGACTCTCATGTACCTAAGAGAGAAATCAAAAGCATTTGAAAAGTTCAAATGGTATTTGGCTAGAGTAGAAAAGGAAATAGACAAAAGGCTGAAATGTTTAAGGTCAGACAGAGGTGGTGAATTCATTTCACATGAGTTCAATAACTTTTGCATTGAAAGGGGAATCAAAAGATAGGTTTCAACACCTAGAACTCCTAAACAAAATGGAATAGCTAAAAGAAGGAACAGATCTATCATGGAGTATGCAAGAACCTTAATGATTGAAAAGAGAATTTCTATCAAATACTAGAAGGAAGCTATCAGCACTAGAGTTCATAGCTTGAACCAAGTACAACTGAAGAAGGACTCATTCAAAACCCCCTATGAGTTATGGTATGGCTACAAATCCAATGTAAGCTACCTAAAAGTATTTGGAAGAAAATGTTACATTTTGAAAGAATCTAGAGAAGGTAAATTTGATGTAAAGGGTGATGAAGGAATATTTTTGGATATTCTTGCAAAAGTAAAGCATATAGATGTTCAAATTTTTCTACTCACAAAGTCATAGAAAGTGCACATGTAAAAGTTGATGAGTTTGTAGAAAGAATTGAAGAAGAAAGCAAAAGGGAACCTAAAGACTACATGAGATTTTTTCTTATTGAACCTAATATAGTACCAAGCACACTTGTCAATTAGAAATCTTCTACTCTAGAATCTTTAGTAACCGAGTTGCTAGAAGTTCAAACCAAGCTAATACCTACCAAGTTGCAAGAACCCGAGTTGCAAATAGAAGCTACCAAATCAATAGCTACTGAGCTTGAGCAACTAGAACCAGAACCTAAAGTTGAAGCACAAAAGGATAAAAATGCAAGTCGTTCAAAAGGCAAGGAGCCTATGTTAGCCAAGTATGTCAAGAAGCATCATGCACCATATTAGATCATTAGAGATAAATCTAAAGGAACAATGACAAGAAGTAAGTTGAAAGGCACTTTTTTACTTGTTGATTTTGAACCTAGAAGTGTCAAAGATGAATTAGAAAATGAAAATTGGATTGAAGCTATGAATGAAGAGATAGAACAGATAGAGAAAAACAAAACATGGACTCCTGTACCTAGACCTAAAGACAAAAATGTGATTGGAACTAAGTGGGTATTCAGAAACAAGTTAAATGAAGATGGTAAGGTGTCAAGGAACAAAGCTAGACTAGTATGCAAAGGATACTCTCAAGAAGAAGGTGTAGACTATGGAGAGACTTTTGCTCCTGTTGCAAGATTTGAAGGTGTTAGAACCTTACTTACATATGCTGCATATAAAGGATTCAAAGTTTATCAGATGGATGTCAAGTCAGCATTTCTCAATGGCATACTAGATGAAGAGGTTTACATTGAACAACTTGAAGGTTTTGTTGATCCAGACAAGAAGGACATGGTCTATAGATTACATAAAGCATTATATGGTTTGAAACAAGCCCCTAGAGCATGGTATGAACGACTACATAAGTATCTTATTTAGATTGGTTTTCAAAGAACTAATGATAACAATAGCTTGTACATCAAGGAAGGACCAGATAATAAGATTATTTTGGCAAAAATATTTCTAGATGATACTTTGTTCACAGGAAATGATGATCTTTGTAAAGAATTTTTAGAACAAATGAATAAGGAATTTGAAATGTCAATGTTTGGTGAGATCAAATTATTTGTTGGTCTTCAAATTCATCAAAGTAAGAATGGCATCTACATCACTCAATCTAAATACATTAAGGAGATACTGAAAAAGTTTGGTATGGAAGAATGCAAACCAGTTGGGACTCCTATGTGTACTAGATTGAAACTTACCAAGGATAATAAATCAAAGGAAGTGGATCAGACATTGTATATATCTATGATTGAAAAGTTGCAGTATGTAGTGCACACAAGACCAGACATTGCCCTTGCAGTGGGAATTGTCGCAAGATTCTCAGCAAAACCAAAAGAAAATCACATGATGGAAATCAAAAGGATCATGAGATATTTAAAAGGAACTAAAGATTATGGATTATGGTATAAACTTGGAGGAAATCTAGATTTAAAAGTGTTCATTGATGTAGATTGGGTAGGGAATGTTGATGATAGAAAGAGTACAAGTGGAGGAGCTTTCTTTCTTGGAAAGAGGTTGGTTTCTTGGACAAGTAAAAAGTAGAACTGTACATCCTAGTCCACAACAAAGGTTGAATATGTTGCAGCAATAGTATACTACCCAAAATTGTGTGGTCTAAATAGTTATTGAAGGTATGAAGAAAGAAATCAAGGAACCTGTTACTATGTTTTGTGACAATACAAGTGCAATTAACATATCCAAGAATCCATTGGTGCATTCAAAAATTAGACATATTTCTATAAAGTATCACTTTGTTAGAGAATTGGTACAGGAAAAGGAAATCAGATTGGAGTATGTCCATACAAAGGAACAAATTGCTGACATATTCACAAAGCCTTTACCTAAGGATGCATTCTTGTATCTAAGAGGTAAGTTAGAGGTCATTCCCCTATCTGAAGCTCACTAAAATATAGTTTTAGTGATGCATCAACATAAACAGAATTGAAGATCTATTAGTTGATGTAGCAAAGTAATAAAGACATTGCACATGAATTAGTACATAAGGTACATTTCTATTCATTTGGCTTGTGTTGTCTTTGGCATGTGTTGTCAAAGAGGGAGAGTTTACTATCATATCTTTCTAAAATTTGCAAGAAAAAAGAGAGTTTATGTAAGAAGGAGAGATTATTATGAAAGAGGGAGATTACTGTATTTGAGGAGTTTTGTAGAATGAAACATAAGAAGGAGAAGCATTTTGTTAGAAAAGACTTTTTTTCAAATTTCATTCTACTATGACATGTTGTGTTGCCATCAATGCCAAGGAGGGAGATTATTGGATACAATTGTTCAATTGTGTGTTGTCTTTGGTGTTACACAAATGTCATATCAGTCATCAAACAGAGTCTACCGAGCTCAGTTGGTCAGCAAGGAAAAGAACAGAGTCTACCAAGCTTAGAAGGTTAAAAAAGAAGGTTTATAGTGTCTACTGAGAATTCTCTGGCTTTGCCTTGTGTATTCAATTGTTACCGAGCTTTCAAGGTCAAGCAAGTAAATTTAGTTGTTATCGATCTCACTTGGTCATCAAAGGAAAATATGGCAGAGACAGAGTCTATCGAGCTCTCATGGTTAGTGAAGGAAATTTAGTTCTTATCAAGTTCACTCGACAACCAAAGGATTTTGCAAATTTTGTAGTGTTAACTGAGTTGAGATGGTTAACTCAAGAAATTGTTTCTGGAAGTAGTGCTTATCGAGCAGGGTCAACCAATGAAGGATTTCATTATTTTGTGAAATAAAGTTTTATTTTTTTAATGTAATATTTGTAGCTAACTTATGTATGGTTTATTGGTAAATGTAACTTTTGAATGAGTTGACTTGATAATATGAATAGTATGTATAAGAGTTCAAGTTGTGAATTCTAAGTGTAAGTGATAGATTTGATGTAATGTGAATGAGAAGGAGGTCTGATTATTGTGAGAGAAAATTTTGAAGGATGATCAAAGATCATCAAGGAGCAACAAATCTATATTTGATTGAGAAGGATCTAATAGTGCAAAATAGAGATCTATAGTCAAAAAATTCAATTGCATCTTATTTAGGTCAATTCATTGTTACGTTCTAACCATTGTAGCAATGATTTCAAAATCTCTTAACAGAGTTAGTTTAACAGCCATTTTGTAAATCCTCTAACAAGGTTACAGTTCAATTGAATTGTTTTAAAGACCTCTAGCAAGGCCACTATTAACAGGGTGATTAAATCCTCTAATAGCATCACACCTAATAGTGTGTATTACAACCTTTAATAAGGTTGGCTCCTAACAGGGCTCACTTCAGAAGAGTAAAAATTGGTAGCTAGTTACTTGGTGGTTTTTACCATATTGGGTTTTAAATCTGGTGTCTCTTGTGTTCATGTTATTTACTTTTGCATGCATGCTAACAATTATGAATGCCTAAAGATCAGTGAAAAGTTAATCTACTGAGTTACAACATTTTTGTGATCTGTTTACCGAGTGACAACAGTAACTAGTTATTTAAGACATCTAAGGGATCAAGATTTATTTGTGTGGTAACTACTTCACCTCCCCTCTCAGTTACTTCATCTATAATCCCAATAGTCTCTCCAAATTTTCTTCTACTTATATCTTCTTAAAATATTGTTATATTATAACTTAACCACTATAAATGTTCCCAACACCACAAGAGATCAGGTTACACTAACATGTACTTTGTTAAAATGTCTCAATATAAACAACAATAAGACTCTTTTTATTGTTAGCAATTTTTTGTAGTCCATTGATTATAATTGGAACTTGTAGAATTTAGTGTTTCCTTGAGTTCCATTTGTTTGAAGGAGTTATTGTTATAGTACTTGAAGATAGGTTAGGGGTATACATGTAAATTTAATTCAATTAATGCATGGACTTGAAATTCATAGTTATATATCAATTCAAGTATTCTTTTAAAGACTATGATGTAGTAGACTAGTGGTTAGATAACCCTAATAACTATTTTTTATTTTATACATTGATTAGCTTATTTCTTTTCTTTTTAAAAAAAACTAAAAATGAGTAAAATGTAGAGAGAAGCAGTTGAAGCACTTGTTCAAGAGCTTCTGAAATTCTGCATGAAGGTAATGCTTATAGGCTGTACTGAGTGCCCCATCTTCCTTGAGCAGTTCCATGTACTAAATGAGGTATTCAGTTTAAGATTGTTATAAATAATTGTGTCACACTTTGTTAAGGGAAACTTGGTTCATATATTTAACACTTGGTTGTGTTTTAATGATAAGTAACCTCTCTAATTATAGGTCCATGGGCTACCTTATGTACATAAATTCCATGTTGAATGTATTGATTGATGGCTACACCTTAGCATAAAATGTCCTTGTTGTCATCTCTCTATTTTTCCCAACCTAGACTTTTATGCCTTGGAAAATGCCCAACATTCTCAAATTGGAGACTCTAGTAGATCTTCTTAGGCATCTACAAATGCCCAATCTTCTCAAACTAGAGACTCTATTAGACCCCCCTTTCTTTGCAAATGTGGTAATGTTTAGGTGACAATGCTTCTTGGAAAGAAAATATGTCATTATTGTATTGATGAAATTTTTTGTATGGTTTGATTGTCAAGTATAATACTATAAAGTTAAGAAACAACATTCTTATCAAACTAAATGTAGTATAGGTTTTAAAGTCATAAATCATGGAATGAGTGTCTAAAAGATGTTAATTCACAATGAGTAGAAATAGATCTTGAAGACCTTAGAAGGTAAAATACAAAACAATTAAACGCTACGAGACAGTCACAATGAGGATAGTCACATATTATCTTTTATTGTTGCCATCAAATATAGTGCTTTAAAATGATGGAACATTAATCAGTAATCCTAAAAGAAAGACATTGCTATTGAAATTAAGAGTAGCAGGCTGGTATATGCAAGACAAAGAAGGGGTATCCATTACAGCAATCATGGAGGACACCATTATGAGGATATGAAAAAATAGAGAGGCCTATTATGTAATAGAAAAAGATGTACTAAGAAGACTAAGGTCTCAAATCTTTCCATGAGCTCAAAGGGAATTGTCATGATGTGACAGACAGATGAGGTCCTTCTAATAGTATTAAAGACTAGTATGGTGAGCATGCAAAGGTTGTAAAAGGGATGTATAAATAACAATGATGAACAAATGATAACTACACTATTATGATAGTGTTGAAGGTATGTTAACAGTATGAATTAACTTTAATCCAAATCAATGATGTAGTATCATGTAAAGGACAATGATCAGTGAAGCATCAAGGTAGTTATTTAAAGTGGTGGACATGAATGACTAGAAAAGATGGCAGCATTTTCTTTAAGTGGTTCATTGGGAAGACTATCAAAGATAAAACCACTATAAGGGAGTAGTCAACAAGAAGTCATGAAGGACTGCTAAAGCACAATACAAACAGAAACCACCATGCAAGTGAGGAGCAATGAAGGTGAAAGGAAAAAAGATTCAAAGCTATCAACAAAATTTAAGAGCCCCATCATTTTTTTCAATCAAGGTCACAACTAAGAAACAACTTTTCTTCAGAATGAGATGGATCAAGTGAACAACATGCCAAAACACTAATTTGTGAATGCTAAAGGAGCAACAATTTGGAGGGCAACACAAAAACTATGTTTATGATAGTCATATCTCAAAATGAGGATCACCTATAGGACAAATAATTAGAGCCAAAGAGGATCATTACATGATAGTCATCTCAACACAAGCTTGACCTATAAGGCCAAACAATCATAAAGGTGGAAAAGATTATCAACTGATGATAATGGTGACCATCTAATTAGTACTAGTGCATGAAATCTATAAGTAGTCATTATGCTTTCAATACCATGAAAAAATATAGAAAAATAAGTGATAGACTTTTGTAATATGATGCATTGATGTACAATAGTGGCAAGCACTATGATTGAGTGTCAGTGAAGGAGATCATTCAATAGGTAGATAACAACCTACTGAGGTTTTGTATGAGCTTTGACAAGGTAAAAGAGAATAATCAACTAACATCCCTCAAAAAGAAGATTTGTGATAGTGGCAGATCATGTTTAGGGGATGTGATAGACTTACAAGTAGTGGTGCCATTGAGAGTGCATAGTATATGACTAAATGCTAATATAAGAAAGAGTTGTTTTTTAGAACCTACAAGTTAGGTTTGTTATATAGTGAAGTTGAGTGAAATCTTCTAAGGACAATTTTAGGGTGAAAATACCAAGACTTGGGCAAAAATCATGTGATGAAAGTCCTAGTAGTAGTAGAGACTATAGAACCTCCAGATAATCACCATGAAGAACATATTACAAACCATAAAGAATGATTTAGTTATAGGTCAAAGCATTATACAATAAAACAAAGATATTTGACATGCCTAGTTGACATGTGACGATTAAGAATATGATATATGAAGGTATCATGAGAAACAACCTTGAAGGAAACATTGACCTAATAAGGGTGACAGTCATGGTCTTATATCTTTGTTTGGCCTTTTCCAAAGATTAATAGCAGTGCAAAGAATATACTAAACCCAACAAAAAAAAAATGCTAGAGCTAATCATATAAATGTGATCTCCCTTGAAAATGAGATAGTTAATGCTTATATGACCATAAATTAAGCAGAAGATATGCTTATAGAAAAGTCTCTATCAAACAACTACCAACATCTTGCAAATGAAAAAAATGATATCAAGTCTCAAAGAGAGTTTAATGGTTATGATTCTGACTTGTTATAGATATAGATGTTTATTTTCCCTTTTCCAATCTAGGGTTACTATCCCGCTGATTTCCAAATGTCTATGCCAAGGAAAAGATCTAGCTTCCTACCAACATTTGACCTTTAGATAGATTGACTCCCATAGAGTATACACAATCACCAAAATCTTAAAATATTCGATACCATCATAAATTATTAGCTTGAACTTTTGTCTAACCTATAATCTAGATAAACTTATCATATCTAACTGCCAAATTTTGAAAATATTTAATACCCTCATGAATTGTTAGTTTGAACATTTGGCTAACCTATAGTTTGTGGGCATTGAGGGCCAAAGATTGGGAGCTTTGAGAGAATCAAGAGCAAGGAAGGCATAGAGTAAATCCACCCAATCAATATTCTACCCTTTGAAGCCTCTATACGTCCATAACTAGCAATATGATCTCTTTTTCCTTCCTCTCAACCCCGTTTCAAGTTGTCTTCAATAGGAAGTTCAGAGAAGCCTCTTGCTACTTTTCTTGCATTCTCCTCCACATCTAGAGGAATACCATGATTCATAGTCACCTATAAGAAAATAATCACACATGATTCACGACCACCTACAAGAAAGCAATTATTGATGGCTTAAAACATTTGTTGGTCAAACCCTATCCTACAAAATCACGTTAATTTGAAATCACTCACCAAAGTTTAGTAAATGTGTGTGCTAATCTATTATGTGTTTCTCATCTTTTGCATTGACTTTATCTAAATTTTGTTAGTCAGAATTGTATTATGACCCAAGTTGGTCAAAATTTTGACCAACTTGGGAATAGTTAAGATATTTTCAACTTGGGCAAACTAATGTTGGTCAAAATTTTGACCAAAGTAGGAAAAAAAAAAAATTTGCGACCACCATGAGAATGAAAATAAAAAATAAAGAGGATTCATAGCTTTGGTCCAATAAATTGGTAGAAAAATAGGTGCAAATGTACTAGTGAATGGATGAATCTCAATGGTAAAAGTAAAAAGCACTACCACTTGACCTTGTGGTAACCCAAAAAGGTCTACTCCCACCACACTGAGGAGATAGTCTCAAGTCCTAAATAGGATATGAATCCCAAAAATCAAAAGTAATATCTAGGTCAAGGAAAACCCTAAAAGTAATCTAACTCAAAGGTTCCACGATAAATCAACATCTAAACCTAGAGGCAAACACAAACACATAGGAAATCTATACTAGTAGTGGGCAAGTGTCATTGCATGAACCAACTCTAGGGTTACTCAGCTAGTCTTTTAATCCTCTAGCCCCCTAGTGACTCTATGTGGTACTAGTATCCTTTTGTACTAACAAGGCATACTAATGATGCATGGTCACAACCAAACATCCTCTCTAATCCCATCCTAGTCTATACTAGCACTTGAGGCATGGGCGAGGAAAGACAAAGACTCTTATTAGGTTCATTTTAATCTCATTTAGTGTAGTGTTTTCATTTATTAACTACTTATAAAGGGTTACCTTGGCAGCCACTTTGGGCCCTAGCCTCCACTACAAGCCACTTCCCAACTTAGCATATAGATTACCTACCATAGGCTCATAAAAGTACATATCAAAGAATCACAATTTTTACCTCAGCCCTATACAAGTGACTGGAAAGCATCAAAATATAATTCACAATAACACCTTAGTTCTTTACAAGAAACTGGAAAACATCCCAAAAATAATTGATCGAAGACTCAAAGGTTAAGTCAAATAGGTCATACCATTCATCTCAATTTCACATAAGAACAATGAAAAGTAATAATGAACAATAAATTGAAACTTATCATAGAGCATACCACACACATTACCATGGCTGAGTATAAAAGATCATAATCAAATCATCATAATATCACAAGCACAGAACTCCCAAGCCTCTAGTAACACAACTTGATTGGTCAACACTCTAGTCCATCCCCAAAACTTGACATACAAGAGATCACTTAACGAACAATGTAATTCACAATTTTATTTGATTTTGAAGACACACAGTCTAAGTTTATAGTTAGGTTTAAGTTTCCATTCTATTGTACATTTTTTGTTTGATAAAGTTTACTATAATCCTGTATAACTCAACCCATTTTCACATTTAAATATGAATGTCTTATTACCATAAACTCTTAAAGCGAGCATTATCTCTATTAAGATTTTCCTAAATTTTAAACAATAATTATTAAATAATTAGTTGGCAACTATTTAATATTATTAAATTTTACATAGAGAATCACCATTACCAATTTATAACGTTCTATCAACAATTAATTAATCAATAATTAAATTAATTATTTATAACTATATTTCAATAATAATCTTTTTAAATTTATTTATCATACATTATTAAATTAATTAATTAATTAATTAATTAATATATTAATAAAATCTTATTAAAATTAACTTTTAATTAAACCATGTTTAAACTAAATTAACTTTTAATTAAATTAAAATTGCAATAAATTAATTATAATATAATTAAATAATTTAATTTAAACAAATCAAATACAAAAAAGAAAGACATGTTTATTTTAAAAAGGCTCACTGGCCTTTAACCCCTGCGACTGCAGGTATTACTACTGCCACAAGTAGCAGTACCACCTGCCACACGTGGGCTTTAATGGCTACGATAGGGAGGTTGGGGTGTGGGGAATCAATGGCCCCATCCCTACCTCAATATATTATATATATATATTGATTTATTTATTTTTATTTAAAAATAAAACAAGCCCCCTCCCAATAACATATACATATACATATATATATATATATATATATATATACAACAAATTTACCCTTATAGAGAAAATACAACAAACTAGCCAAATTTATATTCTAAAATTTTCCATTTCTTTTCAAAACCCTTCTCGATTAAATTAATAACTTTTTAATTTATAGAATGAGGGTTTCTAATTACTTTTTTCAATCCTAATATACATATAGAATTCGATACAAATATCAATAGATTCAGAATGAAAGATTGAAAGATTCATATGAATGAAATTTGAAAAACAGATTCCACAAACATGATGTAGATAGGAATATTGAATTACATAATTTATTAAGTGATCAAAACACAAGACCCTACTTGAGTCTGATGCTAATACGTAATCACCCAAAGATTGTGAGAAAATCATCTTCTCTCAAAACCTTCTCTTTGAAAAATCCTTTCTCCAAAAATCCTAGTCCCTGTGAAAAGAACTCCCAATCTCTGATATGGAGTTCTCCCCTAAATTTGGGGTACTGATTGTGTAATCATGTGAGGGAACTCGTTGATCACAATTAGTTTTTAAACTCTTTATTAACTTTTTGGATAATCATGCACATTTTATGCAATTTAAAATATCTTTAATAAATTAATTGCTTTTTCACTTTTTATTTAATTTTCGAAGCATTATTTTTTAATATAATATTTATTAATTTAAGTAATAATAATATTTAGCATTTATTTAAAAATGATCTCCTAAATATATTATTATTAAATTAAATAAATATTATTACGCTCTCAAATTAGAACTATAATTTTCTCTTTCAATTTAATTCTTTTTATTTAATTAATTTCCCAATTAATTAAATTTAATTAAATATTAAAGTTATCTTAATAATTTTCCATTAAATTAAATCATTAATTAATCTTTTAATTTGTCTTAATTAACAAAAAAATCACCAAAGACCTAAAAGATGAAATATGAAAATCCATCATAAAATGCGACATACAAGATCAAACTCAAGGGTTATAATCATGAATTTATGTCATACGAAAAATTCAAAAGGGTAATCATCTTAGATACTTGTTCTAATTTTCTAAGACAATTGGTTTAACGGTTAGGATTTGGACTCAAGAATTTATCTCCCATCTCTTATCATAGATATATTGTGATAGGGTACACTCATCCTAGCAATTCAGAGAAGTTGATACCTAGTACTTGTAATCTGCATAAAATTCACACATGTACAAACACATATTCTAAACTAAATAGGCAATGATAGGATGTGGTGCATCGTGTAGATCTCAACTAGCAGGTGACTATAACTCCCTTCCTTAACCACATCAAAAATGTCATACATAAAGAAAAACATACACACACACCATATACATGCTAAATGGGGTAAGTATTCATAGAAAACGTGTATAAATAATCCATAATCATATAACTAAAATCACTGTAAATAATCATCATCAAGGTATATTCATGCATACATGAAGTAACTAGTACCAAGTAGTCTCATCATATAATCAAATGAGTATGAAAACAATATATGATAATATGAAAGATAATGCTACTAATCATCAAGCATAAACTGGCCTAAAAGTGTTCGACAACAATAATTGAATGTAAACTAGGGGTAGGCACTATAAGTTGGATCTCACTTTTGGGCAAAAAGTGGAAGTGTTTTTCCTATTTTTGAAATTTCTTGTCAATTGATTTCAAAATTTGAGGCATTTAGAGATTGAATATAAAAAAAAATTAGTAATAAAAATTTTAGTGTTTGGAATCTACTTTTTGAAAATGTAATTTATTTATGTTCCTATATGATAGATTTTTTTTTGGTATGGATCTTTAAAAACTACTTTTTTAAAATGCTTATTTCAGGACCATAGAACACTCGTGTACGGACACTATACTTTGACACAAATAAATGAATTTTCATAAATCCTTTTAAAGGGAGTTACCTAATACACCTAAGATTGATGATAATATTCTTTCATAAATTTTTATTCAATAATTTTATTATTAATAATTATTAATTTGCTATAAAGGTAAAGTTTAAAACCTCTCATGTCTGGACACCATAATTTGATCAAAATTTCACTTTTTTCAAAAATTATTATTTTTAACCTCAAAAGAATTGTATGTAGATTGATGACATATAAATTAATTAAAGAAAAATTATAAAATAAAAAAAGTTATTAAATTTTTAGTGAACTTCACTATTTTACATTTAGGTACCACCTTTCATTAAAAAATAATGCAAAAATAGTAAATAAAATCATAGCACTATAAAATATATATTTCTAAAATCAAGATAGTGAGAGCTCTAATGGGTTTTTGTTTCATAAAAAATTTGATTGGGAAGACCCTCCAAAAATTATGGCAAGGCATGAATTTGTTAGTTCAATGCCTTAGCCAAATCTTGAGAGGTCAAGGCATAAGCTTGGTCCTTTGTTCTCTCTGGATCAATGGTCAAACCATCTTTAGATACAATGTGTCCTGACAATTTTCCTTGATTAGTGTTAAAGACACACTTGCTTGGGTTAAGGGATACCCCAAACTCTCTAAACCTTATGAACACTTGTCTTAGATGACCAAAATCATCTTCTACATTCTTTGAATACATTGTGATATCATCAAGGTAAACTAATACAAACTTTTCAATCATATTTTTGAAGGCCATCTCCATTGCCTTCTGAAATGTGGCACCTATATTAGTCAGCCCAAAAGGAATTATACTATAAGTATAGGTACTCCATTTGGTGGTGAACGTAGTCTTGTATCTATCAGACTCCTTGACCAACACTTGATTATAACGAGAGAATCCATCAAGAAATGAGAATCTCTTAGAAAAACTAACCTTAGATAATATTTTTTCCATGGAAGGAAAGGAATGATGATCTTTAAGGGAAGCTCAGTTAAGGTCCCTAAAGTCCACACACAATCTAATTTCTCCATTCTTCCTCCTAATAGGGAAAAGGTTTGCTACCCATGGTGAGTGCTTGATAGGGAAAATTATATTGGCCTTAATCAATTTGGATAGCTCTTTTCTCATTAAGGGTTCAATCTTAGGATTCACTGGACTCTATCTTTATCTTACTGGTTTAACATTATCAATTAAATTTATGGTGTGCTAAAACAAAATTGGGTCAAAACCCTTCAAATCATCATATGTCCAAGAAAATACAACATTAAATTCTTGACATATATGAATAAAACTTTCTTGTTCAACTTCAGAGTATACCTTGCCCATGTTTAAGGACTTTCCATCAACAATTACAACAAGAATATAATCAGTTTTGTCAGCAACTAGGTTCATGCCTCTATTTTTTGCTTAGTCATCATGGTTGAAAACACTTTCTAAGGTAATGAAACTCGTAGGAAATTTTTTGGAACTAAGATTAATGATCTGATCTCCATACTAATCCTATAGTCTTGATTGGTTTCTATCTAAATACTCTGCTTCATTCTATAGGAAACTTACAAATTGTTCATCAGTTTCAAACACTTGCTAATTGGTGTTGTTGTCAGGGATACCAGGCCTAATCACTACCTTAATCTACTACTTTTTAGCTTCAAGGTTCTATGGCACATCATAAGATGCACCCACTACTACAAGTCTATTAGCATGTCTATTCTCTTTTCTAGGGATGCTTTGAATATTAAATGCATTGAAACTTTCAAGAAAATCCCATACTCTATGTTTATAAGACTTGAGCATATCATTCTTAGTAATATTTTGATTTCTCAATTGATTAATCACCAACTCACTATCTCCATATACACTTAAGGCTTGAATTCCTCTTTTTTTAGCAAGTAGGCTATCCTAAATCAAGGATTCATACTTGGCCACACTACTAGTGCAACTAAATTGGAGCCTAAAAGAGAAGTAGTGCCTTTCTAGTATAGGAGAAATCAACATCACACTGACCTCTGATCCATTCTTATTTCTTGATCCATCAAAATGCATGCTCCATATCCCACCCATATCTTCTTTGGTTTTCATCAGATTGGGAATTAGAGCATCCTTTTCTGATATACAATATGTACCAAGGCCTATCTCAAGGGTTTATGATATAGGATCAAATTGGTATGCGTTATCCCATTCATCTAAGAGAAAATCAGGTATCTCTACTAGAGAAGTGGCAAGCTCATTCACTATGTCTCCTTCCTCTTCTTCATAGATGGTGTAATTCAATATTTATGGGGCTAGGGGTATAGGACTCAGTGTGATGGAGGGCTAAAGGCTCTACTCTGATTGAAGCCTTGGTTCCATATCTTGTTCTAAAAAACATATATGACCAATCAGAAGATATGTCACCACCTATTTGGGCAGTGAAATCTCTCAGTGTGATAGAGGGCTAAAGGCTCTACTTTGATTGAAGCCTTGGTTCCATGTCTTGTTCTAAAAAACATATATGACCAATCAAAAGATATGTAGCCACCTATTTGGGTAGTGAAATCTCTTGAAAGATAGATGGAAAAGTATGGCTTGACTTAAACAATTGATATATCTTGGATTACAATACAAACAAAGCATGCATGTAGGGCCATTTCCACATTCCTAAGGATTCCTATAGTCTTGAAAGTACTACCATCCAACTATAATACATCCCTAACAATGGGTTCATATTTCATTTCTAAAGTATTAGCAACACACTTGGGCATCACTAAACTTATAGCCCCTAAATCAATCATGCAATTGTGGACTAGTTTATCTCCTATAATTAAAGAAACATAAAATGGAGGAGGTCTAGCCTTTTTACTTGTTTCCACCTCCCTTGATGGTTGTATTAGACTTGTGGCACTTTCTTCTCTTGACGGTTGATCCTTTGGTTCAATGCTCTCCAATTCTTGCTACAGTAACCTCTTTTGCATGGATATAGTAGCAATAACATCCCACATGGAAATATTCATATTCATCTTCTTCATCTATTCTACTACATTGAATGATGCATTATGTGGTCTGGTAGATGTTTTGGAAGCTGCATTTGTAAGAGGTTGTGATGGAACAACCTAGAGATCACTCACATCCTTTCTGCTATTATTTTTCCTTTGCTGCTGAAAGGTATTTGAGTGATCATTCACTGTTTGTATATGAGGTACTATATTTGAAGTTGAGGCCTAATTAGGGGGGAATTTATGACATCTTCAATGTATCTTCTCTTGATCCTAATATTGTGAGCAATGGAATCCTAGTTTACATTACAATGTTTCTCCAATTGATAATTCATAGAAGAATAATCCCCTGGTCATTGCATATATGAGGCATCTTTGGATTGGTCCTCCTTGTATGATTATCCTACTACGTGATCCTTAATGGTCAAAGCCAAATAAGATTCAACCTTCTAACACATGCAATAGGCATAGTAGTAATTATAGGAGGGACAAAAATCTTGATCTTGAGCAATATTGTTTTGAAGGACTATGGCCCTACTTTGATTTGGGTTTGAAGTAGAGGCATGACCAACATACCTATTCTAATTATGTGGGGCATATCCCTAGTTTTAATTTGGAGACCTACCATTGTTTGGAGTTTGATATTGCAATTGAGGGGCCTTATTACCTTGAGCCTATTGTCTCTCCCAAGTCACCATCTTGTTACCCAATTTTTGGACCACTGAGAGGTTATCCTCCAACTTCTTCTCTTGGCCTTGGAATATTTTATCTATGTTCAACATCACTGACTACATCATCTATTCCATTTAAAGTTGTGAAAGCTTGAGGGACTAGAACAAGGGATTGTGATCGATGTGGAGGTTGTGAGAATAGGGGCCACTGTTGGTTGGTGATTTGGGATATCAGGGAAGAAAGGCTTAGGAGGCCTTAGAGCTAGGTTTCCTCCCTATATCAATATGTTTTCTTCCTTTATTACTATCTCATAAGCATCAGGTAAAGTGTCTCCTCCCATGGTTTGGATTGTAGTGGCAGTATCACTATTAAAAGCTCTAAGGTAATATAAGAAGGCATTACCAGGGGTAGGCTTCACTGAAGTAGGTATTCTATCCCATGTCTTCTAAAATCTATAGTTAAAATTAGTCATGTACTCATGGGGTACTCTCTTGATAGTTTTTAATTGCTCCAAGAGTGATAGATGATCACTTTTATCTTCAAAGTACTTACATAATCTAGCTCCCAACCCATCCTAATCAGTAATAGAATTATGAGCCAAACCTCTATACCATTGAAAGGCCTTCCCTATTAAGGATGAAGCTAAAAGACTAACAAAAAAATTAGATATACCATGAATATTATAGACATTTTTAACCTCTTGGATATGTTCTAAGGGAGAGATGGAAATTTCACCAGTAAATTCAGGTATATTTTTGAGGGTTGATACTAGTATATCATGTCTTTGGGCCAATAGGAGATGAATTCCACCATTGAAAGTGGAAAAAGCATGAGCCTTAGGTTGTGCCATATGGAATAATGATCTATTTATATAAGAAGATGACAACCTAGGCCGAGCTCTAACAATAGGAGGAGCTTGCAGGTGTATTTATTACCATTATACTCCTAACTAGTGATAAAGATACTCTAGTCTTCCTTCTAGGATTTTAAAATGAAAGCTCTTCATACTAAAATTTACCTCTAGAAGATGTTGTTGCTTCAACTTTGGGCATGAATCACTGCAACTTTGGTCTGGAACTAGATGTATTTGAAGCTCCAAGTCACCAAGTACTTGAAGAATGAGCCTCTTGAAGGCTTGAATACTGAAGCCAGTACTATCTCTTTAGCATTAATCTTGAAATCTTCATATTGACACCAATAGACTTGAAATATTCTAAGTATTGTCCCACCGGGTGTGCCAAAAACTGTGGTATGACTAGTGGAGGTTATGGAACTTATTTGAATCTTTTAATATCAGTCCCATCGGGCATGCCAAAAACTGTTGTCACAAAAGTTTGCACCCTTGTTCAAATTTTTTACCTAAGGACAACCTTGTGAAACATGGAAACAACCTCCAAGTTATGGGACTTGAACTATGAGGTTGAGTCTCTAGAGAAGGCTAACTTCCTTTATTATCAAGGTGCACCTAACTACACTTCGAGAGAAAAAGGGAGAAGGACCCCTTGCCATAGCATCGTGAACCATTGACTTTCAACTCCTGACCTCATGAACATATTGAATATTTTGAAATATGGAAAGTGACTATTGTCCTTTAAATTCAAGGGTGACAATTTTTGCGGGAAGGTAATTTGACCAACAGTTAACTCGTCAAAGATTTTTGAGTTGACTCATCAACCATTTCCCATGGTTGTCTAGTCAAGTATTTTTAGGGTTAACTTGTCAACATGAAATGTAATATTTGATTGAAAAACAAATCTTCTAAGCTCAAGAAACCTACATGCAAAAATCTTGTCACAAAGAAGGAGAAAGAAGAAAAGTACAAGGAATTTTCTCTAACAATATCCAAGATTGAATTATCAACCAAAAGAATAAGTAAACAAATACAATGGATCAATCCTTATAGAAGGAGATTGTAAAACCTAAAAGGAAAACCCTAAGAGGTAAATGACATTTAATAATTAGTATTTAATTATTATATGGGAATGAATGTAGATAAAGTGAAATCTTAAGTAGGGAGTAAAGATAATTAATTATATACAATTAAATTAATTATTTACTCTAACACCCCCTTAAGAAGAGAAACAATGCAGTTATAAATAATGCATGAAAAAGAAAGGAAACTACAATGTTGAAAGTATAAATGGGTCCCAACAACATGGCCTGATGAGGTACCCAACACAAAAAAATCTCTAAAAAATGAAGAAATAGGCAAAACCTTGTGGGAAGAACCCTACTCCAAAAAGAGATAGAAGAATGCTAAAAAGAAAAGAAGGAAAGACTCATCACTAAGACCCCCCAAGGAAAAATTCCTTCACCCCAAGCATAGAACACAACTAAAGATACTACAGGGATAAAAAAAGGTTTAGTGAAGATGTCTATAACCTACTCAGCAATGGGAATATAATCCAAGCTAAGAGATATATCATGAATCAAATGTCCACTGAAGTGCATATGAAGCTCAATGTTCTTAGTTTGCTAATGCTCAACTAGTTTATGGGAAATGTGTATAGAACTATGATTGTCACACTACTGAAAGGTGTAACTATCAAGGGAAATCTAAACTCTATCATCAACTATCAAAGCCATAAAACCTCCTGACTAGCTAGCACAACTGCCCTATATTCTACCTTTATAGATGATAATGCATGAGCATGCTAATTATTACAAGACCTAGTGATAGGACCAGAACCAAGATAGAAAACAAAGCTAGAAGTAGACTTCCAATCATCAATATCACCAATCTAATATGAGTCAATATAAACATAAATTGTGAGGATCCCTTGATCTATAGTGTGTCCATGACATGTTGATGTAGGAGCATCCTGGGTTGACTTTTAATCCTAGGTTGTTCTTTCTAGCAGTTTTCACTGATTTTCTATGTTAATTGAGTTGTAGTGTTAACCTATAGTATTAACCAAGTTGTAGTTTTAACCTATAGTGTTAACTAAGTTGTAGTGTTAACCAAGTTTTAGTGTTAACTATAGTGTTAACCAAGTGTTAACCTATAGTGTTAACTAAGTTGCAGTGTTAACCAAGTTGTAGTGTTAATTGTAGTGTTAACCAAGTGTTAACTAAGTTGTAGTGTTAACCTATAGTGTTAACTAAGTTGTAGTGTTAATCGAGTGTTTACGTGTAGTGTTAGCCAAGTTACAATGTTAACCAAGTTTTAACTAGTAGTGTTAACTAAGTTCAATCTTAACTAGTAGTGTTAACTGAGTTTGTAGTATTAACCGAGTGTTCCTTCATGTGCCGAGTGAACCTGCTAGTTGTTGATACTTGGAAGTGGTTTTCTAATTCTTAGTCATGTCTTGGTTCTAGCTTTGCTCAAGTTGTCTATGTTTGGTTTCTAGTGTGAGTTGACCTTGGAATTTCATTTGGTTGTATGTATTTAATTTCTATTGTAAGATGACTTGTGGCTTAAATGTGCATTTAATGCAAGGGTTTATTTAATTTGTAACATACTAGGCTAACTTGTGGCTTAGTTGGGTATAACTAGGGGGTCTTGTGGAGTCTTAAGGGATAATAATCTAGCTTGGAGAAGAAGATGTGGAACAAGAGTGAACTTTGAAGAGCTAGTAACCAAGGCTTGGGAAACAAGGAAATTGCTTATTGGGCTTGCAAGCACAAGTTTAGATCTTCCTTGGAGGCTTCTACCAGAGTCTGGTTCTAGACTAGCTTAGGATTTTTAGGTTGGATATTGATGATCTTGCAGAATTGAAATTGTAATTGTTTTTATATTTGGTTGTAACTAGAAGGCTTTACAGTCAGGCACATTGCATGTAATCAATTATTTTTGTATATAGTGTTGAGGATTGGTAACAAATCTTATATCTTGTGTTGTGTTTCCACTATAAGGTTATTTTCTAGGGGCTAGGACATCTCCTTTGGAGAATCTCCTACGTTTCTCTACATCAGATGGTATCAAAGTGAAGGTTTTCCTAAGTGTGTAGACAAATTGCTAAAATTGAGGCAATTTGCACATGACCTAGGGTGAAAATTATCTAATATAAGATTGGATCTAGTTGATTTGTTGTAGAGGGTTTGCAAAAATCTTGGAATATACCTCCAAGAAAATTGGACCCTAGGGAGATTAAAGGTCTTTGTGATGTTGTTGAACCAAGAATTTTAGAGAAGATTAAACATAATTTAGATATGAGATGGCACTAATAAAGAGTGATATGATCACTGAGATCATAAGTGTTATAGGTGGTGTACCTTGACATGTGGGTACTAAATATTTTTATGAGGAAGTTGCTGAAGACTAAGGTTGTTGGATTGAGTGGTGAGGATAGAGATAATCATGTGGAGAGACCTATGGGAGATAGGGCTAGTCAGTTTGCTAGACCTAGATCTTAGTTATAGTTGAAGCAACAGATGGAGGTTTCTACTTTCTCAAATACTTTGAATCCTAAAGACCTAATTGAATGGATTGAGGAATTGGAAGACTACTTTGAGCTAGAGGATATTGGAGATCCGCTTAGAGTGAGGTTGGCATAGACTAAGCTGAAGGGATATGCAACTCTTTGGTGGAAGGAATTATAGCATGATAGAGAAGAGGAAGGTGAAATGAAGATCACTAGATTGAGATTGATGGTGACTAAATTAAAGGCTAAGTTCATTCCTACTAATTATGAACTTGTGTTGTTTAAGAGATTTCAAAATCTAAAGTAGAAAGATATGACTATGAAAGATTATATAGAGGAGTTTTACAAGTTGACTATTCGGTATGGACCTAGAGAACTATCTAAGGAAAAGGTGGCTAGATATATTAATGGCTTGAGATTAAATATTTAGGATGAGGTTGGTATGTTGAATATTTCTTTGGTTAAGGATGCTTCTTAGTATCCTTTGAGAGAAGAAGAGAAGCTAAAGAGGATACATTAGGGTAATCCTCGAGGGAAGGATAAGTAAGATCACTTTGTGAAGAACAAACTAAGTGGAAAAGATGAACCAAATTGTGTTGATAAGAAGAAAGGATAGGTAGAGGTGAGTTTAAGGGTACTTGTTTTAGATGTCATGAAAAAGCACATACAACTTATGAATGTCCTAGGGCTAGTCACATAAAATCTACTATTGTGAACAAGGCTGAAAACCATATCAGTGAACATGAGCAAGGGGAGAATTTACTAGCTCGACGAGTACTAGTTAGTCAAAGTGTTGGTGTAATTTTTCATAGTATAGAAAATTTCTGATATTTGGGTGAAAAATCAGTTATGCCTTTGTTTTGTGGCACCCTTGTTTTCAAATTTTTGAAAAAGGTATTTTCTTCAATTTTTGGTGGGGCTTTTTATCCTAATGTTTTATTTACGTCAAAATGCCTTTGGTAAACCTTTCATGTTGTGATTTTCCATTTGAAAGGATGCCAAGTTGAAGTGTTGTTCAATCACCGTTGATCTATCAGAGATCAAGGGTCAGCACATCCCCGCATTATAGAGTTGTAGGTCTTTAAGAAATGCAGGGAAGTGCATTTGCGACACATAGCCCTTGATGTTTTATGAGATCCAGTACGCTGCAAAAGCTCTTGTATGTCAGCTTTGTCAGTACTTTTGCACACGTTGTGTTTTTTCGCGATATTATTGGTGGATTTATTGGCACAGCTATGAAGATTACTTACCAAGCAGTATCCCCATCGATCCTGTCTTGATCAACGGTTGGCGCATCACCGCATTATGAAGATGTAGGTTTTTAAGTACTGCGAGGAAGCGCAGTGGTGACGCGTGGCAAAGTGGGGTCAGGTATTTGTATTTCAATATGCTACACTACAAACGAATGATAACGTGTAATGCTAGGTATGCACAGAAGGGTTTTTGGTTGCTTAATGAAGGTGAAAGTCTTATCACCGTTGATCCTATCTTGATCAATGGTTGGCGCATCCCTGCATAATAAAGATGCAGGTTTTTAAGTAATGTGGGGAAGCATAGTGGTGAAGCGTGGCCGTGATGACGTCAAAAACTTGCTTGCTCAGAAGAAGATACGATATTCGTTGGCGTGAAGTATTGTTAGACAGTATGAGCTAATATGGTAGTTTCCTATTGGTCAGAAAAGCTAGCTGGTCGGTAATACAAAATGGATTATTTTGATCGTCGATCTTTTCCTGATCGACGGTTGGCGCATCCCCGCATTATGAAGATGTAGGTTTTTAAGTAGTGCGGGGAAGCGAAATGGTGACACATAGCATTTTTCTAAAAAAAGACTGTAAAGCTTGATATTTTTTAATCAGGACCATACGATTTGATAAAATCTACAGATGGGATTCAAATCTGAGTGCAAATTGCAAGCAACGGTTACTGAGAGTAAATGTGATCCAAACTTGGTACGTGCAGTTTTTATTCATAAAAAGACCCATGATTTCACCATTAATGAATCACCAAAGCATAGAAAGAAAAGGGCATTCAAGATTTCAGAGCTAAGGCACATAATTTCTTGGTTAATACTCCAATAAAATTGCAAAAGACATCATATAGTGCAGAAGTGCGATTTCTGGCGGGTAAGTGCTTTGTGACTTTCTGAGTAAAATTTGAAGCATCTGCTGTTGTGAATTTTCCAAAGTTTCATTAAAAATGCTGCCCCGAAAAGAGTTTACTGGACAAAAAGATTATCTAAAACGTTCAATGCATGATGATTTTCTTGAACAATTCCCCTTATCAGTGCATGAAATAACTAAGGGAAGGGGACTCATTCCAAATAACCCTAGATTGGTTGTGGCAGAAGGATTTTATGAAAAAGCTAATTGGATAAGGGATGCTCAAGTTTCCATGGGAGGTTTGGAGTTGTTTAAGAAATGGTTTTCAGAGCGAAAACTGGACACTCCTATGAGCAATGTATGGGAATTTGACATTGGAAAATTAGTAGTCCCCAGTGTCTTCTTTGATAGTGATTTATTGATGGACCTAGCAAAGAGGTATGATCCTATCATAGGGTGGGTAAAAAATCATTTAGGGGTCAACCTTTTTAGGGTTTGCCCTGAGCTGTTTTGTGAGGTTTTCAACATAAACCCTAACCACACTGTGCATGAAATCATTGATCTGGATGATTTGCAAGCTAGATATGATGCACAACGAGTGTACTTGAGAACAACGCCACTGCAGGAGCATGCTGCTAGGGTTGGTAATTTGCCTGTGATCACAGCCAGTACTCCAGAGCCATTTCTAAGAAGACATTTCAATCTGAGAGCTCAAGCACTATATTTTTCTCTTTGCAAGATCTTGGGGATAGATGAGGGTGATCAAATTCTAGGTTCTGTGGTCCTTATAATTGCTCAAACCCTTCAATTTGGAATGAGTACCATTATGGATTTTGCCACTTTCCTAGCAAAAGAGATTCACAATGGTCTGGTTGGAATAGCAAAGGGGAAAGTAAACAAACCATTCTGTTGGTATTCATTGATGATGCATGTATTTTTATACAAAGGATATACTTTCTTCTCCAAGGGTATGGAGTTAGAAACCACAAAGGATGGAGAAAGGAATCCAGTGCAGTTATGGAGTGTGGATATGACTTCAAAAGCCACTGATGCTAGTTATGTAAGATTTGATAGGTATTTTGCATCAAAGCTTAGACTGCTTTTAAGAGGAGATAGCCCTAGAATCCCACAAGCATTATTAGAATTGGTCAGACCCAAGGACCATGCTAAAGGGCTACTTGTCAGTCATAACTGGGGGGATATAATTCCCTACAATGTTTCAACAGTAATAAGAGTTTATGGTTTCTTAGGAAAACCTCATGTATTACCTTTTCATGTACCTTTGAAGATAGGGATAGCCGAGCTCTTATGGCAGATAGGTACTATAGATGAGAGGGAATTGGTCAAGAAGGGCACTTTCTTTCCAATGGTTATTGTAGTGCATGATTTTGTTTTTGAATAAATATAACATGGCAGAATCTCATGCCAGATTCATTGACCCTGAAGGATTCTATGATCTATTAAGAGAAAGGGTGAGAGCTTCCCATATGGTACATCGGGTTTACTATCTGGAAGATATAATCAGAAATATTTTCACATTGTAGGAGCAAGAATTAAGGAAAGAGAAATGGATAGTTTTCAGTAAAAACTTGGAATTCATTAATGCTTTTGACCCCCAGTATGACCCATTGAAAGATAAGAAATAATGGGGAGATAAAATATAGGCATTAATGAATAAATTTGCTATAATAATTCAAACTATGAATGAAAAGAAAGATATATTTATTAAGACACACCCAAACAAGGCAACAGAAATACAAAGAAGAATGAGTGGTAGAAATGTGGTAACTCCTGGCCAATATACATTGCAGAAAAGGGCAGGTTATGTCATGATTCAAAGTGTGCAACAGGTACCCCCTCATAAGGAGCCAAGGTCAAGAAGTCCATCTGCAGCTAGCTCTCCAAAAAGACAAAAATTAGAGCAGGGGTCTTCTTCTTCTAAAAAAGAACAATACTCCCCAAGCCAGTCTCCAATCCAGATAGATGATGAAGCATCTCTGAAGGAATAGCTTAGACAAATGGGAGGAGAAGGGGATGTGATTGTCACCTCTACAGACCTGGATATTGGATAGCCACAAGAACCTCCTACACCTTCCTTGGACCTGACCATTGCTGATTACCAAGGTAAGGAAATTGACCCAATTGTTGCCCAGGCTTCTGAAAGATTTATTAATGATGAAAATTTTGTAAGATCTAGGGCTTTTGCTCAGTTTTTATGCAGATTAAATATAAAGAATTTTGAGAAAGCCTGCGAGAAGATCAAGGCTGAGCAACCAAATAAATCTAACTCAGTTATCAAGGAAGAGGTAAAATCAAAGTTTTTGAGTGATTTTGCCCGGTTCACTCCTAAAGCTGGAAGGCAAATAGTTAGACAATCAGGAGTCCTCCTTCTGCCAGAATGGGATATAGCAAATGCTATTATTTTTTATTCAGTAAGAAAGTAGAAGGATGTTCAACTAACAACCACTGAAGAAGTACTACAGGCTCATAGAGGGGTCAAATTTAGTGATGACCACCAAGCCCTTGTTTTGTGGTCCATAGATAAGAGAGAAAGTACCAGGATGCATGAGTTTCCCACTGCAGAACATACTGGTACATTGACAGTATACAGGGCTGGTGAGGTAAGTAGTAAACAAGTAATGGGAATGGCTTCAGAAATGCCAAAATTGGGTGGTGTTGTATCTAGACAAGAAGAAGATAAGTTTGCCCAAATCAATGCTAAGTTTGAAGAAGTTTTGAAAGCATATGAGGAAAGGGGTATACAGATACAATCACTAGAAAATAAAATGTCTCAAATGGAGAGGATACTTGGGAAAAGAAAAATGGGAGAATCCAGCGCACCTACAATTGCATACCCTTCACAGGCATTGGTTGGATCTGGATCAACCCCTATTATTGAAATACTTGACACCCCTGAAAGGCCCCAATTCTATACTGTAGAGGACTTTGAAGAGGAAAAAACAAAATTGCATGAGTTACAGATAGAATTGAGAAATCAATATGAAGAGAAATTAAAATAGGGTGTGATATATTTGAGGGATAAAATACAATGGTCAACCTTTTTTGATCAGCTGACAAGAATTGCAACCCTCATGGATGAGTTGAACAGCGATAAGGATAAGCTAACTCTTCTTGCACAAAAATGGAGGGAGAGAAATAATGATATTACAATCATATGTATATCTACAGTCCAAATGCCTTATCATCAAGTTGAGAATATTTTTGATTTATTAAATAAGCTAGAGAATTTTGATCATGAAAGAGATTCTTTACAGAGAAGATTAACACTCTGTTTCTCTCAATATATTACTAAAAAATTCACCCTATTTCCTTGTGCTTTAGAATCTTCTGATACAATAAAGGAAAAGGAAAAGTGGAAAAGGGAGATGGATGAGTTATTCAATGAAAGAATAATAAACATTATGAGTGAAACTAGCCATTAGTTCTGGGAAAAGACAAATGAAGAGCTAGTAAAAATATAGTTATTTTATATTGCTATGAGAAAAGAATTTGATGATTTAGAAGAAATGGCAATTGATGGCAATGAAGTAAGGAAAATTGGCTAAGTAATGAAAACTTTATCATAACTTAGAATACTTATTATCTATTACATATATTTTATATTACAAATTCTCCCCCTTTCAATATGATTACTACATAAATAACTTACAACAATTTTTCCTCTATAACTTCTCCCCCTTTGACATCAATGAAAAAGGTTAGAATGTCCAAAAACTGTCAAAAAGTGTTGTCTATCTACTGTTAAAAACTTTCAAAACTATCAAAATTTTTGTCTTGCTACCTCAAGCTACTATTATCTTCATACAATCATCAAAATTTACCTTTAGAATATTCATACCTTTCTCCCATGTGTCCTTTTCTACTTCGATAGTAGTGAGCAATGCACATAAGGCATATGATGCAATCTCAACTAAATTAAGGTTGGAGTATGTAAAATTGGAATAAATGTCCTTTGCTTTGACACATTCCTCCAACTCTCTCAATGACTAATATCTTCAACGTGATAGATTCTCTGAATTTTGATAGTCTTCTCAAAACTTTTTCTTTTTCAAGTTGTAGTTTCCTAATTTCTGTGGGAACACTAACAACATGTCCTTCGAACTCATCAACTCTGTAAGAGGGTTGGTGTATCTAACTAGTTAAAGCTTCCAACTCACTTAGCTTCTTTTGAATCTTACTATCCAAATATTTAGTCAAATTATGAGATAAACGACATTTGATGTACAGTACCTTGCCAACTTGTTGACATCCTTAGAGTTCCTTGATACAAGTATCAAGACTCAACAAATCATTTCAAATGTTCTGAAAAATGGTGCTGAAAAGATTAGCATCATGTAAAATTTGAGCCTCAGACTTAGCAGCATTCAACAAATTTGTAAACTCATCATCAAATGATTTTATAGTTTCTTGGGCTCTCTATTCAGGGTCTTCTTATGTATGTTTTTTTGTGAGGGTGTTGTGCAATCTATCAGTAACCTCCATTAATTCTCTTTGTAAACTCTTAACTTCTTTGTTCTTCTCAATCAATTTTGTCAAGGATGTGATCAAGTTAGATTGATTGTCATCATCACCTATAAGGTTAGCAAGAGATATAGTAGTGGATGAGCTAGATTCTTTCACCTCATCTTCCTCTTGTTTCTTCTATGTTGCCTTCTTTGATTTTCTCTCTTATTCTTACTTCTTCTTTCTTTCTTTTGTTTCTTTTTCTTTCTTTTTCTTTTTTGCTTCTTTCTATTCTTCTTCCAACTTCTTCCCTATTTCTTCTTCTCTACTCTTTCCTTCTTCTTTCTACTTCTTCTCCTCTTCAAGAAATTGCATCTTGCCTTCTTCAATATTCTTCATTTCTTCTTTTAACTATCTTTTATCTTCTTTAATCAATCTCAACTGATCCTAAATATTTTCAGAATGGGGCTCAAGCTACTCACAACTTATGAAAGGATCATCAGCAATGTTAATTATAACACTTGTTTGATCAATTTGCATAGTATCACCACTTATTGATACTTCCAAAGTTTTCTCTACAATGGTAGGAGTTGCCTCTACCTCAATCAACATTTTATTGATAGCTGCAACAGTTTCACTTCTTATTACATTCTTATCACTACCCATAACTAGAATTGGCCTCATTTTGTTCTATAGATAGGGTGCTAGTTTACTCATCAATTTATTTATTTCTTCTTCATCTTTAACCTTTCACATAGTTCTTATCATCAATTTTTAAAGTTCCATATCTTCTTCCCAAACTGGTGCCTTCTTTGCTATAAGCCTATCATAGACTTTTTGATTGACGAAACCTTTAATGTCTTTGAATTTCAAATTGTTAATAACCATATATCTCATAGTAGAGATATCAATCTACTCTTTCTCAATGTCATTATACAAATCATATAACTTATTCATTTGCACAAAGTCCCCTTCATTAAAAATTGTTGTGTTGATCTTCTCTATCTTTGGTTTCTAGGGTTTCCTTGTTTTACCTGCTGCTTGGAAACAATAACTTTCTTTGGCTGATCATCTTCTTCTTCCTCTTCTTCATCTTCATCATTGGAATCTTTAATTGTCAACAATGTCTTCTTTCTTTTCTCTGGTCCAGTAGCTTGTTACTTAACTCTCTTTGACTATCTTTTAGGTCCACTTGGTTGCTTAGCTGATACAACAACATATGGGATGCTCTATTTTGTAGGAGTTTCTAAAAAGAATACACCAAATGCTTGACCAACTGATAGAGGTGTCACATACATTACACCTTTTTCACCAATTTTTGAATCCAAAGATTTTTTTATCTAACTGTCTGCGATTCTTCTTCTGACATACCAGCCTCAAATAATGCTTTCTTCATTATAGTTGCAACCCTTTTATGAGATGATTTCTCTAATTATGCTTGGTAAGCTAACTAAGTTATCTCCTGATAAGTTCCAAATCACAAGCAAGCTTAGCTATAGTCTAAACTCATCTAGATACATCTTTTCCCAACCTCTCTACTCATAGTTCAATCTCTAAATTAAGTTTCAAATTTTGGTGCTGTGAACAAACTTAATTCAACTTGGTTGAATCAATCTCAATTATAGACTTCAATCTTCCTTTCTCTTCATCATTTTACTTTTCTTCAGATCCAATAGTTAATTCCTTTACAAAAGTCTCATCAAGTTCTTCTCAATGTTCACTGACTACTTTTCTTTGAGCTTCATTATCTTTGTTAGTTCCGAAGTTCCTTTCATGATTCCTTCTGTCATTTCCAAAATTTCTTTCATTGTTCCTTCTATTTCTGAATTTTCCATTGTTCCTTTTGTTTCAAAATTCTCTTCCATCCTTCCTTTTGTCCATTCTACAATACTTTGCTATATGTCTAAAGTTGTTGCATAACTAACATACTAGAGTCTTGCTTCTAGGATTTTGCTAATCAATAGGTGCTTGGAAATTCTAGGTTATGTGTCCAAGGTTATTACACTTATAACACATGATCTACTATCTTTGTTCATAAGGTCTTATTTCTCTTAATTTCCTTTCATTAGATCTTCTTCTATCTACAGGGTTAGCATTTCCAAACATTCTACCATTTCTTCTATCATTATCATATTTGGGTTTCCTACAATCAATTGCATTATGACCAATACCATGAAAATTACGATAGTAAAATTTTGCAACGTGATTGAATGACTTATTTGTACAATCTCTTTTTGTAAGACCTATTTCATTACCCACTTGTTAGAAGCTAGAGTTGTCATTGCACAAAAAGATCGACTTGTTAATGCTCAATACAACCACTAGACTTATAGTAAATAGGAGGCAATTAAGCCATGTCATCAATCCTGAAGGGGAAGGCTGGTGGTTAGTCCAACAATTCCCCCCTCAATGTTACCTGAGGAGATTTGAACCTATGACCAAGCTCTCATACCAATTGTTAGAAATAGGTAATACTATTTGGGGGGGTGCTGAATCAATATTCTACAAACTTTTGTTACCAACTAGATATTATTTATTACTTTGAACCACACATAAGAAAGTAAACAAGTAAAGTTGAACAATAAAAGTAACCATGCATAGAGAGAACTCATAACACCATATTTTGTTAACTAGGGAAACCCTAGCCAAGGGAAAACCCCAGTTGGATGAGACCCACTAGATGATGTTCTAATATAAATGTTCTTTGTTAGAGGATGGACCCTATTAGGAGTCTATAAACTCATTTAGTATATGTGAGTCCCTATTAGGAGACCTTGAATCCCTGTTAGGATATTCCAACCTTGTTAGGAGTTATAGTGCAATGTATGCAAGAAGAGCTCACTGTCTAAACAAGTAATTTATTGTTAAGTTCCTCAAGTACAAAAGTAGATGCTATAACTTCCTTTGGCTGATCTCTATCCTCAACTTAATCTCAGATCACAAAATCACTTCTACATATGATACAAAACTTTGCATTTGCGCATAACATAACTTCAAATTTAGTCACATAACTTGCATATTACTTTCCAAATAACTTCGCAAGATTTCTTTGTATAAATACCATGCCTTTTCACAAATTGATGCTAGGTTGTCTTAGGAAAAAATAAACTTTTCCAACTTAGAGTAAACATCTAGGATGTTATCCCTAATTGGTCAAGTAATTCTTTTGTAAACAAAATAATTCCCTTACCTTTAATTCTATTGTTTTGTTTATTGGTAAATTGTGAATATCTCTTTTTTGTATTTTTTGTACTAATGTTCAAGGTTTTATATGTAATGCCCTGCCAAGGGATCCAAAAGAATTAACCTAAAGTTTTACTAAGTTTTCCAACATTTTTTTTTTTAAACAAGAAAGATAATCATACATATACATCAAACACATAGTAGTGGAAGCAATAACATACAATCAACTATAAACATACATAACAGATTACATTCCTTAAGGATCCCAAGACATTGAGTCACATTTAAATTTTAATTAATTCTAAGCCTAGCAACTACCATAACCATATGAAAGAATAATGAAAAGTTCAAAGTCCATAATATACATTTGTTCTGAATGCCTCTTGGCAAATAAAATTCGGAATGCTCAATCATCCACTATACATGTCACAAGGTATGAAAGGCTAAAAGAATATACATATGTAAAAATAAAGATACATCATCCTCATCAAATTCATGATATAAGTGCATTAAAATAAATGAAACTAATAACATACATGATACATCTATCTATCATAAAGATATAACATCATAAAACACAACTAACTAAGTGTGTGGTTCCTTGCAATTATCAATAGCATCATTAGACCATTGTGGGCCCTAGCCATCCCCCACGTGTAACATCCAAAGCCACCAAAGAGATCATTGGTACTATCATAATAGGGATGTCAAACCTAAAACATGCTACAACATATGCATAAAGAAATCTAACATACTAGAATAAAGCATAAGTAAACAACATCATGTAAAACATGATAAACAAGTATACCAAGAAGCTCTAGCCATAGTGACTACAGACGAATCTCAACGGTAAGAGTGAAAAGGCACTACCACCCAACTGCATGGAACCTAAATGGTCCACTCCTACCGTGCTGAGGAGATAGTCTCAAGTCCCAAATAGGGTATCAAATCACATAGCACCAGTACTCTCTAAGTCCAAGAAACCTAAGAGTATACTAGCTCAAAGGTTCCAACACATAGATTGACATCTAGACCCAGAGGCACACAAGACATGTAGGAAACCCACTATGCAAGCGAGAAAGTGTCATCACACAAATCATGTTGGAAGTTACCTAAGCAATCCCATAGGAATCTCGGGTCTCTAGTGATCTTGTGGCCATTAGTATCCTCTCCTACCGATGAGGCATACCATGGAATGCAAGGTCGTAACCAAGCATTCTCTCTACCACATCCTAGTCTATACTAGCACTTGAGGCATGGCAGAGAACATACAATTATCTTATTATGTTCATTTTAATCCCCATTTAGTGTAAATTTTATCACTTATTAGAAACAACTTACAATGGATTTTCCCCTGGTAGCCTCTTAGGGCCCGGGCCCCCATTGCAAGCCATGTCCTGACACTACACATAGATAACCTACCCTAAGCTCCTGAAATCACAAATCAAAGAATCATAATAAAATCACCTTAGTCCTGTACAAGTGACTGGACAGTGTCATAAGTATAATCCACAATAATCACATTAGTTCTCCATGAGCAACTGAATAGTATCAAATGATAATAATAATGATCACAACAATTCTCTATTAGCAACTAAAGGCATCAATGATAAATCACAATATCCAATGGTCCTTAATGAGCAACTGGAAAATATCCCAAAACAAATCACAATACTAATCAAAGACTCCAAAATGGTCAAGTCAAAACATGTCACAACATGACATCATCAAGAACAAATCATCCAAAACATCTCAGTCCTCTCAAGCTGACTGGAAAGAAAATCAAATATAACTAATTGATGGCCCAAAAATGGTTATCAAATATAACTGATCGATGACTCAAAAATGGTTAAGTTAGGTATCTCATAAACATACATCTTAGCTTCACACAAGGAAACTGAAAAGCAATAACAACCAGTAAAAACATCCATCATAGAGCATATCAACACATCACCATGGTTGGGTTAAAAAGGATCGAGAACAAATCACCATATCATCGCAATTGCATAATCCTCGAGCCTCTGGTAACTCCAAAAACCCCAAAAGCATAGACAGTACAAAGAAAACATCAAAGTCGCATACTTTGGATTGATTTTGAAAACACAGCTTGAGTTAAACAATAAGGTTTTTAGTCTCTATCTCCTATTTCATATATGTTTTCAAGTAATAAGTTTTTTGCAATTAACCCTTACAATTAACCCATTTCAATATTTGAAAAGAAAACAAAATTACCCCTATAGTAAGAGTCATTAATCTAAAATAGAGGGTCACCATTTATTAAATTATAATCATTGATTATCAAACAAAATAACTCACCCCTTTTTTTTAAATCAGTATTAATAAAAGGATAATTTGATAAATTTAAAACATCAATCATAACTTACAGTTCCAAATTATTTTAGTAATAATTCTATTAAGTAATATAATTAAATATTAAAATTTAATTATCCTTCTTTTATTCCCAAATACATAATTATTATTATTAATTAAAACTTTTACTTAAATATTATTATGAACTTCTTTAAATATCTTTAAATATCTGTTTTTTAAATTATTAATAAGATAACCATTATTTTATTAATAATTTAATAAAAAACATTAATAATAATTTAATTAATTAATATATAATTAATTAAATGAATTAACATTGAAATAACGAAATCTTTTATTAACTTGATTAAAATTTAATAATTTACATATATAATAAATTATATAGGTATATACATAAATTATTATCAATATATAATAACAAATAAATTTGAAAATAATATATATTTTTTCTTATCTTTTTAAGAAAAACTTTATAACATATATGATATCGGATTTAAAGCACGCGGGGCTAACTATACTGCTATCGTAGTAGTACTGCTACCATAGCACTGCCTAGGTAAGTAGGGGGGTGGGGGGGTTGGTGGCCCCCACCCACCCAATTATATATATATATTTTATTGTTATATAATTTAATAAAACTTTATTCAAAGCAATACCCCTACTTTAAAACCAAATACTTATATACACATTTATTATTATATGTATTTTTTAAATTTAAATTTATTTAAATTGTATAAAATTAATTTCAATATATATTCTTTCTATTTAATTTAAACTTATTTTAAATAAAATTAATTTCAAACTATATTTTAAAAAATTAAATTAAATAATTGTCATATTAATCTAATAGGAAAATTACAAATATCCACTTAAATTTCAAATCTAGAATTTTCAATTTCAAATTCAATTTTCTTCCCAAAATATATGATAAGAAGATTCAATTAACATTTGAATTTCATTTTTAAAACTCAAACCCTCCTCATTTAAAACTAATTTCTTTAATTTAGAAAATGAAGGTTTTCTGATTACTTTTCCAATCTCTACGCATGCAGAAGAGATTGGCTAATATTTAACAATTTACAATATTGAAATGTTTAAGTATTCATCACAAAGAAATTCGAATTCACAATCCATAGGCACGAAGAAGACAGGGAAGAAAAATTTGCATAATAATTAGTGATAAAAATAAAAGACCCTACTTGAACCTAATGCTAGTATGCAACCACCCGAAGATTGTGAGAGAATTCACTTCTATCTAGAAATTTCTCTCTCTGACACTTTCCCAGAAATTCCCTTCCAAAATTTGCTTCCAATTTTTGCTCCCAAAATTCACATCCAAAATTTGTCTCTCTAAATTCCTTCTCTCAAAAATGAACCCTTCAATTGTGATAAAGAGTTCTTTCCTTGAATAGGGGCACTAATTATGTGTTCTCCCGGGAGAACCCGATGCTCACTAGACTCGAACTCCAAATTAACTTTTATTTATCTTTCTTTTATCTTGCAGTAATCTTTTTCATGCACGTTTAAATGAATTATTAAATTACTTTATTTAATTTTCAATTGACTTCTTTTTAAATTAATTTATTACTTTTCAATTCTCATATGTACTTTATTAAAATATCTTTATATATCTTTTTTTTTTAAATTATTAATAAGATAACCATTATTTTATTAATAATTTAATAAAAAAACATTGATAAAAATTTAATTAATTAATATATAATTAATTAAATGAATTAACACTGAAATAATGAAATCTTTTATTAACTTGATTAAAATTTTGAGTTAGTATACTTTTAGGATTCTTGGACTTAGAGAGTATCTATGTTATGTGATTTGATGTCCTATTTGGGACTTGAGACTATCTCCTCATCATGGTGGGAGTGGGCCATTTAGGTTCCACACGGTCGGGTGGTAGTGCTTTTTACTCTTACCATTGAGATTTTTCCATGGCCACCATGGCTAGAGCATTCTTTGTTGGCATTTACCTTCATTCTATTCATGGATCATTATGATGGATGATTATATTGTATGATGGATGTTGTATCATTTTATGATGGATGTTAAATCTTTTAATGTATGGATGTATTATGTACGGTGGATGATTGCATTTATTTTATTGTTCGTATCATGGATCCGAAGAGGATGATGTATTTCTATTTTTACATAACTATATTCTTTTAAGTCTTTCATACCCTGTGACTTGTACAATGGATGATGAGCATTTTGAATTAATTTGCCAAGAGGCATTCAGAACAAATGTATATTACCTGAGCAATCCCTTAGGAATCTTGGGTCCCCAGTGATCCTACGACCATTAGTATCCTCTCGTACTGATGAGGCATACCATGGAATGCAAGGTCATAACCAAGCATTCTCACTACCCCATCCTAGTCTGTACTAGCACTCGAGGCATGGGAGAGAACATACAATTATCTTATTAGGTTCATTTTAATCCCCATTTAGTGTAAATGTTATCACTTATTAGAAACAAATTACAATGGGTTTTCCCCTAGCAACCTCTTAGGGCCCGGGCCCCCATTGTAAGCCACTTCCTGACACTACACATAGATAACCTACCCTAAACTCATGAAATCACAAATCAAAGAATCATAATAAAATCACCTCAATCCTATACAAGTGACTGGAAAGTGTCATAAGTATAATCCACAATAATCACATCAATTCTCCATGAGCAACTGAATAGCATCAAATGATAATCATAATGATCACAACAATTCTCTATCAGCAACTTAAGGCATCAATGATAAATCACAATATCCAATGGTCCTCAATGAGCAACTAGAAAATATCGCAAAATAAATCACAATACTAATCGAAGACTCCAAAATGGTCAAGTCAAAACATGTCACAACATGACATCATCAAGAACAAATCATCCAAAACATCTCAGTCCTCTCAAAGCGATTGGAAAGCAAATCAAATATAACTGATCGATGACCCAAAAATGGTTAACAAATATAACTGATCGATGACTCAAAAATGGTTAAGTCAGGTATCTCATAAACATACACCTCAACTTCACATAAGGAAACTGGAAAGCAATAACAACCAATAAAAACATCCACCATAGAGCATATCAACACATCACCATGGTTGGGTTAAAAACTATCAATAACAAATAATCATATCATCACAATCGCATAATCCATGAGCCTCTGGTAACAACCTAAACTGGTCAACATCTAATCAACCCCAAAAACCCCAAAATTATAGATAGTACAAAGAAAACATCAAAGTCTCACAGTTTGGATTGATTTTGAAAACACATAGCTTGAGTTAAACAATAAGGTTTTTAGTCTCTATCTCCAATTTCATATATGTTTTCAAGTAATAAGTTTTTCACAATTAACCCATTTTAATATTCGAAAAGAAAACAAAATCACCCCTATAGAAAGAGTCATTAATCTAAAATATTCAAAAGGGTCACCACTTATTAAATTATAATAATTGATTATCAAATAAAATAACTAACCCCTTTTTTTTAAATTAGTATTTTTTTTTTGCTTGATAAATGGCCGAAGCCTTGATTAATTTTATTAATTAAAAGGAGATACAAATAATTCCCCTATTCTGACAGGCACAAATAGGAAATAACGGGGAAAGAAAACCTCCTATCTTGCCCGAGACCACAGTCATGTATTATACATTAGTAAAAGGGGCATACCCCAGTGATTACATCAAATTGATGTTCAGAGAAATATAATTGTCTTCCAAAGAGGTTCCAAGTTGGAGAAAAAATAATCCACATCTATCTAAATTCACCACCATCAACAAATGTTAAGGGTTAATGAAAAACTAAAACAATAAAATTTAATATGGAGCCAAGGGAACCATCTCAAAATGATATATTGAGACATGAAGAAGTTAATACAATTTGGTCAATTAACTAATTCTATTATAATTTTAATTAATCTTTATAATTATTAATTGATCTATTTTAACTTAACTTAATTGTATTGATATATATTTAAATTAATTATCTTAGTATTTGTGAAATCAATAATTAAAGTACAAATGGGGAGCTAATTCTACTTATCTTAACATGATTAATTTTCATGCTCAATTAAAAGAAGATTATTTCTAAATTAAATTAATAAGTTGAATCCCAAGGGAGAGCAAGCTGAAAACACATCGAAAGTGTCTTTAGAGATACTCTAAATTTCATATAGAAAACATAGATACATGAATTAAGATCTGGATTAAAACCAATTAGCATAAAGCCCTGACCAGGAGGAGGATTTTTGTCAAAATTTGTACTAAAATTTGATCAAAAGAGTCAAAATGTAAACGCCATAACCACAAAAGGATGCTAAATAATGGCTAAAAATGTTTTTATTAATATATGTTTATATGTATAGTAACAACCATATCCCAACTTATATTGAAAAAGACACTAAAGTGGGAGGTGTTTAGTAATAGATTCATTCAATGTTATAGTAGGAGCGACTTATCTACAGGGGTACCCTAACTTAAAATAGAGTGCTACAAACCAAAATTTGGGTCTGGTTAATATACAAAATAACCTAAGAGAGGAATTAGTCATACTTTTTGAAAACCATTATGATTTCTGACGCTTCATGCAGAGAACTTGCCTTTGATCCTGGGGGGAATTCATAGGTTGACCTACCCCTGCTAGTTTTATCATAGTTTCGAAGACAAAATTCCACATCCTCCAAGTTGTTGAAATTCACATCCAGATGGATATAGGAATCATACGCCCTCAAGTAATCAGTTACCCAATCCCTTCTTGGATCCTCAATAATGCCCCTCCATCTCAATAGAAAATTGATACTCTTCTCCATACGCGGCCACTCATTGAAAAACTAGATATTATCCCTAATTATTATGCAAGGGAATCTCGGGCTCCTTCCTATTTCCTGACTATTAACTTTGAATTCCATGTATGCCTCTGGGAGAGGAATGCGAAGCTGAGCATCAATGTTTGCAACAGCAATTTCCAGTCCCACCAACCAACAAGGATCAAAAATATTGTAAGTAATCCTAATAATGTCCCATTTTTCAATCCCTGCTTGAGCCAAGCAACCTACCCAAAGCCCTACTATGTCACTGTTAGTCCTCCATGAGTAATCATAATTGAAAATTCCTTCTCCTAAAGCCTGACTAATTGCTATATGGCTCATATCATCTATGGGCCTCAAGATCCTATTGCATCACTCTTGAGTAATTGGCCCACAGAAAGCCATGATGTGATTTTCATAAGCATGAAATAGACTAATGTTGGAGTCCATATTACCCAGCCTATATCACAAACTATTTTATTGTTGAAACCAAACTCTGCGAGAATGTATTGTAAAATAGCCCCAAAATTATTGATAAATAGGAGGAGTTGAAATTTCTAGATGCCTAGTAATGGGGAGGGCATGCGAATGATTAATGTATCTCCTCAAAAAATCATCATATCAAAAGGATTTCATGGCTAAGGTGAGGGATTTCCCGTAAAAGGTACTCTATCCAAAATGTGTAAGATCACACTACAACATCAAAGTTAGAAAGAAAATGATTAATCCGGCTTAGCTGTGAGGTTCTAATAATAATTGAATGTTAAAGAATTAATACCATCGGTACCAATATTGGCTAATGAATTGGCCTCTTTATTGCCTTCTTTGAAAATGTAAGTATATCTTATATCATCAAATACTGAAAGAGAATTAATAATTGCTTCTAGTTTAGAGTTTAACACCCAATTTGGTGTAACTCCTTTTCGGAAAGCATTAATGATGATTTGGGAATCCTCTTCTATTATAAGTTTTTTAATATTTAATTTAATACATAGGTTAATTCCTTCTTCTATAGCTTCAAGTTCAGAAATGTTATTGGATGCCATATCTAATGATTTAGATCTTTTAACAATCCAGTCACCTAATTCATCTCTTATGATACATCCTATTCCTGCTTTACCAAGATTTCCTCTTGAAGCCCCATCAAAATTAAATTTCTTCGATCCAGGTGGGGGAGGCTCCCATTTGCAAGAGAGTCTAGCAAGGTCATTCGTCTTTTTATAGAATAAGGGGGGATTGATTAATAATGGCCATTGCTTTTTAATTTTTTCATCCCAATTAGAAAAGGAACCCTCTTCTCTAGGTCTCTTCCTGAGATCACTATTCATTACTTTCGAAATTTCTACTTCTATTTTTGAAATTAGGATTGCTACTAAAAGATATTGGTCTGAAAAGATTTGACGATTGCGTTCTTTCCAAATTTCCCAAAGGGCTATAGCCGGAGATATGTTCCAAAGTTTACCATATATTTTCTTTGGATCCTCTTTGGGCCATCCCATCAAATGATCTTCCCAGTTACCTTCTAATGGGGAGGACCAGTTGAATTTCCTTTGAAGCCATCTCCAACATTCCTGAGAGAATTTGCATGAGAATAAGAGGTGTTCTGCATTTTCTTCTTCATCTTTACAAAGGGAACATCTAGATGGCCCTTCAAATCCCATTTTTTGAATCTTATCTTCTGTTAATATTTTCTTATACATAGTTGTCCAGAGGAACATTCCTACTTTAGGAAGACCTATTGGATCCCAACATAGGCTCAAAGGAAGGGTACTGATTTTCCATTGCTGAGAGTTTGTAATCCTCCTATAACCTTCTCTGACTTTATAGGCATCATCCTTTGATGTAGCCTAGATAAGTTTATCCTCCCTACCTTTAAATGCAATAGTTTATGATTTTAATAACAATTCCCATTTATCCCTATCCTTCATATTGATGTCATATTCAGAGATTGATTTCCATTTCCATACCTTACCCAAATCTAATTTAGATTCCTCTAGATAATCTTTTACTTTTGTTCCCCATAAAGTTTTTAGTTGTGTTCTAGTGTCAGGAGAGAAATTTGAATTAATCAAAGGGGGGTTTCCATTCTAGGAGTCTTCCTAGAACAAAGCTTCCTCTCCATTCCCTATATCCCAAGTAAGATATTTGGTAATCAAGCTGCAACTATTCAGAAGAAAGTTCCAACCGGCTAATCCTTTAGGGGGAGAGTTAATTCTAAATAACAAATTTTTATCTAAAGGATTAAGATATTTATTGTATATAATTTTTGCCCATTTCTTGTCTCTTTCTTGATAGAGTCTCCAAACTTTTTTAGCTCCTAGTGCTTCATTCTGCCATTCAAGGTTCTTGATACCTAATCCTCCATATAATTTTGGTTTACAAAGTTTACTCCAACTAATTAACACTACTTTTTTCTTGTCCTCTAGTCCTTTCTAGAAGAAATTTCATAATTTAATTTCCAATTTAGAGTTGATGTGTTTTGGAAGATAAGAACATGACATTTGATAGGAAGGGATAGCTGCCAAAAAAGCTTTAATCTTTGTTGCTCTTCCTACCTTTGTTAACCATCTACCTTTCCAAGATTCAATTTGGTTGTCAGTTTTCCTAAGAATATGCTCCCAACCATAATTAGTGTGCTTGTTCTTATCAAGATAAATCCCTAGGTATCTAAATGAGAATTTTCCTTTTTTAAATCCTAATTTTTGACAGATTAGATTTTCAACTTCAATGTCAGTGTTTAAAAAGAAAATTTTTGATTTTTTGGCATTGATCATTTGCCTAGATGCATTTGTGTATGTGTTCAGAATGTGTTGCATGTGATCAACCTTTTCCATAGTGCTCATTCCAGCAAGAATTGTGTCATCAACAAATTGTTGGTGAGTGGTATATTCAACTCCATTAGTGACTTTCACCCCAATATTTTTTCTCTCTTGTTGTACTGCTTTGATAGCCCTTGCAAATGCTTTTGCCATAATGATAAATAGGAAAGGAGATATTGGGTCTCCTTGTCTGATGCCCCTTGAGATATTGAAGAAACCTTCCAGGGTACTACTGATTAGAATTGATATTTTAGGGGTTGAAATACATTGAAAAATAATGTTAATCCATTGTTTGGAGAAGCCAAAGGCCTCTAAAGTTTTACAAAGAAATCTCCAGTCTACCTTGTCATATGCCTTCTGAATATCAAGTGTAAGTAGCATACAAACTTCTTTATTTTTTAATGCTGAATGGATAGTTTCCTGTATGATTGAGATACTATCAAGAATAGATCTACCAGGGACAAATCTTGTTTGTTCTTCCGAGATAAGTTTAGGCAAAAAAATTTTGAGACGATTGGCTAGAATTTTCGAGAACACTTTGTAGATAGTATTGCATAATGCAATAGGCCTATATTCTCCATGTGCTACACTTTCATGCTTTTTAGGAATGAGAGTTTAAAAAGTATGATTGATTTCAGTTAAAATTGACCCACCTTTATGAGTTGCTTCTAATGCTTTCCATAAACCCTCTCCTAAAATATCCCAACATTTTTTAAAGAAAAAGACTTGGAACCCATCAAGATCTAGGGATTTATTTGGGTTCATACTAAGAGTGCAGTCTTAACCTTAGTAAGAGAAATAGGTTTGTTAAAGAATTTGTTATCCTCCTCTAAGATTAGCTTGGGAATATATTTCAGCATTTCCTCTTGGGAAAATTTGTTTGATGAGCCAAAGTTATTAAGCATGTTATAAAAGAATTTTGTAAAAATTTTAGCAATTTCTACTGGGTTTTCGGTTTGCTCCCCCTCGAGGTTTCTAACTTTGGTTATATTAATATAATTTCTATTGTTAATGGTGTTGTTGTGGAAAATTTTTGTATTACGATCTCCTTCTAGGAGCCACTTTTCTCTAGATTTCTACCTCCAAAACATTTCTTCTTTTGCTAGAATTTCTTCATGTTTTAAGAGGTATTCTTTCTCTAATAGATATGATTCATTGTTCATTCCTTTCGTAATAATTTCCTTATTTAATTTGCTCATTTTATCTTCTATGTCTAATTTTTCTTTGAAAATATTTTTAAAATGTAACTTGTTCCAATTTGGAATCTTATGTTTTAAATTTTTTAGTTTGAAGACTAGGCAAAACATTTTTGATCCTTCAAACTGATCCTCCTGCCACCAACCTTTGATCTAATCCATAAAGCTTTTGTCCATAAACAAAATTTTCTCGCATTTGAAAGGATTTCTACTAGGTTTACTCAATTCTTTGATTTCCATTTTCACTGGGAAATTTTTAGATCCTACCATAGGTAATATTTTTGCTATGATCAGATTATCCATATTTAATTCACCCTTTAGAGGAAAGCTATCTAATCTTTTAGCTATGTAATAGAATCCCTTCCTATGATTATTCCATGTATAGGTTCCATTCTTGGTTTTGATGTCCAGGAGAGAGTCCCTCTGAATCCAATTTTTAAAACCTTCCATAGCTTTATTAGCTTGACTAATCCCTCCTTGTTTTTCTTCCATGCTTGAGACCACATTGAAATCTCCACCTATGATAACTATTTCCTGTGGCATTGAATTAAGGAAAAAACTGATCTCATTCCAAATTGTTTTCTTATCTTCTATAGAAGTCGGTCCATATACATTGATTATTATTATTATTTGCAAGTTTGATTTCGTGCTGATAACTCTCATTCTCATCCAATTTACTTGAAGGGAGAGTAATTCAATATTGATTTACCAGGGATTCCAAATCATCCCTAATCCTCCTGAAGCTCCCTGTGACTGCTGAAATTTTGATTTCATTTTCCCAATTTGTGACTTAGTTTTAATCCTTCTTCTTTGCTAAGTTTGGTTTCTTGTAATAATAAGATGTTTGAGTCAAAAAGGGTGAGGTTATGCTTTAGCAAGCATTTTTTGCTAGGGGCATTAAGACCCCTAGCATTCCAGGTTGTTATCCTCATTTTTCCCTAGGAAGGAACTTCCCCTTCCCATTGTTCATTATATCAGAGATCTTTGTCTGGTCCTTTACCTGCCCTGCTACCTCTCTAAGTTCTTTAAGTGATTTCCTTCCATGTTTCTGCATAGATTTTCCACAATTTGGAGTTTTCAATCCTTCTTGATTCACAGCAATGCCTATTTTGTCAAGGTTTTGCTCATCTAATACCTTCTCTACTATAGAAGAGACCTCCCCCTCCTTCAAATCCTTTGAGATTATTTCTGTGATTAACATATTACTAATTTGTTGATTCTCACCTATTCCTGTTTGGGTGCACTTTAATGCCTCATTCTCTTTATGACCTTCTATGGTGGTGTGACTGTTCAATTTTTTGTAACCCCTAATGGATTCTATAACTTCTGAATTTGAAGTTACTTTTGAGACTGATCCATTATCCTCTCTATCTGATGCAAACATGTCTTTCCCCTTACTAAGAGTTTGCCAAAACTTGTAACTTTTTTTCTTTCCTTTCTTTCTGATAGTTATATTGCTCCATTGTGTTGAATCTACTGGTGGAATGATAACTTCTTGCTCAGTCCTAGTATTTGAATTAGCTATGTCTTGCAGTGCTTTTAAAACTTGTTCTACTCTACTTTCTATCCTTTGGTCCTTTAATCTAAGTTTAATAGATCCAATGTGAATCAATTCTTCCTCCAACTTCATTTCCTGAGTTTGATTTGCACTTGTTCCTAATGTGCCTTCTGATTCAAAAGCTTGAATCTCTTTCCCTTTATGTTCCTTATGTGACTTTTTTGCTAATATACTTTGATCTATTAAGTCATTCTATATAAGAAAAATTTCATGGTGAAGCTGATTTAATCTAACTATATTTAATTCCATTTCTTCAATGACCTCTTTTTCTATCTAACGGTCCTTGTAGTTCTTGAATTTACTAAGTGAATGCTAATAAATAATCTACTCTTCTTCTTCTATTTCCCTTGATTTATCCACATTTTCTTCATTTTTTATTGGTGTGATTCTGCTAACTAGGGATCTTTTCTCAAATGATTTTCCTACTTCTTGTAGGAATGGAGTTTTTGCAATATCCATTTCCTTCCTCCTTGTTATCTTGCCTATATTTTTTTTGGTTTTTAAATGATCTTTGATGTTATTAATGATCTGAGATTTAGCAAAGTTGGCATCTAATAGTTTGTATGTTTCTCCTAAGTACTCTTTAAAAGTTAATTTATATATAGATTGATTTGTAATGATCTTCCTATTTATTGGTTTATTTTGATCAGATTTAACCAAAACCCTAATCCTGTTAGCTTTATTTAGGTTATCTTCAAATCCAATTACATTTTCTAGTGAGTTACCAATTTTTTTAATGGTGTTTTCTTCCATTAATTCTGATGGGATTTCATTTATTTCCATCCATTTGATCATTACCATACTTTCAATATGGTTTTTGTTGAAATTAGGTTGCCATTTTAAAAATTTAATATGGTGTCCTTTGTAAAATAGTTTATCAAATTTCAGAATTTCTTCCTTGTCCTGAATATTTCTACATAAAATGAATGAAAATTTATATGCAAAGGAGTTAGGATACTTACCTTGTTGCCCCAAATCATGGAAATGATGCATACCAGCTTGGATCTCTTCCTTAGCGAACCATTCCAATACATATAGATGCCCTTGTCCTCACAGTCCTTCCATCCTTTTTCATTATAAGGGTTGCTTATGATAATTTCTTCACTTGGGGAATGTTGACCGGTGAAGATTTGTTTAGGTCTAGCTTTAATCCTTCCTTTGTGCGTTGGTTGATCCATCTTTCGATGCGGAGGTATGTATACTGATTTTCTACTATCCATATTGTTAATTCACCGATTATTCTCATAGGGTTGCTTTGGTGGGGCCTTTGAGTTTATGAGAAAATTTTCTAACTACTTTCCTAGAGGGATTGCATTTACTTCTGATATCCATCAAGGCTTGTTAAGGTGCTCCTTCTGATAGAAATTCTCCTTTAACTTAGAGCTAGGGTTAGGCTCAAAATTTTTCACAGAATTAGATTGGTAATAGAAGGATTTTTGCTTTGAGCTTTTTTCTTTCATGACATCTGATTTTTGTCAAAATCGGGGAAAATTTTTCCTTCTCCACACTGGTTGCTAGCCATCTTTTTTCCTGTGAGATTGGTTTTCACAAATTTCCATGGTTTGATTGGTGTGTTGTTGAACAAATGATTCAAAGCTATTGTTATTTGCTTTGCCAGTATCTCCTTTCATTGATTTTGACTACGTAAGAACTTCGAATTAATTTTTGGTCACCAAAGGAGATTGGGGAGTAGTCTTCTATTGGTATACTACAAATTTTGTGAAGGGGTGATTGAACTTGAAATATGATTTTGATTTTTTCATCATTTTGTCAGAGCAGAGCTTTTTCATAAAATTATATAGCTTCTATTTTTTTTAAATCAGTATTATTAAAATGATAATTTGATAAATTTAAAACATCAATCATAACTTACAGTTCCAAATTATTTTTTTAATAATTCCATTAAGTAATATAATTTAATTTTAAAATTTAATTATTCTTATTTTATTCCCAAATACATAATAAAAATAATTAATAAAACTTTTCATTAAATATTATTATCAACTTCTTTAAATATCTTTAAATATTTTTTTTTTTAAATTATTAATAAGATAACCATTCTTTTATTAGTAATTTAATAAAAAACATTAATAACAATTTAATTAATTAATAAATAATTAATTAAATGAATTAACATTGAAATAACGAAATCTTTTATTAACTTGATTAAAATTTAATAATTTAAATATAGAATAAATTATATATTTATATACATAAATTATTATCAAAATTAAATAACAAATAAATTTTAAAATTTTATATATATATATATCTATATATATTCTTATCTTTTTTTTTAAAATTGATAACATATATGATATCCCGTTTAAAGCCCACGTGGCTGACTAAACTGTTATCGCAGCAGGGTATTGTTGCGTCAGCAGTACCTACTGTCGTAGTAGTACTGCTGCCACAGCAGTGCCTACTGCGACATGCAGACAGGTAAGTAGGGGGTGGGGGGGTTGGTGGCCCTCGCCCACCCAATTATATATATATTTATATTTATTTATTTATTGTTATATAATTTAATAAAACTTTATTCAAAGCAATTCCCCTGCTTTAAAACCCAATACTTATATACACACTTATTATTATGTGTATTTTTTTAACATTTAAATTTATTTAAATTGTATAAAATTAATTCCGATATATATTCTTTCTATTTAATTTAAACTTATTTAAATTTATTTAAAATTTATAAAATTAATTTCAAACTATATTTTTTTAAAAAAATTTAAATAATCGTCATATTATTTTGATAGGAAAATTACAAATATGCATGTAAATTTCAAATCTAGAATTTCCAATTTCAAATTCATTTTTCTTCCCAAAATATTTGATAAGAAGATTCAATTAACATTCAAATTTCCTTTTTAAAACTCAAACCCTCCCCATTTAAAACTAATTTCTTTAACTTAGAAAATGAAAGTTTTCTGATTACTTTCCCAATCTCTATGCATGCAGAAAACATTGGCTAATATTTAACAATTTACAATATTGAAATGTTTAAGTATTCATCACAAAGAAATTCAAATTCGCAATCCACAGGCACAAAGAAGACAGGGAAGGAAAATTTGCATAATAATTAGTGATCAAAACAAAAGACCCTACCTGAACCTAATGCTAATATGCAACCACCCAAAGATTGTGAGAGAATTGACTTCTATCCAAAAATCTCTCTCTGAAACTTTCCCATAAATTCCCTTCCAAAATTCACTTCCAATTTTTGCTCCCAAAATTCGCATCCAAAATTCATCTCTCTAAATTCCTTCTCTCAAAAATGAACCCTTCAATTGTGATAAAGAGTTGTTTCCTTGAATTAGAGCACTAATTATGCGTTCCCCTAGGAGAACTCCATGCTCACTAGACTCGAACTCCAAATTAACTTTTATTTATCTTTCTTTTATCTTGCATTAATCTTTTTCATGCACGTTAAAATGAATTATTTAATTACTTTATTTAATTTTCAATTGACTTCTTTTTAAATTAATTTATTACTTTTCAATTCTCATGTGCACTTTATTAAAATATCTTTATTAAGTTCACATGTTTTATCTTTTTTTTCTAAATTAGTTTCTTATATTTTAATCTCATGCATAAATTATGCATAACTTCATCATCAACATGTGTACTATTTCCATCTAACCTATCTCTCATACATAACAACATATAAATAAGTTATACATCAAAACAATACATTGTTGTAAACTAGTTTCATACTTAGACAATTTTTTGAGTACCAAAATGTAAGTATCTTTATTTCTAAGGTTTTCTACAACATGTACATCATGTGTTGCCATTAATGACAACAATTACATCACTACATAAAGACAATTATCAACACTTAGTTGGGTAGATCTTGCATTTAGGTCTATGACATGTTGTATCATTCGTTAGTACCCTCCTTTAGGAATGTAAAGGGCCCATTGGAATCAAGACCAATAGATGGTACGACAATCTTCCACATAAGTGATGTGTGGGGTCTGTTATTTCCATAACCAGTGATGTTCTTCCAGATTCAAATGCTTCAATATTATCTCTCCGCAAATTTGACATGATGGTATCCTTGTTTATATCAATGGTAGCAATGGTGAATTTGCATTTCCAAGTTGGTTCATGAATGCCTCTAAGGCGACTGTAGTAGGTCTTGAATCTGTGATGACTCCTATAATTGTCTCTAGTTTTGAGGAAGTGGATTATGCATGACCATGGAGGTTTTAGGGTTGATCTATAAACCGGCCAGACTCTCATTGAGATTAGGATCCATTTCTAGTTTCTTCCTTTTGTTCTTGTTGAAGTGTGTGGTAGGTGACATGGAATGATAATGCACCTAAGTGTATGATGTAAGTGATATGATGGGTATCGTGGAATATACGGTGAGTTCTAGAACTTTCTAGTGATGAGGTGGTGATGTCAAACCTATGATGAAAGAATTTAAGGATCTAAGGATAGGTGATAAATTAAAAAGATGATAGGATCTATAATGGTGCAAATGATGATAAATGGAGGATCAATCCTAAGTACGTGATGTCTAAGGGATGTGTGGATGCATCAACCTAGAGTAGACTAATCACCTTTTGGAGACATGAGATTATCAAGAATGGGACCCAACCTATGGAATAAGGTGATGAGCAACACATGTGACAAGATAAACTACCCTAGACAAATCTGTGGTCCAACTAATAGTTGCAATAACATGATGGATGTAGGATATAGGATAAACCATTTCTAAGATAATAACAACAAATGATAGGATATGATGGTGATTTGATTTGGGAGTTGATTAGATGAGGATTTTGGTAAAGGATTCTTAAAACATGCTCTAAGGATAGTGGATCTATAAATGCCTTAGGGATGATGTAAATAATGACTCCTAGTGATAACTCTATGGTGAGATTGTGCAAGTGCAAAATGTGTGGGGCTATCTCATGTAGTTGATGAGTCTATGACTAACTCCATGTCTAAGTGTCATGTTTTAGACTTTGTAATCCCACTTTCTTTGTGGGGTCACTTCAATAACTTATTTCTCAATTTAGAGATCTTTTAAAAGTCTATTTCCAAATCCTAATTTCTTGATTTTTGCTTCTCATTCTCTATAATCTAGTGATGGTATGAGCTTGACTTTCTTGAACTTTAGCTTGGATTGTTGTATCATAAAAAAGTCTTTTGATATGTGGTGACTGATCGATAATTTTGGGTCGACATGTTGTAATTAATTATAACCCTAAAGTGGCAAAAATATTGTATAAAAAGGGCTTAAGGTTAGGGATTTTCATAAGGTATGATACAAAAATTGCTTCTTATGGTGCTATTGAGCTATAAGGGATTACAATTTGTAATCAAGTTGTAATTACTTGATTGTAATAATATTGGACTCATTGTTTGGTGGATGTAGCCTAGGGATTAAGTGAACCATGTTAAATCTTGGTGTCTTATGTTCTCTTTTGTGTGCTTTAATATTTTATGATATCGGTTATATTTGCATTTAATTGTTATCTATGTTTGTGTTTAATCCTAACAAGTGGTATCAGAGCCGTGTTGTTGTTTTTTTAGTTATCCTCTATGTAAACAATTAAAATTGTCCTAAACACTATATTAATTGATTTAATATTTCCCTTAACACTATAATTAACTATTTATTAATTAATTATATTTTTCATATTCTTCTACTTATTTAATTAAATAGGTTCATTTCCCTAATGTATTTAAATTTAATTTGAATACTTCCCCTCTAATATATTAAATTTATTTAATGCATAGTGCTCCATAAATCCCCTTTTAAATAAATTATAATTTATTTAATTTCATCCACTTTATTAAAATTCTTTAATCCTATGATTAAGTTAAATCATATTTAATTTAATCTTAATCCCATCCTAAAACTAGTCTACACCTATCACTCTCATCCTTCTAAGCCTACCCATTAATTAATCCCACTTAATTATCCTAAACACCTTTCTAAATATCTTTTAGCTCTTAAGTGTTTGCTCACACATGTGTGAGAAACTTGAGATCCAATAAAGCTTCCATTTTATTATTTTATTCACACCTCTTACACACTTGTTCCCCTTTCATTTCTCCAAGGTTTCTCACACATGTGTGAGAAAACCTTGAGCCAACACTTTCATCCAAAAGGCTTATGTTTACCTTTGCATGGCTTGTCCCCTTAGTCCATGTGTCTCCCTTGTGGCACCTATGTGGATGCCACATTAATGCCACCTCCCCAAGGCCTCTCTAAAACCTATAAATAGAGCCCTTTCTCAAGCATTTTTCATCTCCCTCATTTGCATTGTTATCATGTTAGTTTAGACTTAGATCTTTTTAGTGAATTTTAGTGATTTCTATGCATTGTTACTAGCCCCTTGGTAATTGCTAGATTTCATTTCATTTTCATTGTTAACTTAGTTTGATTTCTTGCATCCGCATCCATATCCTTTGAATTCTTTCAAGCATGGTTGCTTCCAAAGCCATTGCTTGAAGTATTCCCCATTCATATTAGCATAGTCTCATATCATATCATTTCATTTCAATCATTGGGATTCATAGTTGTCTTTAGGGAGAGCACACTCACATCCCTCAAATCTAAAGTACACCAACAAGGCCTCTTATGGGCGCCCTTGTTGGTGTGCTTTGAGGTTGCATGATGACTTTTCATTTCTATTGTATTAAGTTGTAAAACTCACAAAAAAAAGTTAAAATATGTTTTCCCATGGTTGCCTTTCATTTTTTAGAATTTTGTTGAAGTTAATCAAGTTGTTGATTGTAGTATTACAAATAGGAGCATTTTAGAAACACCTAACCATGTTTTCTTATAGATTTTCCTTAATATTTAATTGCTCTTGAGAATGAACTTGAATGCTTAATCATTTTTCTTTGAATGAATGTTGCACTTAATGCGATAAATGAAACACACTCTTGAATGACTAAACTTAAAAAAAGCAAAATTGAATCTTGAATGCCTAATCAATTGATCATAACCTTTCATTTGGATGGATGTTGTTAAAATAAAAACTTGAATGCCTTAAGGAAAGTCACAAACATTTTTTTGGAATGGATGTTTAGAAGTCAAATACACTCTTGAATGCATTAAGGTCAAAGAACAATGCTATGATACACAATTCAACTTGAGCTTAAATCAAACACTCATTCAATCTTGAATGCATAAAGGAATTGAATTGTTCTTTATTGAATTTCTTATGTTGACGACGCTCGATTTTCTTATGTTGAAAAACTCTCAATTTTTATTATGTTGTTGATGTTGTCAAGTTGGAAAGAACATTGTATGATATAAACATGAGTGTCTTCAAAAGTAGATAGAAAATCTAAAGCTCCATTGGGAAAGAACAAGTGTCTTTTAAACCCAAGACCACTTACGTATTCACTCCTCTCATGCCTTTGGGTGATCTTAAGTGCACAAGAAATAAGTGGCCTTGTTTTACATTTTTTTTAAGAGGCCTTCTTGGGAATTTCATCACCCCTTGGGACAACATCAACTCTAGCGTTCTAGCGGAGTATAAATATTGGGAGGTGAATTGAAAGACACCTCTCTTAGAAATAAAATCTTGTCACTCTTTGCTAAAAGAAGGTAGCACAAGTAACTTATGAACCTAAATGTCTTCGTCTTGTCTGTAGTTGTATTTTGTTTAATCATTAGTAATTGTTGTTGCATAGATTCAACAATGTACCGAACAAAATCATATCTTACTACTACATTGTCAATTGACTGACCTTGACAATGGATATTATAAATCATTTCAAGAACACTGGCCCCCACTTCCTTGTTATTGTCCAATCCTAGGCAAAACGATAACAAAGAAATAGTATTCTGAACCCATGGCACAAAAATATCATACTAATAAGGAGGCTTATGGTCTTTGTCCAGTGTAACACTAGTAGGGGACTCTAAGGGTATTAAACCCTTAATATATGAATGTTGAAAACTTCTTTCCAGCTTGTCATAAGTCTGAGCTAGTTTATCCAAGTCAATGTGCTCCTTAGAGATTTCTATTCTAAACCCTAACCCTAGGTCTAACAGAGTGAAAAATTCATTCTCAATTATTGATAAAATTTCCTCCTGAGTGTTTTGGTTTACAATTGCCTTTCTATTTTCATCATAATTATGAGCGCATAGCATTACAATTTCAGGGAAAGGGAATACTTTGATTACAACGAGGCTTGCTAATCCAGTAATCAGAGCAACTAGTTTATTTGTATATGCACCAATACTACTATTATATTTGTAATAAATTCTCGCCTTCTGTGGATCTTTCCACTTACTAAACAATGAATGTCTAATTGCCATGATTCCAAAATCTCCATGGATAACAACATCAAAAATATCATGACATTCATCGGTGAAACCTAAGGTTTGTAGCACTTGTCTAAGTTCTATAATGGTGTTCTTTTCCTTTATGGGTGCACTTGTTTGGGAGGTTTTTGACTTTGTTTTGCCCATGCCTGGTTGCTAATTGTTATTAGACTTCAAGCCCTATTCAAAATAATTGTAAAGTGTAAACCTAAGACCATTAAAATCAAGATTTCAATTGCTGCAAATTGCAATAGAATTTTTTTGAAAAAAATTAAATACCTGGAATTGAGATTGGATAATTGGTGTTGTCATCCAATAATCAAGTTTCACACTTTCAATCTTCAGAAATCAGAACACAAAATGGAATTCTGCCAGTCTTTGAAATTTTGAAATTTGAAAATCCTATGGCTATTGTATCGGACTCTTGTCTTACAGTTCCAGAACTCTCAACTTCATACTCTAAAAAGGTAATACTTGAAGTTTAATAGTTAAAATGAAAGTAATAAGTAATTAATGGTTTTAACTTTTATGTATAATGTACATCTAACCATAATAAATTGTCAAGACTCAATGTTAAATAATGTAGTGATGTACATAAATTAAACGTGTCACAATTTTGGATGAATCTTGGCAGATGGAAAAGCATTCTTCAAATCGGCTCGAAATTCATCTCGGGCCATCAATCTATAGACTATCAAATGGTTATTAAATTTATTATTATTATTATATTATATTATTTAATATTATTTATATAATATTAAATAATATTACATAAATAATATTAAATGATATAATAATAATAATAATAATGATCATCTCAATCTGATAGATCGACAACCCGGGATGAATTTTGAGCCGATTTGGAGAATCTTTCCCCATCTGCCCAGATTCATCTGAAATCATGACATGTGTCCTTGACCAAGGACACGTGTCATGATTTCGAATGAATCTGGTTAGATGGGAAAAGATTCTCCAAATTGACCCGAAATTCATCTCGAGCCGTTGATGACTCGATGGTCATTATGATTATTATTATTATATAAATATTAAATGGTTATAATTATATTATATTATATGGTTATGAATATATCATATGGTTGTAATTATATTATATTATATTATTGTATAAATAATTATATCATATGTTCTATTATTTTTAATTAAATTATTATTGTTGTTAAATTTTTTTTATTTTTTTTTAATGTAAGTGCATTGGTTTATATTTTATATTTTAATAATGTATTTTTTTATAAGGGTAAGTGCACCAAGTTGTGGTGCCAAAAGGGGGGTATAAGTGGACACCTTTATCCTAAAATCAACAATTTCTAGACTTCAACATGAATTTGAAGATAATTATGCTCAAAATTTTAAGATATGACAAAAACAAAACTCGTATTTCTTTGAATCTAGTTTCTAAACTACTTTTTTTTTCAAAATGGTTTAGTTTTAGGTCCTCAAAAAAGGGGGCCACAAAAAGTGGTACTGTTTATTCTAAAAAAACATAACATAGTACAAAGTGTGGCCCCCCTAAAATTTTAACTTTTTTTTTGAAATTTTTTAATCACTCCAATCAAAAGTTACCAAACACTATGTAATTTATCCTAAATTTTTTGGGCAATTTTATAATGTGTTTTTTTTTTTTATGAATTTTTTAATTAGACACATCCCAAAAACATAAAATATATATGTGATCCCCCTAGAAATGATTGAAAACTAATCTAAAATCAAAACTTCTTTTTTTCAAAGTGTGTGGAATGGAGTCTAGTTTCTAAAAAACTAAGTTGTTGCAAAATTCGATGAACGAGCTAAAATCAATAGCCCAATTAGTACATGTTGGTTTTTGACAAAAAATAGACATACATTCAAAAGAAATTACAAATAAAAGGCTTGAAATAGTCCAAATAAAAAATAAATTATATGATTGTGTAGCTAACATAGAGACCTATAATGTCATGTAACCTGATTTTATCGATGCTTAACCATAAAGAAACTGAAAGGAGAGCACACAAGAAAAATCAATCATTTTTGTATGTTTGCAACAAAACACGTCTCAGACCAATTCATAGACTCCAAAGCTTTGGGTTGGATCCCCAAGGCAAAACCAAACATTAGGATTGGTAGAATGAAAAGCTTTGAATAGTGTGTGTGCCCTATAGTGCGTGTGCACTATAGTGCACATGTGCTATTTAAAGCTTTTTAAATTTACTTCTAAATAGGGTGTACACGCTTTGTAATTTTATTTTTTGAAAAGCACGCACACACTATGGTGCATACACACTATAGGGAGTATGCGCTATGGCTTGGCATACCCAAGCCATAGTGTGTGCGCACTATAGCACTTATGCGCTATAGCATGTGTGCGCTTTTCAAAACTAAAAAAAAAAAAAAAAAGGTGTCATCTTTTTGGCACCACAACTTGTTGCACTTACCCATAAATTATAATTTTTCTTGGCATTCAATTAAAAATAATTTTACTTATATTATGTAATCATTTAAGATTTATGATTGGACAATCACAATGAATGATCGAATCAACCAAATGAATGAGGAGTATCGCTTCAATCTAGATATTTATAATAAATTGAAAGCTGATTTTAAACAGAGAATGGATCAACCTTCTCCTAACATAAAATCCAAATTGAAAAAAGAGTGGATTCAAATCAAAATTTGGCGTTCGTGTTTACAAAAGAAAAGTCTTCGCTTCATCAGGAAGAAATTGCCATTTTTTATGAAAGTTATTCATTTTAGGGTGAAATTGCTCCTTATTGATCTCAAAATAAGTATGTTCAATATGATCGAGTCAAATTTGGAATTTTGCATGCAATTGAGTAGAAGTTTTGAAACAATTAAAAAAATATTCAATAGCAATCATCCAATTACCAAAAACGTCGAATCCAAATGCCAAGGAAAAGAAATTTCCCAAATGTACGTTTTTCATCAAATATGGAAAGAAATAAGAAATATGAAAGGGTTATATGTCAAAGATCTGATAGAATCAAGAGCATCGTCCCCTTTTATAAAAAAAAATGTGAAAGAATTTTTGGGCTCACAAGGAATATTGGATTGCAAGCATCCTGGAGAGTTAACGATTAACCATTGGAAGCAATGGTTAAAATGGTGTGCTGGCTACAGAATAGCTCCACACAGAAATTATTATAAAAATAATATTATTTTTATTTATAATTATTTATTATATAATAGAACATATAATATAATTATTTATACTATAATATAATAAAATATAATTATAGCCATATGATATAATCATAACCATATAATAAAATATAAATATAACCATGTAATATAATATAATATAATATAATAATAATAATAATAATAAATTTAATAAAATATATAATGACCATCTCAATCTGATAGATCGACAGCCCGGATGAATCTGGGCAGATTGAAAAAGATTCTCCAAATCAGCCCAAAATTCATCCCGAGCCGTCGATCTATTAGATTGAGATGGTCATTATTATTATTATTATATTATATAAATATTAGATGGTTATAAATTATAATTATATTATATTATATCATATGATTATGATTATATCATATGATTATGATTATATCATATGGTTGTAATTATATTATATTATATTATAGTATAAATAATTATATTATATGTATATGATATGGTTATAATTACAATTTAAAAATATAATTGCAAATGCTCTATTTTTATTCATATTTATTATTTAGTTTCAAAATTAAAATATAATATAGTTATAATATCTGTAAATTATTAAAATTTAACATATATTAAAAATTGTGATAATTGTTTATAAACTATTCTTCATCATTTAAAAGATTTCATAATGAAAAAAAGTTAGGAATAGGTGACAAGATAAGTATGAAATAAAAATTTGACACATAAATTATCAAAATTATATTTAACTTTGTTAAGGTTATAATCTATTAATCTTTAGTTTTCCTTGAAGCTCCATTTGTTAACAACCAATCAGATTAAAGGAAAATAGTTAATTATTAATAGTTCACTATTTTAAACTAAGTCGCAGACTAACAGTAACATTTCAACAGTGCATAATTTGAGAAACAAGATACCAAAAATAAACTTACAAAGTCGTAGACTAAGAAGAACAACGACTTGAGAAGCCAAAAACTATTGTTTTCATTGATAATATTTTAGACTATACAATGTACATAATGTTGATTCATAGCTTACATATTCAAAATAGCTTATTAAATCACTAATCAGCCTGGTTTTACTATTTCGTAATTTACAAAAAAAGGGCAGGGCCCAATTGAAATATCCCTTTTCTGATTTTGTATGATATTTCAAGCCTCAAATCAGATCTTTAAAATCAAACAACTACTATCCCAAAGATCCACCAAATTCCTCAAGAAACCCCAAATCGGGTATGCTGAAAATAGTGCTAAAAGCTTCACAACTTCACAAATTATTAATAAATCTGAAAATGGAAATTTTTACAGAACTTTCAGCAGCATAACAGCCTACAAATTGACATTTCCAAATCTGTATAGCCTTTACACAACAGCTCAAAAATGTAGGACAAAAACTATGCTCATCGGGCTCCCGAAATAGCACAAAATATGCCCGGAAACACCACAAAAACACTAATAATCTATCTCAGAAGTTTAATCACGTCCCAATACATATATTCAGCTCTATTTTAACATCTTAAAGTCTGAAATACAGCAGCAACCCAAACTGATATGAAATACTCTACTGGAAACACCAAACTCATACCAAAAACACACCCAAAAACCCACAAATCTGCATTGTTCAGCACAAAGGCAAACTCTGTATGAGCATGCACATGGAATGGCTTCAAACTCCCGTCCTTAGCCTTCCTGGAAACTTGCAAACTCCCGTTCTTGGGTCTCCTTCTCCACAGGTTTGGCAGCCTCTGAAGAATAACAAAGAATGAGCAAAAATCAAGTTCTGGTATCTGCCCAAAATGCCTCCAAACCCCTTAAAAGAGGGCATAACTGTAACTCACGTCCAAGAGAGGTTAATGAAACATATTTTAATAATAATTTTCATTTATTAGTCCAACAGTTTCCAAAGATTAACCCCCTTTTTCCGAAACTTCACTTTCTTGGGCCTGCCTGCCTTAGCAAAGATTATTATTTTTTAATTATTTGAAAAGGGGACATGACACCAATCCAAAAAAATATATAGATATCTTGAAAATACTTTTTTGGCAAACTTTTCCGTAATCAAAACTTTTTTTTGCCCTAAAGGGCCAAGGGAACAAGGAACCAGGGAACCGAGGAGGCTGGAAGCATGAGCGAGCTAAGGGGCTGAAGGATTGAAGCCTTTAATCAGAAAGGTCTTCAATTCCATCCGCGAGGAATCTATTAGAGAAGATGATGTCATTGAACTCGTCTAGCCATGTGAAGTCTGTCTTGTTGACATCATCATTCAACAACAACTATTTCCACAGAAAATCCCTTCTGAGTCGTGCCCACTTCTGATGGCGAGTCAATTGCCATTCGTTCATGTTGAGCAAGAAAGGATACTTATGTATAATGCACCCTATGCCTTCCTCCCAGCATTTGTCTGCTACATTTGCAAAAGGGATGCCAATACCTGGCCTCGGTACCTACTCGGCCAATACAATAATTTTGATATCATCTTCTAAAAAGGTTTCTTTAAAAATGTTATGCAAAAGCATCATCATGTCTATTTGCTTGCCTCCAAGGTTGAGAAGAGATGCGAGGAAGTGGGACGTAATATCTGTGGATAGACAGTACCTCTTATCATTTCTCAAGAATTCATGGCCAAGTACCATGCATATAGCATGGCAGATAAAAGGACTTCAACCATCTACCTTGCAAACCATGACAAGGATATCATCAGGAATTTTGCCTAGAAAGTGCTTTTGCAGAACCATATTAATGCATTTCAGGCGAATTGGCGTATCCATGACTATGATTCAAGAAACTAAAAACTCTACAAAGTGCAACTACGAACCAAATTCAGATTGAAGAAATTAGAATATGAGAAATGATATTGAAAGAGGAATTGAAGAGCCTATTTAATGGCAGACTGCTATTGCATCTAATTCTTTGGCATTCGCAATCTTCCATATCTTATTTTTTCATATTCCTATTAATTTTCAAGTGTGAAACACCGAAATGTGCTGACATTAATGTTAGACAGTCAATAGTGCCTAACATGATTAATGATTTCCATGCAAACTTTTCCACTTGTCTCCATTTCGGAGAATTACTTGCGACTCCAAGTCTTTTCAAGTGAGCGGCCTCGAGATGCATCTACTATCGTTGATCTCTAACTAATCAACGGTCAATAAAAATATTGTATTTACTATTAACGTAACAAAAGTGACGATAGTCAACTTGATAATTGTGACACTGACATAACGATGTTACGACATTATTAATAACACACCTAAGACAGTACACAAGTTGAAACTTGAAAGTGACTACTTAGCAATCAGTACAGTCACTAGTCAATACATGTGCAAATTTCACTTTCATATTAAACAATTTTTCAGTTTACCATTGAAGATTAGCCAAGACCATTATTATTCATTTTCCTACAAAACAAGTAATTCACCTCTGACATTATTAATTCATTTTTGGCAAGGGAAAAAATAGCCATCATTTATATATTTGTCAGTGAAAAAAACATTAATTCACCACATTTAAAATGATTTTTGCTAGGACAAGAAAAAAATCGCCAATATATAATATTTTATTTCCCTATATGGAACAAAAAACTGCCCTCGATATTAAAATTTTCCTGCCCACAAGATGTTGGATTCACTAGCATTTTAGGCTTTTTTTTTGGGAGGGGTTTCTTAAAGTTATCCCTGATGATAAGGGTAGAGAAGGATGAGACATGTTTCAATTAATACAATCCTTCATTCATTATACATATTATACTCTAGTTCTTGAATCAAATGAGATGCAATCATATTGTCAACAGCAATCAATAATTTAAGCTTTTATTATTATCTAATGGTGTTCTCTTAAGTGAAAGAGGAAGTTAAATAAAAATAAACAATGTAAATAAGTAAATTTAGCAATAAGTAGACTCTCTTATAGTGAAAGAGAAGGTTTAATAAGTGAAACCACAAGAATTGTTAGTATTTATATATGTAGTTGTATTGCAAATTGTAAGCTATTTTTTTCAGCTCATCTAATTGATATATGTTAATCTTAATATGTGCTTTGTGAAAAATATAAGCTAATGTTTTACATTCATAAAATAAATTTATTTATATATGAATGTGCATTAGATATTAGTGGCTAGTTCTTTTAGATTATCTTTTTTATTAGACAATTATCATTAGTTGTTATATGCACAAAAAATATATGACCGGTATCCCTTTCTCCACTCAATCTAGCATTGGTTTAGATGATCCACATTACTTATATATGATTTCACCATTTTCAAATGCATGGGATTCTCAACCTCTTGATAGAAGACAATACAAAATGATATTCACAATGCTTCAACACAAGCTCATTGATGTTGACCGTCCTTCTCATGATCGAGCAATAGGAGATGCAAATATTTGTTGTAGCTGATTTGCTAAATTAAATCAAGAAAGATTGGGTTGTTGGTGGATGAAAGAAAAACATATCTCTCAAAGATAATATAGAACTATGAATTAAGTATTTGTCCTTTGGGGCTAAAATATTCTACAACAATAATCTAAATTGAGAGATTGGTAAGTGGCTACACGACACCTTAAATCCTAAAAAGGATATGGCCACACTAATAGATATGGAAAAGAAATAGGCAATAAGTGCCCCTTCAAGACCACCTATAACTTTATCAATACGAAAAAGGTGAAGAAGACAATCGCACAAATTTCATCAAGTCAATACTCTTTAGTCAACTTGGTGAAGATGTAGGTTCCAACAGTAACCCTTTGAAGGACTAAGTTCTAATGGTTGTTGTTCAACCTCCTAGTGATGTGAACTTAAGTAAAAATAATTTGCAAGAGAAATCTACAATTAGTTGATTATGTAGTTTACCTTTTGGTTGGTCATGTGGTGTGCATGACTATAATATCTTCATGTGAAGGGCTTCCTCATGGAAATAATAAGATCAACCTAATTGATGGGATTCCATAAGATATTAATGAGCATGATGACATGAAGGCTTTAGATTAGAGTATTTATGTATTTTATGATTGGCTTTTTGGGACCCTAGTGACTCTAGAAATGGTAATGTTTATATCATAGTGGCATAGTAGAAGCTTAGTAGCAATTGACTAGTGCATGTTTTCCTAAAGCAACAAAGAGATTTCAAGAGATACTGCTCCAAATGTATGCACTTAGTTTGGGAACCTAGAGCTTCATTAAATAATTGTTTGATGATAGGTTACTAGAGGGTAAGAAATATAGGTGTCTTAATTAGGTTAATGAATTAAGTGGTCCCCAATGACACCAATTTAAGATTTGTAATGTCCCTTTATAGGTGTCTTAATTAGGTTAATTAATTAAGTGGTCCAAAAATTAAAATAATATCATAAGGACTTATATAATTAATTAATTTAATTATTAATAAAGGCGTCCAAATAATAATATAATACTTTAATTTAAAAAAATTTAAGCATGGCCCAAATATTAAAGTCATATTATCTCTTGGACCCATTTTTATTTTATTCTCCATAGCATTTTGGCCATGTTGATACTTTATGTAGTCCTTTGAGAAGTTTCCCCGAAGCCATATAATACAGAGTTAAAGGTTGTAGGTATGCAATTTGGATATTTTATTGGTACTAAAAAATCTTCTTGGAGATCAATTGGTGCCATTGTGGAAGTGAATGATCTTCATTATTTGATTTACACAATTTTTGTGAAATTAATTCTTAATCATACTCTACTCTAGTCTTGGTTTGAGATATTGTATTCTTAAGTACTGCCATTATTTGAATTTGAATTCTTTTAGCATTGTTGGCATTTTGGTGACCATTTACTTGGCATTGATTCTCGTGTTATCATTATTAATGCACTTGGCTATTTCTTATGCAAATCTAGGAATTTGTGGATCTAGTGCATTAAGGGCCCGTTTGGTTGCTAGCATAGGAAATGAAAATTAGAATAGAAAAATGGAATGGAATTAAATTTTAATTTTTTTAATGAAAAAACAGATTGGGAATAGGAATGGCTATTCCAGTTCCAACTATTTTTTGGCATAGACATATGCTCATTTTAGGGGCAAAATTGGAATATGTCTTCCTATTCCTTATTCTAATTGAGTGTACCAAACAACGAAGATAAAACCTATTCTAATTTTCTCTTCCTATTCCAGCAACCAAATGGGCCCTAAGCTATTGTCTTTATACAATGCCTTTGTGTATCAAAGTCTGCATAGGGAACACCATACGATGATTTGAGGTATACACCAGTATCAAGAAGTGTTTAAATGGTCACATTCTAGACCGTACCACATTTCTAGGCATCACGCATATTGCAATTCACCGACTATCATATTACATTTCCAACTTGGTTGTACAACCCTTCTTGCTTGACTACTTTATTGTGCAATAGATTCCCACATAGTACGCACTCATCAAATTATCATCCTATCACATCTAGATAATACCACTGTATGACTAAGAAGCTCATATGGTCAACTAACTTTCTCCATCGTAATCAAATACTACTAGAAAATAAAATTGTCTTTACATCCAATGATATTGTCCACCAAAATTCTGCCTTATCCTATAGAAAACTCTTCCCTCAAACAAACTAATTTTTGTGTTCGTTGTGTTGGTTGAGGGTGTTTGAAAAGAATGAGACATCACAATAGCTACAGTTTTTTTCAAGATAATAAATAACTTCCTTTTGCATTAATTAAACAAGTTATTAGCTTCACAAATTTCACATAAAAATAGTCATCTTCATAACTTTGACTAAGAGTGACAAAAGTCACTATTTCAAAAAATGTAATTTGAAAAATACATTTTGAAAAGAAGCTTAAATAATTTTTTTGTGAACATTATGGGGGTTGAGGGTGTTTGAAAAGAATGAGACATCACAATAGCTACGTTATTTTTCAAGATAATAAATAACTTCCTTTTGAATGATTTAAACAGGTTATTAGCTTCACAAATTTAACACAAAAATGATCATATTCATAACTTTGACTAAGAGTGACAAAAGTCACTATTTCAAAAAATGTAATTTCAAAAATACATTTTGAAAAGAAGCTTAAATAATTTTTGTGATCATTGTAGGGGTTGAGGGTGTTCGAAAAGAATGAGACATCACAGTAGCTAAGTTCTTTTTCAAGATAATAAATAACTTCTTTTTGCATGATTTAAACAAGTTATTAGCTTCACAAATTTCACACAAAAAATGAGATCTTCATAACTTTGACTAAGCGTGACAAAAGTTACTATTTCAAAAAATGTAATTTGAAACATACATTTTGAAAAGAAGCTTAAATAATTGATCTTGACGAAGTAACTATTGAGCCTTTCCTTGATCAAGACAACCATTCATTTCCCAACAACTTATCCTTTAAGAATATGTTTTTTAATTGTAGCCTTTCCCTTGTAAATTATTGGTCTTCTTGAATAGGGTAACCTTGTCATAATCTCGTGTCATTGTATGTTAACCTTTGAGTATTTCAAGTGACACATTTAGCATGTTTAATACATATTCTAATGTCTTTTTAAACTTTGGGAATGGATTAGAAAATGTGAATTTCACTAATATTCACTAGTGTTTGTTCAAGATCACACACTAAGGAAAAAATTAAGCTTGGAAAAAATAAGTCAAATTTGACTATTTAACACTTTTCATGTTAGAATGAAGCTTAGTGTGTGATGTTTAAGCTGTCTAATTTGGGATAGACATGAAAAAATTCCATCTTCTTCCTTATCTAAATTATGTATGTCTAACCCTATAAAGGCTTCTTAACAATTCCAAGCTATCGTAGCCTTTACTTTTTAATTAGTTCCAACACTTCTTCAATTTTGTTCATTATCATTTCTAATGAACTCTTTCTCTTATAGTATTTGAGATACCATTATTGACCACATTTTTCAATATTGGTCAAAGGATACTCAAACAGATTGTCACACACATTGTAACAACACCATGAGATGGCTATAGCTTGCATTTTCTCTCGACTTACATTTATTTATAATGTTTGTAGTACCCATAATAGTCACCATGTAATTCCAATTTGTATGAATATAATTTCATAGTTAAATTGGCAATCATCCTTTCATACAATAGCATTTGAATGTGCACTTTGCTTTAGTCACTGTTTGTAGAAAATTCTAAGAATTTCTTGTGAAATCCATTTTATTCACTCACTGCAATCCTTTCACTTCATTCTTGAGACGAAGGCTCTTTGTGGCATTATATCAAACAGTTCACGCGCATTGTCAATGAATCCACAGTCTCCATGTGTTTTTATACTGACACCACCAAATACTCAGTAAAAAAATAAATCTTGGAAATTCCTACATTCATTACAACAAGAAGACTATCTATAAAGATTGTGGAGTCAGCTTTGTACTTGTCCATTGTGTTTTCCAGGTAGCTTTCCAACAACTCTACTTTTTGCTACTCAGCTTTACCAATTTTGCAATCGTTGCATCACATGAAACCTTATTTCTTTGAGAATTTTGGAAAACAATTAACGTGTTTGGCTTGTGTAGACTCAAAACAAGCAGAGAAAACACAATGAAAGCAACTAAACTAAAATACACAAACAAGAAGAAGAATAAACAAAGACACAATAAATTATAGTGGTTCACCACAACTTGTGGCTACATCCACTCTCAACAGGGAACCCACTTTATTATTCATTAAGCGATATTCAATACATGACTATGCACATGTATATATACAACCACGTTCAGCTAGAAGACAAAAAGAAGGGAATTTGAAGTGTCATTTAACCGTTGGGCTTCACATTCCCAACAATCTCCCCCTTGAAGTCCAACTAGCATAGCCATGCATTTTGAATTCCCTATGTTCCACTACTAAATTCAGAGTAGAACCATGCCCATTAAAGATCTGAGAATCGCCAAACTTTGTTCATGAACACTACAAATCAGTCTTTGCCAAATCAGGCCCGAGTCAAAAAACTCATCTCCAAATAGTTTACTCACAATATTCAACAGGGAACCCACTTTATTATTCATTAAGCGATATTCGTGAATAAAGCTTCCAACATGTGCATAATGCACTCCTTCATATATTCCTGTTTCGTGGCTCCCCCTTAACAAAGTATCATAAAACAGATCAATGTCCTTATCCACCATAAAATTCACCTCTATTGCTAAGGCCACGTGGAGTTGCATCACAAAAAATATTGCCTTCACCAATTGTACCATGTGATGACAAACTACTAAATAATAGCAAGCATATATGCTTTTGCAAGTCTCAACTAGAACATTACTATTATTAACCCCTGCAACCTCTGTCATACTGACATCATTATTGGCCTGGGAAATATCTATTATAACTCTCATACATTTTCTTGTATTATTCTCTTTTGTAGCTCTGGCTACATGCTGACAAGTAAGGGTGCCTGTATACTCTGCTATTCTTTTCAATTTCGCAGCCAACCAGACAATTTGACCAGCATCCAGTGACTCCATATTAGAAATAGTTCTAGGTTTCCCTTCTTCCATGGCCACCATGACCAAATTTTTTGCCAGACCTATTCTCTCCAATGTTACTTCACCTCTTTGGCCATTTTCGTCATTCATCTTTGGTTTCTTTAAAGTTTTTATTGGGTCAAACTCATCTCTTTTGATAAACCCCATCAAATTATTTTCATCCATCGGGCTCTCAAAGTTAATAGACACTTCACGATTGGCACTTAAAACCTTCTGTAACTTCTCACAGGCAGTCAATAAATGTTGACTGGCACGTACATTACTCGGCGCATCAATTTGATACTGACTTTTGAAAAACCCTGCAAAATACCTGAAAAACACATCACCAAAATCTTTTTGAACTATGGCATCACCAAAATCCTCTCCCATTTCAATGCCTAGATTTCCAACAATGAATTGGGGTTGTGGTGAAACATACCCGTTTGGCCTTTTGTGGGATCAATGCCCAACATAGAAGGACCGCAGACTTTATCTGTGGAGTTTGGCAGGCGCACAAAGCTGTTAGGTGGCATGAATGTGCAGTGGCCGGGAAGACCAATCAACATAGGACTGTTGGCAAGAGGTAAAGTTTGTGATGTACCATCTCCAGCCACCGTCAATGGTGAGGTTTGCATATTAGACAGAGCATCATGCTCATTACCACTATGACTCATTTCATCATAGGAACCACACTTAACTCCATTCAGCTCCATTTTTCTGTCAAACTCACCATTTCCCATATCTAAAGACGAATCTAACTCACTGTCAGATCTCACGCTTCGTTCTCCTTGGCCTCCTCTATCTCCAAAATGGGCCTCGCCATTTTCAGGATGAGCAACAACTTGGGCCTCTTGACAGTCTTCCACTGCAGTCAATGCATCCCACTCTGCTTCTACTTCAGCAATCTGCAACAACAAATCATCAAGGACCTCATTCTCTGACATGCCAAGGGCTTCTAGATCATGTGCAGTCTTGAGCCCCTGGCTCTTTTTGGCCTCCTTGAGCTCTATTATCTCTGCACTCCTTAGATCTTTAGTTGCCAAGCACCCGGAATCCTCTTTTGATTTCTTTCCACCAATGGCAAACATCTCTATCAATGAAACATACATTTTTGTGAACAAAGAGTCCTCTGTCAAGATCACATCATTTTCCTCTTCTTGAAACAGAGACTGTTCAAAAAACTCCCACTCTTTGTCAAAGTTATCTTTCTCAACATTCAGCATATGACACAAAACCTCCAACTTCTGGGCCAAGCAAAATAGTTGGTCTATGAGTAAGAATTTCTCCTCCTTCAATCTCACAAAGTTTTCCTTTTCATAATCCTCCTCACTGTTGGCCTCAACTTCATCCTCACTCTCTTCAGCATCCTCCTCTTCAACCGAGTCCAGATTTTCAAGAAACTCATCAATAACAAAATCAATATCATCCTCTTCTTCCTCCATCTCTGTTCAAGCCAAAACTGGCTCTGATACCAATTGTAGACTCAAAACAAGCAAAGAAAACACAATGAAAGCAACTAAACTAAAATACACAAACAAGAAGAAGAATAAACAAAGACACAATAAATTATAGTGGTTCACCACAACTTGTGGCTACGTCCACTCTCAACAGGGAACCCACTTTATTATTCATTAAGCGATATTCAATACATGACTATGCACATGTATATATACAACCACGTTCAGCTAGAAGACAAAAAGAAGGGAATCTGAAGTGTCATGTAACCGTTGGGCTTCACATTCCCAACAGCTTGAGCTTCATTTTTTCAAGTATCATGAGAAATTTTCTGCAGATCCAAGAAATTCATTATATTCCATGAGATGACAAGTCTTTTCAGCATTTTGTCAGACAATTGACATGTCTCTCCATACTTTGTATATATGTCGAGTAGAGCCTTTTGTGCATATCCTGCGACCAAATGCACTTCATGGGACGATGCCTCCATGAGGCAACCAAAATCTTCCGCAGATTGGATGAACTTGAATTGAATAATAGACAAACATAGTATTTCATGATTGTGTGAAATGTAAGTATGTCAATCTTAAACATTTCGGACAACAATAACCATAAGAAAGCATTATGTAAGACATTTGGTGAAAAAGTTAGCGTACCTTATCCCGTCCATGATTCCACATGTTTCATACATTCCTATCAAAGCATTTACAACTATTACATTCTGAAAAAAATAATCTTTTCTATGCTTTGATGGATATCGATACCCATTTCGAAACTTCCTCTACCTCACGTGGGCATGATGACCTCACATTTTCCTTACATGTTTACTAGAGCATTTCTAACTATGATCTTTTACAAATATCAGTCTCCATTATGTTTTGATAGAGGTTCATACCCTGTTTCAAAGCTCGTGTATTGTCACAGAGCACATGCATGATGATGACAACGGGTTGCTGAATCAGCTTTACACTTGCGGCCTGCTCGAAAGTCTCCGAAGCCTTTTCAACAAACACATTGTATGCATCTCTGCAGTCTTTTCTTTTAATTCCTTGATATGAGCCTATGAGGATTTCTAGCAAATTGGTCCAGTCGCTTATAAATGCTTTGACAAATGTGCGTACATTTCACAAAAGATTTATTTTGGTGCGACAATGAGTACCCCTGCACATGTATCTCGTTTAATGTTTCTAAAGTCTTCTTACCAAATAAATTCACCACAACTATTTGTAATTGCTACGTTACAGAGTATGACCTCTCTTTTGAGCTAGATGTAAAATTCTTCAAGTGTCATGTCTACGCTTCCACATTTTGCATGCATGTCTAGGTTGGCATCTTCATGCACAGTCTTCCAACAATAACTTCTCCATTGATATGCTTCCATGGGGTATTTTAGTCAAACAGGTTTTGCATAATTCACATACCTTGCAATTATTTCATTCAATGCAGTGGCATCAGTTTGAGGCATTTTGTTGAACAATTGTATGGATTGTCTATGATTTGCCATATTCAGTCAAAGGGTGACTACAACAACATTCAACAAAGCTTCTTTTCCAGGATGTATTGATAGATCTTCATACACCATTAAAAGCTCCTATTTGGTTCCAACGTCAAGATGGTTCAAATTATGGACTGCATATCGTTTGCTGTACTTTCAACATAAATGCAAAAAGACTGTCAACAAATTTATCTTGTGCATACTTGTGTCATTATTTTTATCCTTCATTCTGTCAAACTGTTCATATGCGATGTTTATGATTCCATACCTTGCCCACGTGTTCTCATTCATATATATATAAAGTTAATAAAATTATCAAAGATAGTATATTCAACACTACTTAATCGGGAAAATTGGATACTTCTACATTTTAATATTATATAGTGTGAAAATATCTTATCTTTGATCAAAGAATACCATTTAAAATTCCATCTTAAATGCAAAAAATTTATATACAAAATTTTGCAAAATTTATATGTGAAATTCCACAATAAAAATCCTCTGCTTTAACCTTTCAATTTTTGTCCCCAACCTTTCAACTCTAGTTTTGAGGCCATGGAAGAAGTTGACACCAAGTTGGAAGTGATTGATGAGCTTGATGCATTAAAATCATTGTTGTGGTGGCCTTGGGATGCTCTCATTTGATGGAAGCATCTCCAATACTAGTGATGCTGTTGGTCGATCAGTGGGATACATCTGAATGCACAAAATAGCTACCTTAATTGTTCTTATTATCTTCTTTGAGTTCAAACCTTCCGTGTTGAGTAATCGAGGATCAATTAGTTCCTTAAGTTGATTCTCCTTATGTAACTTCAACGCCTGCAAACAAACAAAACTAAAAATTTCAATTGTTTTGATTTTCTACGTATCTTTGGTGTGACAATTCCAGAAAATATAAGTGATAGAATTACCAGACTTATAAGGCTCTTCATGCCAGATTTAATACTCATAAGTTTGAAACATCTCTCTCCAGAAACAATGTTCAGCAACAACAATCCAAAACTGTAGATTTCTGCTTTCCTTGTGACATGACCAGTCACCCCACACTCAGGAGCTACACAGCCACTGCCCCAAAAAAAGGGGTAGAAACTTGACCATTTAGAACCAAATTAAAATTCCTAAGAAATATCATGATAATCACAACAACTACTTGGGCTACACTAAATTGGTCTATATAAAATCAGCATTTTGTATTGAAATTCCCTACTGAATCATAACAGCGAGGCAAAAAGATGAAAAACGCCATTAAAATATACAGATATGAATGTGGCTGTCAGGGATTTAGGTTTTGCACAAACTATTGTATAGACATTTCTTCAAGTCTGTGATGCAGGGTAGGGAGAACTTACAGGATTCTAGCGACCCCAGTTGAATGAAGTGTTTCAGCAGCTTCTTCTTCTAAATCTACAAAAACTCCATCCTCCTCAGCTTTATCAGATTTCCCTTTTGGAAGTTTTCTTGCAATTCCAAAATCAGAAACCTTGGCATTGAAATTTTCATCTAGCAGAATGTTTGATGGCTTAATATTCCTGTGCACTATGCACGCTTCTGCATGAAGATAAACAAGTGCACCTAATACTCCATGTATAATTTTCTCTCTCGTAGGCCAGTCAATTACTAGACGACTTCCTGCACATCATTTTTCATATTTGTGGTCTGACATGATAATAATCATACAAAGAAAATTAACAAAAGTGTAATTCATGAAACTTACCAAAGAGTAAGTCCCCGAGATTTCCTTCGGGCATGAAGTCATACACAAGCAGCAACTCTTCTTCATGAATGCAAGATCCCACTAGAGTCAAAATGTTTGGATGCTTGAGATTTATAATACACTCCAACTCTCTCTCCAAGACATCTTTTACATCCCACGATCTTTTAATCATAGTTGGAAAACTCGCCAAGCCCCCCAAAAGTTTAATTGGGGAAAACTCTACGATTTTAAAAAAAAAACCAGGAAAACTTGGGAACCTAAAAAAATCACTGAAATTTAATTAAAAATACATTTATTTTGCAAAATTTAATGAGAAGATGCATGTAAGAAGTTAATTAAAGAGAATACAAAAGAAACAAGCAGAGTTTAGATATATATAAATGCATAGTGCGTCCAAAATTGCATTCTTATGCGGAATGCTCATGGTAGGAAGCAAAATAGTAAGTAGTTTCAATCTGTCAAATTAGAAGTAGATACTAAAAGTCTAAATACATCAAGATTCAATACAATCACATCTTCGTATTTCCAGTTGCACTAGCAGGAAAGCGAGGGGGTCTAGTCCTCAAAGAAGTGCCCCACACTGGGATAGGGCATGAGCTGCGTGACTATGAACTCTGTGGTTGTGCCTCCTCGCTCGACATCCCTACTAACTGGCTCGACGTCTTGGAAGAGGATGCATCTCCTCCTATATGTGGCACTGGTAATGCCTCATCCTCTGAGCTTGAATCGTCATCGTCCTTGTCCTCATCCTCAATGTCATCCATTGTGAATTGAAAATCAATTCCAACATCCCCCTCCATGGCCTACCTCTCCAAATCAACGATCTCATTTGGTGTAAACAATGGACTTGGCTCCTATGTTGTCCAATCAGAATAAGGATCTATCTCATCTAGATCAAGTGGACTAGGTAGTTATGAACTCTATGCCTTTTCTTATGCGCAACTTAAGATTATAGTGCACATAAACAAGGTCATTAAGCCGTTTTTGAGTCATTCTATTTCTTTTCTTTGTGTGGATGGACTCAAATAAGCTCCAATTGCGCTCATAATGGGATGAGCTACAAGGTTGGCATAGGACTCTAAGAGCAAAATTCTTTAAATTGGGGGTATTGCCACCCAAACTTGCCTACCAAGAATCTGCAAAACAAAATATAAAATGTTATAAAGCAATAAAAAAAGTAATCAGAAACACAACTTATCAATAAGAAAAAGTTTTAAAGTTTGATGCTTTACTTGGTGCTTGAGTAGATCTTGCTCTCTTTGCTAGCATAGAAGAGAACAAATTACCCCTCGATTCCACATAGACTTGTTGTTCGGTCACAATAAGGTCTCTCTCCGCTTCATTGGATATCATTCTCTGAATGCATTTAGAGAGACCTTCCATGACCTCTCCATTAGGATCTGAGTAATAATCATCAGCCCTAAAACAAATAGAAAATGGTATCAAGTCTTACTACGCAACCTTAAAAAGTAAAGTAAAATAAAGTTTTAGTAAAATCCCAACTTCAAGGACAATCATAGTACCTGAATTTGCGGTTGTGGAAGTAGCCTGCTACATGAATGGGTTGGTGGAGCATATTGTTCCACCTCCTATCAATCATTTCCCAAATGGGGTCGAATCTGAGACTGTCCCCATGATAGTAACTTCTAACAGCTTCTTTGGCCCTATCCATGGCCTCATAAAGACCTCCCATTGGGGATTGTTTCCTATCACATATGCGCAAGACTAGAACCAGGGGCAAAGACATCTACATTTGAAATTTGAAAAATACAAATTAGTTAATAACATAGTAAGTTATGAATTAATAATGAAACTTGAACAAACTAAAAATATAGTGTTTTGATTCTTGAAGTTACCTCCACAATCTCATTAGCATTTGCAAAAAAACTATCATCAAAGACTATCCATGCCACAGCCTCTCCTTCGAGCTTCTTTGAGTAAGATGAAGCACCCCAATCAACACACACAAACATTTGTTTCAAAGCCAATATGTGGTCAAGAATATTTTGCAACGTCAAGAAGACCATTGCAAACCTTGTCCTAGCAGGTCTTAGCAAATCTTTGCCTTTAGTGGTCTTTCTCATCAAACTGAGAACCCATGGGTAATTATAGATATATTTGGTGACTCGCCTAGCATCTTCCACAACTGGACTCACCCAATCAAGTTTTCCCATGTCCTCCAAAAGAAAGTCAAGGACATGTGCTACACAAGGTGACCAAAAAAGTGTGGGATGCCTCTCTTGGAGGATTCTACCTAAAAGATTAGCAAAAAATCAATAATTAGTTACAAACTTTTCATATTTAGTATTTACATCAAATCTAAATTGAATAATACCATAGCATTACATTCATGATTCATATTGATTCGAACATGAAAAATTAAATTTACCTGCTGCCACATATGCTGCTGCATTATCTGTGACTATTTGCACCACATTCTCTACTCCCACCTCCATGACAACATTCTCCAACATTAAAGCCAATGTGTGTGCATTTTTCACTTTGTTGGAGGCATCAACAAATTTCCAAAACACCACATCATCTTTGCAAGTAGCCAAGAAATTAATAATGGTTCTACTTCTTCCATCTGTCCAACCATCAGATAAAATAGTGCAGCCATACTTCTTCCACTCTTTCTTTTGCTCTTCTATCAATACTCTTGCCCTACCAACCACATTGTCAAGCAACCTACAAAATTTAGGTGTAATAAAGTGTTAGTAAAAAATAGGAAATAAGTTATAACAATTAAGATTTAAAATATAACAATGAACTAAAATGAATCACAATTATTTACAATTACTAAATAGTAAAATACTAACCTTCCACTCATATCCTTGCGAGTAGGCGGCTTGTACCCTTTGCCCAATATTGAAATTGCATTCACCATATTGACTCAATAGCAACTATCAGCCGCATTCATTGAGATATTGTTGAAAAATCAAAAATCAGCTGTTGCAATATCAGTTTACTCATGCACCTCCTTGAACCATGCAATGCCCTCTAATGATGGTTGTGCTCCAGGTGTGTTCCTGGGCACAAAATAACTCCCTATCCCTAATGCGGATGGTGATGCAAAACTAAGACCTGTAGAAGAAGTGGAATTAGTAAAAGAGACATTTTGTTTGCGGATCCATGGGCCATGAAGAGATCTTGGTATGTTCCTAAGTGCTTCTTCTTCTTCTTGCATATCAAAAGGAGCTCCTTGAGATTCAGCTATGGCTGCCCTCGTAGCTAATTTCGCCCTCTCCCTATTCAATTTTTTCTCTTCAACAGCTGCAAGTAGGGCATTGATGAATCTTTTCTCTTCTTCACTTACCTTGAGACAAGGATTTGAATCATGTTTTTTTATACCTGCAAGGTGGTATTTGAAGCAGTTTATGCCTCCAGAAATAATTCTCTCACATGGAATGCATATCACCTTCCCAACATCATTTGGAGCTTTATAGGCATACCGCCATGCCTTATCTCTTGCATTTTTAGGCTGAGTGCCTATATATCAAGATGGGCATGGTGTTTGTGGCCACTCTTCTTGCAGGTTTGTCAATTTTTTTAATGCTTGACCGCTGCCCTACACATAAATCTATAGAAAAATGAATAAACAAAGTTAGAACTTAGAAGTTAAAAGTTTAGAACAACTAGGGTTTCAAATGATTCAAAGTTCAAGCATAGAGTTAAAATGATTTTAAATGATTTTAAATCATTTACAAACAACAACAAAAACAATAGAACATTTGTTAAAACTATAAAAAGTTTTCAAACTATGATAAAATGAACATACCTGGAAAGAAATTTCTCTTCTAAAACTAGTTAGAATCCTCTATAATCCACTCAAATCAGCCTTGAATCACTTGCAATCAGCTAAGAATGCCTCCAAACCTTCTTCTCTCCACACCTCAAGGCTCTAGACAACACAAATGCAACAAACAATGAGAAAAAAATGATTTTTTGTCCTTTTAAGTCGTCATAGGCCGCGGGCCAGGCAAAGCGCTAGTTTTTACTAAAAACTCACCCAGTACTCTGCGAGTTTTTCATCTATGCTTTTAATTACCAAACACCTTCCATCAGTCAATTTTCCCTTCACAAATAACCAATATAAATTCCTAATCAGTTTTATGTTATATAACTATTCCATATAAGTTCTATAATATAAAATTTTTTTTGGGAGAGGAAGAATTACGATGAATATAATCCCAAGACCTCCTTCACCCAGGATATTACTGGGGTGAAATCTATTTGTCACCATCATCAATTCAGTAAAGATGAAGCCATGCTCAATTATCAATGGAGGCGAGTCATCAGTCAATGGAGGCAAGTCATCAATCAAATGTGAGGGGGTTTGATTCATGGAAAGCGTACGCACAAGCTTTCGGCATTGATCAAATCTCTATCTAACAATCCTTCTAAGTCCATTGGTAGTATCTTTTAAATATTTCCTAAATGCAATAAAGGTATGTGAAAGCCTTGCTCCTAAGTGAAAACCGTTTTTGTTATCAAATATATCTGGAATACTAGAATCTGGTGACTGTGTCTCCCAAGCATATAGTCTCTGTTGTTGTGTAGATTTTTGTTTCATATATTTCACCTGTGCAATTGAAAATGAATTGAAAGATATACATAATAATATCAGAATCTTACATAGGAGTACATCAAAATAGTGGTATGATCCACCAATTCTACCATACGCACAGTTAAAATAATTGCTTATAGGTATTTAATTCAATGTGAACTTTCATTGACGGGGTAACTGAAATAAAATACAAAATTTATAATCTCTTCGCCTGCATCATTAGCATGCCCTTGATCTATCCCTCCATCTGCAGTAATGTGCTCATTTCTTGATAGATGGAAGGTACAGGATGACACAAACATATAATTTATTTGAAGAACCATATCTACTTTCATTCTATTGATCTTTAACGAGTTCTTCACATATCTTCTTGGTCGATAGGAACCTTTTTATTCGGAAGTGAGTAACTGTTACAAAACAATTGTCATACAATTGCGGAAAGACATACTTTTTGACTGAACAAATATAGTGCACGTTTGTATTTAGATTTTGATGTGTGAGATTTATTTATATATGACCTATTATTAAGAAGAGTGAGTTGCTGTAAAAGGAAAAACGATAAAATGTAGATCAAGATCAGTTTAAAAGAGAGTTGGACGGATGGAGGTGGAAAAGATTAGTGCTAGTAAATCTTATAGAGCAAAATCCAGAAACAAATACATACTATTTTGATAAAGACTGTAAAAGTCTAATGTCTCAACTAAACAAATATGGCTAGTAAAATGTAGATCAAGATAGGTTTGAAGAGGTTTGGAGAGATGAAGGTGGAAACAATTGATGCAAATAAATCTTATTAAAAAAATTCAGAAACAAATGCATACTATTTTGATAAAGACTGTAAAAATGTAATGTCTGAACTACACACATATAGCTATATTTTTCCCACTTTATAAAATGCATTATATTAAAAAAAAGAATTTGAAGCTTTTCACATACTTGGATATTTTGTTGCATCTAATAAAGGAATGACACAAGATTGCCCCACTGACTATCAAATGAAGAGCTTCAGACATTTTTTCCACAATTTCTTTATGGAAATGAGCATCAATTTCTTTCGTCATCTTAACGAACTGAGCCAAGTCTAACATCCCTTTCAGAAGATCTATGCATTCCCTATCATTTGAAGAGATCTTGTCCAATCTTTCCAAAACATTTACTATTGCCAAAAGCCCCACTGCAGCCCCGTGAGTGTTGCCCACACCTTTTAATACATCCATAACCATTGTGTGCACTTCGCTAGAGAGGCTGCTTGTAATGAATTTCTGCTCCAAACAGAAATGTAATGAGAGACAAGAAACAAAGCATTAAAAAATGGCTGTTCACTTGGCTAAATGAAAAATCAAACATTTATAACAGTTGAGAAATTATTAAGAAAATGAAATCACAATTCATAGTAGTTAGTATATTCAATTATTTGTGTTTTTCTTAAATCAATGTTTCTGATCCCAGAATCATCAGAATGACAAGAATATTATGATAATAATTTACTTACCTTGTGTGAAATATAAAAATTATCATGGTTGGCATTCTCCCTAACTCACACGTCTATTCTTTTTGTAGGGGGGAGGGGTGTTTCCAAGATTCGGTTGGGATGTTTTTCTGGGTTTGGTGATTGTTGCACTTGCTGACTGTGAGGTGTGAAGCTGTGGTTCGGTAATTGGGGCGTGCATTGGTTTTGATCATTTTGTGGGTTGGTTGCAACATACCATAGAGTTCAAAGCCTTTGAGCCTAGTGGTGGCTGGAGGAGATTAGACTCAGAATGGGTTTTCCTTGGACATGCATGCACAAAGGATAGAGAAATTATATTCAAGCTAGCTTAAAAAATGAAAAAAGTAAATGGGTGTTTTCCTAGAAGCTAAGATCTGCCAATATTGCCAATAGTGGCATGTTGTGATGGTTAAGTTGTTGTGTTGTTATCCTTGCCATCAGGGTTCAAATCTCATGGGGATGAGGTCCCCCGTTTGTGGCCTCACTGGTTCATAGCTCCAAGTCAAAGCGTTTACCCCTCTTAAAAAAAAAAAAAAAGATCTGCCAATATTGGTCATTTCTCCTGAAGCTATTTCTGAAGATGTTTCATATTGGAGCTGCAATACTCTCATTTGCAAGCTTCTCAGCATTAGTATTCCTTTGTTTGCTTTGGAAGCCTAGATTCAGCATTCATGACAGATTGAAGGAGATATGGAGATTATTCTTACCACTAACAGTTATTTTATGGTGGATATCTCCAATGTGGCAGACTAGAATCGTGGTTTTGGAGGCCCATATTTCTGCAACCATGTTGGACTGTATATTAAACCCTGGCATATGGGTTTTAATTTGGCTAAAGAGTTGGCTTCTTTAGTTCCTATTTGGGTTTGTTTGCCTCAGCTCTCCTTAGTGTTTTGCACAGAAGATATTCTACGAAGCATTATTGCTCTACTAGGGGAGCCTGCTGCCATCGCAACACAAACCCTTGATAAGAAGGTTATTTCTTTTGCTTGCATATGAGTAGAGATAGATCTGAATAATCCCATGCCAGATTCGACAGAAATTTGTATTTGATCTTCATCCTGGATTCAGCAGCTAGATTATGAATCTTTTCCTTTCCGATGTCAGCTCTATCACGATTATGGCCATCTTCAGCAGCAATGCCCTAGAGTTCATAAAGAACTTCGTTCTATTAATATCGCTTAATCCTCCTCTCTGCCTTTGGATAAAAGAGGACAAGGGGAATGCTCCCATGAGGGAGGGTGATTCGAGTAAGGATAAGGATGGGCTTGTGCCAATCAAAATAAGAGCTAAGGCAAGAGGGAACAAAAGGACCTTGAAGGATCGCCAGATAGATGAGGGTTTTAACCATTTTGAAATATTAGATACTTTAGCCTTGGAGGAAGGGACCCCTCCAAATATCTCTTCTGTAGCTGCTGGTGTGGGTATGGAGGTTGTATTGGTCATAGAGTCAGGCCATGATCTTCATGGAATGCAAGATCAATAGATGACTTAACTAATTCTATGCAAGATGATATTATTTTGGCAGATTTGGCTAGAGAGGTTTTAGCTACTCATAAGGGTAAGGGGTCTTCTCAAGGCTTGCGGGTGCAATGTCTTCTTAAGTAAGGTTCTTTTGACAACCTCTCAAAAGAGCATAAGATAGACCTAGAAAGATAAGACTGCTAGAGATTTATTGGTGGAATTAGGGTCTATCAAGCCCATTGGCGTTCACTTTTCTCAACCCTCTCCATGATTATTCTCTCTTTGAATGTAAGGGGGTTGAATAGCACCTTCCTATGAAAGGCTATTCATGATTTAGTGCATTTCACTCACCAGACATCTTCTATAGTCGAGAGACTAAGGTTTCTATTGATGTTATGTGCAAAGTAACAAGAATCGAAATCGGATCGGAATTGGCAATGCCGAATCGAATTGTGAATTGGCCATGAATCGGAATCGAATCGGCGACAAATTGGCAAATTGAAAAATCCCTTGAAATTTAGTGAGTAACTTATTTCATTACCCCTTAATTGCTAATTTGATTCACCGATTCACAAAAAATCGTTTGGCTTGAATCAAATCGCATGAATCGTCGCGATTCTCTTTACTATGGTTATATGTCAATATGCTTCTAATATATAGCACTTTGGTTAGTATTAGTGCATTGGTTCATAGGGTAACTCTGGAGGTCTGGCTTTGTTCCGGGATCAACACAAGATTGCTCCCCTTTGGTGGGTTTGTAGTCACTCCTCTCTCTCCATGATGGCTTCTGCTTGGGATTCTGGTGAGACTATTCGTATTATAAATGTTTATGCCCCTATTGACATTTGTGGAAAATACCAGCTTTGGGCACATTTAAGATATGTTTGTTCATGTGCTCCTTATCTTCCTTGGATCTTGTGAGGTGATTTTAATTATGTGTTGAGTTTATAGGAAAAAAGAGGGGGAATCCCTAGCTTTGGTCCTACTTATGACCTATTTTGTGCTCAAGTTTATGCTCTTTCATTAGTTGATGTTAAGCCTTCTAATGGAATTTTGACTTGGAATAATAGGATAGGAAGTCTCTAAATGGTTGGATAGGTTTCTAGTCACTTATTTCTGGGTAGTACGTGGCTTGGTTACTAACTCTGAAATTCTTGGTTGGAGAGGTTTTGACCATTGACCAAATAAATGCTCTGCTTCCCTTTTTTTGTTGCAAAGAAATTTCTTTTTAAATTTTAGCTTATGTGGCTTTGGGACTCTTTGCTGCATGATTTAGTGGCTAAGTGGTGGAAAGGGAGGCCTTGACTATGGAATAGCCATGTATTTCTATTTTAAGAAACTTCAAGATATCAAATACCACCTCAAGAGATGGAATACATTTTCTTTTGGTAATCTTTAGTCGGGGAAGTGTGATGCTCTTAATCATCTTGTAGTGGTTACTCACCAAAATTTGTGATATCAGTTTCTTGGATGCTCTTGGACAAGCTGAATCCTAGGCTGTGACAAATGTGGAGGAACATGAGCTTCGGGAGGAGATTTATTGGAAACCAAAAGCTCAGATTGATTGGCTTCAGGAAGGAGATAGGAATACGACTTTTTTTCATCATTCAATTCAATCTCATCAAAATATAAGGTATATTAACTTTCTTGTTACCTTCGAAGGGCTTCTAATTTCTTCTTTATTGTCTATCTCTCATGAGGCTTGTCAGTTTTGCTTTGCTCTTTTGGCTGAAGATTCCCACTGATGCAGAGGAGGATTTGATTCTCTTCTGCATTCCCTCTCATGTTACCAATGCAATGAATGATTCTCTCATTTGCTTATTTTAGGTTTTTGATTTAGAAGTTGTTTTTGGGATGAACAAAGGTAAATCTCTAGGACTAGACAACTTCTCTAATGATTTTTTTAGGAGTTCTTGGATATTATTAATATAGATCTATTGGAGGTTGTTAGAGAATCTCTTCATAGAAAGCAGATGCTTCATGATCTGAATTCTACCCTTGTAGTTCTCATTCCCAAAATAGAAGGTGCTAATAAGCTTGAATTTTTTTGCCCCATTGCTCTGTGTAATGTGGTGTATAAGGTTATTGCCAAAGTGATTGCAAGTAGGCTAAAAACGTGTCTCCCCATTAATATCTCTCAGGAGCAAGGGGGTTTTGTGGTTGGTAAGAAAATTTTGGATGGGGTTGTGTTGGTTTGTAGAGTGATTCATTGTATGGCCGCTTCAAATGAGTGATCGATGTTCATAAATTTGGATAATGACAAGGCTTACAATAGGGTCAAGTGGAGCTTCCTTCGAAAATTTCTCTCAACCTTTTGTTTTAGTCCATAATAGGTGAAATTGTGTATGAGTTGTTACTTCCTCTTCTTTCTTGGTTAAGATGAATGGAGTTCCTTCAGAGGCTTTTGGTGCTACAAGAGGTCTTAGCCAAGGGGATCCTCTTTCCCCTTACTAGTTTATTATTTTGGCTTAAGGTTTGGGCTGTTTTCTAAAATCTAGAGCTTCTCAAGGTTTGATTTATGAGTGGTAATGGTGGCAATGACATGCCAAAACTTTCACATCGTCAATTTGTGGATGAAACTTCTCTTATGGGTCTATCTCACATTCGGGAAGCTAAATCTTTTAGACATGCTTTGGATATCTGCCTTACACATTGAAGCTTCAAGTCAAAAAATCAATGAGCTGAAATCCTCCATTTTCTTCTTCAATACTCCTTAGGCCATTCAGAAGCATATTGTTGACATCTTGAGGTTTTAGATTGGATCTCTTCCCCTTGTTTATTTGGGCATTCCACTTACTAATGGTAGACAACTCAGGGCCTCTTGGCAGATTTTTCCTAATAAATTATCAAAGAAGGTTAATCATTGGACTCGCTATTAGTTATCTACTATTGCTCACCCAACTCTTTTAAAGTCGGTTGTTCAAGCTCTTCCTATATCAAGGTGTTTTGCTTAGGTTCCTCCCATGTATTTTCTTCGGGAATTAGATACCCTTTTCTTATCAATTTATTTGGAGTGCTAATCTCTTGACTATTAAATGCAGCCTGGTTAAATGAGAAACTGTGTGTAGACCCAAGGATGAGGGCTACCTTGGCTTATGTTCTTCTATTTTAAATGAGCAAGATCTTGCTGCTAAGTTATATTGGCATTGGTGTACTATTCAAAATCAGTTGTAGGCTCATATTCTCACCCATATATATCTTCTTGATGCTTATGTGTTCAATGTCCTGCACTTTCCAATAGCAAGAAGAGGTTCTATGATATGGAATACTTTGAAGTTGGGGGCTCAACTAGTGAAGAATGGCCTCTTCTTAATTTTCCATTTGGGATCTCAAGCTCTTTTCTTGTTGGACTCTTGGGATGGTTATCCTTCTCTCCTTTCCACTCACCCCCACCTTCACCCCCTTTGTTCCTCCTTCATTGCTTCTAGCTGGGACACTATTGATCATGATAAGATTGCCCATAATTTTGTGTTGGCAGTTTGTTTTCATTGGAAACATCCTTTTGAATGGCCCTAAGGAGGTTTTGAGGAAGATAGTTAGGAGCTAGCTCAGATTCTTGAGTCTTGGGAGTGCTCTACCTAGGTTGAAAATGATATCTTGGCTTGGCAAAGCAGCGATTTGTCTAGGAAGTTTTTGGTTCAGAAAATTTTGTAGAGTTGTGCAGCACACGTTTGGGGGTAGTCAGGCTCCTTGGTGGAAACATGTTTGGTACAATTTCTAATGGCCCAAGTGTAATTTTTTCATGTGGCTAGTAGTCCAAAACTGATGTCTTATGTGGGATAATTTATGCAAACATGGATTTCAAGGCCCCTCGATGTGTGTATTGTGTCATAATAGTGAGGAAAGTATTTCCCATCTCTATTTCTAGTGCTCCTTCAACAGACATATTTCGCATCTTTGGTGGAATGTGTGGAATCAAGCCTATTTCCATGTTTCTTCCTTGGCCGAGTTTTTTGTTCAATGGGTAAAGGAATCTATCAAAACTTTTTTTCTTCAAGTGGCTTGGACTCTTGGCCCTTCTTTTATTATTTGACATATTTGGTTGGAGAGTAATCGTTTGATCTTTCAAGATGTGAAGTTGCGAGTGTTGAAGTTTGTAGCTGCAATACAGATCTTTATCTTTAATTTTATGAGATAAAAACATATTTGTTATAACCATTATGGTCACGTTCAGCTGAAAGAGATCTTTGTGATTATATTGAGTTTATATTATGCAAAACGACATGTGGCATATGTCATACGAAGAGGAATGCATATGGAAATGTGAAGTGTTGATTATGAGGAAATATGAAGGGTTTTATTTTTGGGAATCAAAGAGACCTTCATGTGAAAGATGAAGAGTCTTATGCAATCTATTTATGTGATTGCATGGTATATTGTATCAATCAAGTCGAAAGCCATGTATTTGAATATTTGATGATCAATAGAAGATATTTTTGTTGGTGTGGTTGGGTTTTGCCTTTGTTGTGGGAAGCGTTTTCATAGGATAAATGCTTTTGAGTGTTCTGTGTATTGTTTATGCTCTTTTATTGTCATTTTTCTCTAAGTTTGGGCTAAAACATTAACATGGTATCAGAGCCTAATTGAATAAAAGCAATAAAGGAGTTCTATCTAAAGTGGTTGCAATAAAGGAGTTTTTAGCATCTATGTTATTCAATGTTTTTGCATTTCTATGTTAGGAGAGTTTGTTGTTGCTTCATTCAGACTACGAACTCTATGAGTAGTAACTTCTTCTTGCTTTGATGTTACTTTTCTTTTATGTTTCATACGTGAGATGATTTTCTTTCAAAAGGTTTCTGCATTTGTAAGCGATTTTATCAGTATCATTATCAGAAGGCATCAGGACTGATACATATATTATTATTGTGTTACATTTTTTGTATCGAGAACTACACAATTTTGTTTTAAGAGAGACATATAGGAAGAGATATGCAAGTATCGTATTCTCGTGATTGCTCATATAAGCGGGAGCTGGAGGATGAATTTAGAGTCTTTGGCATTTGATAACTATTATCTTTCTCCATCCTTTGAAATGGATAGGCATTTCATTGATTTGAGGCATCATTTTGTATTCATCGGGATCATCTGTATTGATGTGAGTGCACGGGAACAATTGCACTGAACTTTATACAGTAGTCATATATGCACTAGCACAATCCAGTCAAAGTTAAAGCAGGTTCCTGCAAAGCCTATTTTGGAAATGGCTTCAATCATATCTGTGGTCTGCTCAATAGCAATCCCAACAATCACAGAAATTTGTCCGGCGGCGGTTCATTTTAACTTTTTCTGCAACGAAACCTTAGACACATCGATATGTGAAGAAAAAAAATGTGTCTATGTTTCCTGAGAGAATTGAGATGTCAAGAGGGGAGGGGAAGATGTGGAGGTTGTGTTGGGGAGAGGGAAGAGGTCGTGCTTCCTAAGTATTCAGAGGGAGCCTTTCAAACTGAAGCACTTTTTGTTAACATAACTAGAGATGGAAGGGTCATAAGTGACAAGTTATTAAATCAGATTATGCATCAGGGAGCTGTCCCTATGCACACTATGAGGTCCCTGCTGTAGGCACTACGTATTGTCCCTTTACCAATTTTGTCTACATTCAAGAAAGAGATTGGAGGATCGACTCGCAAGGAGGGAAGTGCATTTTCTTTGTCCTTCTTGTCTTGGGCTTGGTTAGAAGGCCAGTTACACTTCAAGACCAACATCACTTCAGATGTCTTGTGTAACAATAAAGCATTCAATTTGTCGACTATGCAAAGTCTCTCTACGATTATAGTATGCGGTGAATTCATGGTGGTGAATCTTAGCTAGGTCGAGGATGTCGAAGCCCATGCTTTCCATTTCAGAAAGCATCAAGGAATTGATCTTGACTATGTAGTATCTACTTATTCATCTCCACATGATGATATCATGTCTTACTGTCTATGCTTTTTCGGGAAATCCGGATTAGCACTTATTTTTTGAGCATTTCATTGGTGAAATAAGTATCTATGGGCATATCTTAAGACACCAACAATTGTAGTAGAGATGACTACAGCCGTTGAATGTCACCAACATAGGGATAAGTTTTAAATGTTGATTAGTAATAGTATGTTGTTTGGTATTAATATTCATAAAGTGATGTTAATATAATCTCTAATGATTGCAGGATGTAACAAAAATGATCCTTAGAGGGAGGCTTTATTGTTAAGAGGGAGTATTTATGGAATCTCTGCTAATCTTGTTGGAATCAAGTTTCAGCTATGATTTTCTCTATTATAAATGGCATTGTTGTGTGCATGCAGAGCTACACTATGTGAGTGTAGAGTTTTATTGAAATAATGGACTAGCATCAACATAAACAACATAGTATCAATAATAAGGGGTTTTGGTATGTTCTGAGGTTTTCTTCAGGTAATCATTTTATTTGCTTATTATGAAATAGTATTCACTACAAGATGTTGATCAATTGAATGAACAAACATACACAAGAGGTTCTTATGTTCGATGTCAACAATTATGACTGTATCATGTTTAAGCTAACTTGACTTTGTGCAAAAGCCTGTAATTAAACTGACAGGTTATTCTGGGAGATCTCATTTTGTCCATGGGTGCAATGGGATAAAGAGAGATTTTGCAATGTTATTTGCAGTATTGGTGGCACATTATCTTCATTAAAAGAGGAAGATCATGTTTAGAGAAAGACTATTCAACTTCAGAGGGAGGTTACGTGACAAAGTGAGATGTCCAAACCCTCATTCCACCCTCTACGAGTAGGTATGGTGGACCACCCTCTGCGAGTAGGCATAGTGGAAATGCATTCTTCTCTGGGAGAAGTTTGAAGTGAAAGCCCTTGTTCCACCCTTTGCGAGTAGGCATAGTGGAAATGTATCCTTCTCTAGGACAAGCTTTGAGATAAAAGTCTTCATTCTACTCTCTATAAGCAGGCCTGGTGAAAGTCATGTGTGAGACTTCATTCTATGTGCTTAGGAAGTAACTATGGTGGATAATGTTATGCTGAGATAACATATGTGAATTAATAATCTTTTTTTATAGCTATGTGTTGTGCATGACTGACTAAAGATCTCTTCTTGCTAAGAGGGAGTGTTGAAGTTTGAAGCTGCGATAGAGATCTTTATCTCCAATTTTATGAGATAGAAACATGTCCGTTATGACCGTTATGGTCACCTTCAGCTGAAAGAGATATTTGTGATTATATTAAGTTAATATTATGCAAAAAGATATGTGTCATATGTCATGCGAAGATGCATGCGTATGGAGATGTGAAGCATTGACTATGAGGAAATAGAAGCATTGACTATGAGGAAATATGAAGGGTCTTATTTTTAGGACTCAAAGAGACCACCATGTGAAAGATGAAGAGTCTTATTGCATGGTATATTGTAAACCAATCAAGTGGAAAGCCATGTACTTGAATATTTTATGATCAATAACAGATATGTTTGTTGGTGTGGCTGGTTTTCTGATTTTCGCTTCCTGTGGGAAGGTTTTTCCCAGGATAAATGCTTGAGTGATATGTGCATTGTTTATGCTCTTTTATTGGTATCGTTCTCTATTTCTGAGCTAAAACATTAACAGCGAGATCACTAGTTGTGATGGAAAATTCTCCATTCTTTAGGAGAAACTGTCTCAGCAAAATGTGATAGGACAAAGGTTGTAGATTCTGGTTATCTTATTTTCTATAATCATCTCCATCTTCCTTCTCCACAACGACAACTCATGTGAATAGATACAGGCACCCTGCCCAGAAGATTAATAGGGTGGGGAGGTGGAGTCTTTTGTGGGGTATTTTGAAAATCAATACGGAGAGGTCTTCTCATGGAAACCCAGGCCCTGGAGATATTGGGGGAGTTTGTAGAGACAGCTTGGGAACTGTTCAGTTTATGTTATTTGTTTATAAAGGCCACAGTACTAACAAATTGATGGAAGCTATGGTTATTTTGTATGATGTGAAGTGGGCTTGTGCTCTTGGATGGTGAAGGCTTATTTGTGGATCTGACTCACAGGTGGTTGTTTATTTTTCAACTAAGCAACAGGCTTAGTATGTTAGTTGGCAGTTACTTTTGATTTTCAACCAAACTCTTAATTTATGTGCTTCTTTGGACCCTGTTTCCTTCACTCCTATCCCTAGGGAATGGAATGAAATTGCTGACTATTTTAGTATTTGGCCAAGTGGGCTTCTGATCAAATTTAAGATTGTAACATTGTGGATAGGGAGCAATTACCTTTGGGTTTGTCCCAACAGTTACATCAGTTAGTGGATCTTGCCAGGGCTGTTTGATGCCCGTACTCTGTTTTTCTTTCAGGAAAAACTTGAATCAATTGATCATTTCATGTTCAAGGTTATTCATGAAAAAAAACATGGGAAAGAGAGCTTGCAGAGAACTGATGCTAAGTCAACTGTTCGTTGGATCACAGACTTGCCTAGCCATATACATGTTAGTGTCATGCAATGTTTGAAGTTTAAACAATTAGTTCAAAAGAATTAACAGAGATAGCAGTTTCCTGATCTGGAAGTCATCAAATGAGGAGAATAATTGAAGTTGTCGTACAAATTAAAATATTCTTGTAACAAAGGCTTCTTCCTTTTTAGCTATGCATTAATTATGAGTTTTATAAAAACATAGCCTTACTGATGTTTGAAACTACCCACAATGACTGTGTATGACCTCATAACAGAGGCTGCAAAATGTAATCTGAACTGCGTTGAATAAAGATTATTGATTATTGTGTGGTTGTCCTGCAAGATGCAATCTGATCTGCATTGAGTAAAGATTACTGATTATTGTGTGTTTGTGCTGCAAAATGCAATCTGATCTGCATTGAGTAAAGATTATTGATTACTTTGTGTATGTGCTGTGAAATGTAATCTGTTCTGCATTGAATAAAGATTATTGATTACTGTGTCTCTTCTGTTTTGCTTTCCTGTTTTTCAAATCATCAATTGGTATCAGAGCGCAAGGAAAAAGTTCCTGGGCATGACATTGTTAGAGAGAAAGATTGTGGGAGAGTGTGCTATCTGAAATTCAAGCTGATTGTGTTTTTTTTCTAATAGAAGCTAAATTGGATAACGATGCAAAATAGATACAAGAAGAATTCTCATTGCTGCTAAAGAAAGAGAGCTTATAGAATTGCTGCAGGAAAACTCTGTTGCTGCTCTAAAAGGAGATCACTATTTTCTATTGCAGTCAAAATTCATCCAAAAAGAGTACTGATGGGTGAAGCTGCAAAAAAGAAGAAGAGGTTCAGTTTATTGGTGATCCATATCTAGAGGAAAAGAAGGGCACATGTTTGCTGATGGTCGAGGAATAAAAATGACACCACCAACAAGAGTCTGCTGAGAAGTGAATCGATTTGGAGAAGGGCTCTTCAGGAGATTTGTTGAACTTGGTTAGTTTGTTAGAAGGAAGTCGTAGAAAGATTATCATTGCAGCTCCAAAGAAAAAATTGTAGCAGAGAGAAGGCAGATCAAAGTTCAAACTAAAAATAAATAATAGTCAAGTATACGAGTTGTTAAGGTAAATTTACCTATTTTTCCGTTAGGAAAGATGGGCAATAAGAAAGAAAATTTGAGTTTGATATGCGAGAAAGATTTCTTGAAAGATCAATTGATGAAATTGAGACAGTCAAATTCAAAATGATAGAAACTATTAAGTAACCTTGATAAGGAATTGGAAAAAGTAAAGAAGACAAATTCAGATTTAGAAGAGAAGGTAAAAATGTTGAAAAAAAGAAAATGAGTTTGTAATGGCACATGTGATACGAATGATTTGCGCTCAGTGATATAGATGATGTAGCTAATTATTTCTCAAGGGAAAGAGATTGAAGGTGAAGGTAAGGACATGTATTCAGATATGGATGCAATGTCAATGTGATAACAAAGATTCTCTTAAAAACAATCAGTTTGAGGATTACACAAAAAAGGGGATGGAATGGAAGAGGACTTGGAAGACACGGGCAAGGCATAAGAGAGTCTGTTCAGCCTATTTGGAGGTCAAAATATGAAGGTCTTGGATTTGGTAAGAGAGATAGATCTGGTGTTGCCGAAATGAAAAGTTCGGACAAATCTGCTGAAAGAGTACAGTGTTCTCATTGTCATAGAGAAGGGCATCAAGAAGACAAATATTGTGATCTTCATCCTTGTAGAATTTGTGGGTTGAAGAATCACTTCGAGAACTCACGCTCAAATAGAGACAACAGTGAACACTGTACAAAAAGCTGTACAAAAAGTTGTATGCAGGTTGATTATGGATGGGTAGGTCTTGCTAGCAAAAGGCGACAAAGATGTTGAAACAGTTGTACAAACCTAAAAGTTTGCAGGTAAAAAGAGATAGTGGTGGATCAGTGCTCATATATTTCAATGAAGCAGTCAATGATTACTGGTTCTAATTGGCACATGGAAGTGTCAATAGCCTCCTTTATGCTAGAGACAAACGGGGAAACTGAGCCTTGTGACCTTTCGTTAAAGAGAGAAATAAAATGGATGGTTAAATTCTATTAGAAATATACTGCGTGGGTCTATAAGACTAAGCTGAGATCAAAGTGAGAGTATCACAGCATCAAGGAGGAGTATGTCGAGAATCAAAGCTGAGTCCGCTAGTCATCGAGTCACAGACTTTGCCATGCAGATAACCATGTACATGTTAGTATCATGCAAGGTTTAAAACTTTAAACAATTAGTTCAGGAAGAATTAACGCAGTTAATAGTTTCCACGCAAGTTGATCTGGTAGTCATCAAATGAGGAGACAATACAAGTTCCTGTACAAATTAAAACATTCTTGTAAAAAATGCTTCTTCTTTTTTAGCTATGCATTGACTAGGAGCTCTATAAAAAGAGAGCCTTATTGCTGTTTGAAACTGCACGCAATGAATGTATAAGACCTCATAACAGAGGCTGCAAAATGTAATCTGATCTGCATTAAATAAAGATTATTGCTTATTGTGTGTTCGTGTTTTATACTGCTCTGCGCTGTTTACTCTGTTTTTTTGTCCCCTGCTTTCCAAATCATCAGAGCTTTAATTATAGTTTCTCTACTAAACGAAAAATATATTGAGAATGCAAAATTACCTGGTCAGAAAAAAATTTGGCCCCCTGCGAAATCCCCTCACGCAATTTAGAAAAATCTGACGCTAATGGCTCCACCATGTCGTTCAATTTCATTCCGCTGTCAACCAATTGAGTGGATTTCTGTACAGATACGGTCCACAGTTATGGAAGGGCCAACGATAAACAATTGAAATCTAAACGAGAAAAGTCCAAACATATATACTCATTACCATACTAGAAATAGCAGACAAAACGTCATCTATATAATCTATGATCACACCAATGGCGAGTTTAGAAGAGGCGCCAGAATCAGCAACATGTGTGGAAGAACATGCATTGGCTTCAGAGCCATTCTCAACGCTTGGCAAAATAATCGTTGAAAAAGAGTTGGAGGGTTCAACGTTGCTCATCTTAATTATATCTTTAAACTTTACATTCGGAAGCTCTTTCAATCAACCTGCCATCAAACAACACGACTGTAAAGGAACCTGTACCAGACACATATTTTGCACCATGACACTTTAAGGAGTTAAAACGGTATCTGCATTTTTTTAGAGGATCCAGAAAAACTTTAAGGCATCCGTCAGCTCCCCAAATATCCTGGGGCTAACACTTAATCCGGGCTTCAGACTTTTTGATGCAGGTACACGCGTGCCCGCCAAACATTTGAAAAAATAGGCTCATTATTGGGAGTCATTGACTTCTGACTTTTCTTCATTTTGCTTCGATTTTATGCTTAGATTCTTTGGAGACTGCTTCGCAGAAGTAATCCAAACGCGTTTATTAAACAAGGAGAGACTTCCTGCCGTCGCTAATAATGGTAGAAATTTTTAGTTGGATCCAAATTTATATTTAGGTCCACTTGGTGAAGATGAGAAGTCCACTAACATTTTTGCATTCAACATGTATTTGAGGACAATGTTGTTTAGTACGAATGAGTGCATTCTTGTTTTTGTTTAATATTCAATTTTTTATTATATATGATAATTTGGAAAAAAATATAAGGTAGGAAAATTAATTTAGATTATTTTTAATAGAATTAGAATGTAAATTTGTATGATTGTTCATATTTTAAGAAATTTTGATGGTAACATAATTTAAAAATTTGTGATATAACTACTTTTTACTATAAGATAATTTTTGAAACGACAATGAGACTCATTTTTATTATTATTGGTTAAATATACAAAAATGATATATCTTGTTTTGTACATTTCATAAAAATTAGTTATATAAATTTCAATGACATTTCTTTACATAAATGTATTTGGAACAAGTAATTAATTAAGAATTTGTAATTTCATGATGTGTTAATTTTAGTAATAAATGCATTAAGGTAGGTTGGACATGATGAGTAATGTGGGTTAAGATTATTTTAAATTTTTTTAAAAATTATTATTATTTTTAAAATAATTTTTATCAATTTTCAAATAGAACTCAACCTTCCACAGGTTAACACTCCACACAACATTTCAATCTAGCAATCAACATTTATTTTTCATTGCTCTGATACCAAGTTGAAAACATTTAAACTCTGATACAAAGTTAAAATCACAACAGAGAAGAGACCCAAAGAGAGACTCCAATAGATGAGAAACCCAAATATGGCCTCTTCTGATCATAGCCCAATATATCATATTTATAATGAAATACATATTAAATATTAGTAATACTATTGAGAGAGTTAGGAATAAAGTTAATTTAGAGGAGGTGCAATAGTTTGCACATGGGTTTGTACTAGGCGGCGTTGGACGGCTATACGGCTAGTCTGTGCACTATTTCACAAATGGTGTTGCAATCTATGTGAATCGCTTGTTCGAGGGCATATCTCTCATCCAATTCTCAAATTCCAATCCTCAACAGAGCACAAACAGGAGGACAATTCCTAAGGAGGATTCAAATTCTAGAAAAATTATACTCTACCTGAGAGTAATGTTTTTGGGGTTTGAATCAAATTTATTCTCTTCTACACAAATTGATATTCCTCCAATAATTCAAATTGTGGGAGAGGTCTTGAATTGGGTAAACATATAGCAGGATGTTAAATCTAATACATCAGTTGTAGTGTTTAGGGTTTATGATATTGCGGAATATGAGGAAGATGGTTTTTTGACTGATGGTTCATCGGCTCAAATAGGGGGAAATCCTCCAACAGCTAAATCTGCAGTAAGGGCTCGTTTGGTGAGCGGAATAGGAATACGTATTCTAAAAATTTCAAATTTCTTGTTTGGATGCACCAAAACGAGATTGGAATACGAGGCAAAAATGGAATATGTTTTCCAATTTTGGCCCAAAAATGGGGTTTTGCAATTCCATCCAAATAGGTGGTATTGGAATACGCATTCCTATTCCATTTTTTTTAATTTCAGAAAACATATATTTTCGGGTCCGCGAATTTCCATCAAATAATGGCTGAACCAAACAGAAAACAGGAATACGTTCTATTCGAAATACGTATTCCTATTCCGCTCACCAAACGGGCCCTAAGGAATTTGAAGACCAACATTTTGGTTAAAGGTAGAGAGTACTTGTGTTTTGTGTGTCAGGAGAAAATGGTGGAGGGTGAAACAATGAAGGAGATGTCATGCAAGCATGAATACCACGAGGAATGCATTATAAGTGGTTGTATTCTTCAAATTTCTGCCCACTCTACAAACTAGAATTGCCCGCTAACGATCCTGGTTATGAGCAGAGAAAAGAGGAGTGAGAGTATCAAAGAAGAACATGAAATTTTAACTGTAGGTTCTTGAAAGATAGAAAAATGACATGGATTAGAAATATTTTAGTTTTATTTAAAGTGAATGTTTAATATTATATATATTTAATATTCTAAATTTTTTATGAAAATTAAAAGATGAGGAAACCTGTATATGATACATGGGAGTTAATAGCAACATATTTTTTAAAAGTGAAGAGTTTAGTGTATAGATGTAAAATTTAAGATTTTAAACAAAACAAATGTAAACAAGAAAAAAAAAACATGTATATAAATAGAAAATTTGAATTAACTCTCTTCTAAATTAATAATTCAATAGCTTATATTTTTTCATTTATTAATGTTTTAGATGACAGTCCATTATTAAGAAAAATGTGCACTTTATATTTCCAAGAAATTCACAGTTTCACTTAAGTGAAATTATTGGCGGACATACGTTCATTGCCTTTGATTGAGTTATTTGTCAGCTGGAAGTTTATCAATGTCGTTTTTGGTAAAAAGCCTCGACTACCATTTATAGTTGAAAAAATGATAACAAGTTATTAGCAAACAAAGTCTTTCACTGTTTTTTTTTTTCAAGTAGTAATGGGTGCTCTTTAAAGCCTCAAGCAGAGACTGGTGATGCTATTTTTTTAGGGGGGAAGAAAAGATCTTCTATTGTTTTTCAATTACAATTGAGATGTGCTTTTTCAAAAATGAAATAATGCATCTCTTTGTTTTGCCACGATTCATTTTTTTTATAAGAAAAATAATTCAACTTTAAGAAATGTATGTTTTTATCAAACAAAATGAAATCTCAACACATCATTTAGGAAAGTATTTGTTGGTCACAACTATGACTATATTTTGAAATTTGAAGGTTGTTTTTTATTACAATAGAGAAATAGGTAGTGTCAAATATATAATTTTAGTGTGAGAAATTTTGATATTTTTTATTCAATTATCTTTGTTAAATATTTTTTTTTTTTTACTTTTCTTTGTTCTATTTTGTTTTGTTTTTTTGATACAGATCTTCTCAAACTTTTGCAGCAAACAAGAAGATAATTCTGTCCCAAGTTCTAATTATCTGATTAGGCAAGCAGATATTTTCAGTTCTGAAAGGCTAACTAGTTGCCCAACTGATTGGGGAAGAGACTTTATTCCTAGGAAACTTAGTGTTAAATTGTTTAAGAGTTTAAGATGGCTGAGTCAAGTAAATACTCTAGCATTCTGCTCTCCATAGTTGTAAGGTCGGTCAAGGACATAATTCGAAGAGATATTGGCAGACTTGTCAATTAGTCACTCTCGATATGCCACTCTCGCATCTTACTTAGTTGATCAATGTTCACTAGTAGCTGCCTTAATATGTTTGTATTAAATAAAAGGAGCTCTGTCAAGGAAGCTTGATTTGTAATGTGAGAAGGGAAATCTTCTAATTGTGTACAATGAGAAAGGATCAAACTCTCTAGCTTTATCATGTCTTCCATAATGTCTAAGACTAAGGTCAATTCATAGAATCCCTTTAAGAGGAGATCTTGCAGCAGTGTGACCCTCTTAAAAGAGACTGGTAACTTCGTCACATAATGTGAAAAATCAACTATTGCAGTCACTAATTATTAATCTCCTATCGTAAACGATTATTAAATTGCTAAAAACAAATTCCCAACTAATATTGAAAAATAACACAACTGCAACTTTACTTATAAAATACAGAAAGAAATGAACAACACAATGAACACAATATTTTCGGACAAATTGCCCCTGGGAAAACCCCTAAGGGAAAACTAGTTCTATAGATGAGGAATTATATTAAACTTCAGCAAATTAAGAGATACAAAATTCTTTGCCTCTCACTGGCAGAACTCTGACAACCTCTTGATTTCTCCCGCTGATATTCCCCACCGCTATCCCCACACTAACACTACACCCTTGCTAACACTGCAAAAATACTTCTCCAAAACTTTTTATTTCCAAATGACCCAATGACCCCTTTTTATACTACCCTATTGGAAAAACCAACGATCGAGATTAAATCAAACCAACGGCTGAGATCAAGACAACTCGACAGCCAATAATAGAATTGGTTGCAAGGTGTCCAAAAGGGAATCACTAAAATTAGTAAATAATTATCCTTGCAACAACTATTTACTAATTCTTGGAAAATGGACAAACAGCTGTCCAAACTACCCATAACTAATGCTACTATACATAAATAAGGACGAATAGCTGTCCAAGCTACCCATAAATACTACTGCTATTTCCGGGTCAGAAATAACAGTTGTCCAACTAACAATAATCAACACTCCCTCTTAGCGAGGAAGTTGTTCTGCATGACACCCATCTTATCTCTGAAGAAGATAAATTTGGCCTTTCCCAAAGCCTTCGTCAGAATGTCTGCTACCTGCTCATCTGTAGGTATGTATTGTAGTCGAACAATACCTCATTGTACACAATCCCTGATGAAGTGATATCTAAGATCTATATGTTTAGACCTATCATGAAACACTGGATTCTCAGACAACTTGATGCAATTCTGATTAGCACAATGTATCACAGTAGTCTCAACCTTCTGACCAAACAAGGCTACTAACAACTTCTGAAGCCATATAGCTTCACATGTCGCCATGTTAGCTGCTATGTATTCTGCTTCTGCTGGACTTAGAGCCACAAACTTCTGCTTCCTGCTAAACCAAGATACAACTCTTGACCCCAAACTAAAACAACACCCTGAAGTGCTCCTTTTGTCCGTTGTACTTCCTGCCCAATCTGTATCAGTATAGCCTATCAACTTGATACCTTCACCTCGAAAATATCTGATCCCATACTCGAATGTACCATGCAAGTAACGTAGCACATGCTTAGATGCTATCCAATGCATTCTCTTTGGTTCAACCATGAACTGCAAATGCTATATCTAGCCTAGTGTTGACCAAATACATAAGCGAACCAATCACCTGTCTATATAAAGTGGGATCTACATCCTTCTCCTTAGTTGTATCTACCTTCCTCCAATTCATGATCATGGGTGTAGACATGGCTTTGCAATCCTCTATCTCGAATTTCTTCAAGATTTCAATGCAATATTTCCCTTGACCAAGGAATATCTCCCCATCTGTCTGCCACACTTCCATGCCTAGAAAGTAGTGCATAAGTCCTAAATCCTTCATCTCAAACTCATATGCAAGGTTCCTCTTGCAATCCACTATGAGCCCTAGTGAACCTGTAAGAAACACGTCATCCACATAAAGAACAAGAATGAGAATCTCACCCCCAACCACCAAGTAGTAGAGGTTAGCATCTGCTTCACTCTTCACAAAGCCCATTTTCTGCAAGTATGTATCAATGTGTTCATACCATGCTCTAGGAGTTTGCTTGAGTCCATACAATGCTTTCTTCAATCTGCACACGTGGATCTCTTTGCTATATGCTACAAAGCCTTCTGGTTGTTCTATGTATACCTCCTCCTTCAACTCACCATTAAGGAATGTTGTCTTAACATCCATTTGATGGATCTGTCATCCCATCTATGCTGCAAGTGAGATTACATTTCGTATAGAAGTATACCTGGCAACTGGAGCAAATGTCTCCTCATAGTCTATTCCCTCCTTCTGAGAGAACCCCTTTGCCACGAACCTCGCCTTGTATTTCTCGATGCTACCATCTGCACCGTGTTTTATCTTATAGATCCAGTGTGATCCAACTACATCCCTATCTGTTGGTCTAGGTACTACCTCCTACACATCATTTTGCATTATTGAAGAATATTCCTCAACCATAGCATCTCGCCATACCTGATGTTCTGCAGCTTCCTAATAGCTAGAAGGCTCACTATCTACCAACTGACTAACTTATGCCACATAGTCATTGAACTTGGCTGGTTGTCTTCGCTGTCTAGTACTCTTCCTAGGAGCTCCCACAAACTCCTGAGTATCCCTTTGTGTATCTGGAACCACATGGTTCCCGCTGCCAACTGTAGAGGATGAAATGTCAACCTCTAAGTCTGGTAGATGCATTTCCTGTTGCACCTGTTGCTCCATACTCTGTGAATCTTTACTAACTGGGTCTACACTCGTACTGGTAACTGTACTTGAGCTTTGCTGCCCTTGACTTGGTCTTGGAGCTTCTGTTGGCTACTCACTCTAATCATTTGCTAGCAAATCTCTAGATCTCCTGAATGCCTTGTCCTCCATGAACTTGACATCCCGTCTGACAATAATTCTTTTAGTCCCTGGAATGAAAATCTTATATGCCTTTGAGGTCTCACTGTACCCAACAAAGTACCCCCTCTCTGTAGTCTAATCTAACTTTGTACGTGTATCTCCAAGAATATGGCAATATGCCAAACTCTCGAATATCCTAAAGTGACTAACATCTAACTTCTTCCCTGTGAAAGTCTCCTCTGGTGTCATCTTCCCTAGCACCTTGTGTGGAACTCTATTTTGAATGTAGATTGTTGTATTACACGCCTCTGCCCATAAGTAACGGGGCATGTCCTGGTCATGTAGCATAGCTCTTGCTGCCTTCGATATAGAATGGTTCTTCCTCTTAGCAACTCCATTCTGCTGTGGATTGTAAGGAACAATTCATTCTCTCTTGATTCCTTCTCTGGTACAGAACTCCTGGAAGACATTTCCTTTGTACTCGCCTCCATTGTCTAACCGAAGAACCTTTATCTTCTTTCTTGTCAAATTCTCCACAAGAACCTTGAACTCTTGGAATCGACTGAAAACCTCATCCTTAGTCTTCAAGAAGTATATCCAGGTCTTTCTAGAGATGCTTTCGCAAACTTCCCCAACACACATCCCTTACATACATCGTCATGCTCTGTGCTCACCTCTAGAACACCTGTCACCGTCTCACGAAGCAATCTAAGTGCTCCATGATGAATATGGCCCATCCTCCTATGCCATAGCTCTCCAAGATCTCTAGGATTACTGTTGCTCATGAGTGCCTTAGGAGTATCAAACTACAATCTATAAAGGCAACCACTCCTAACTCCAATAGTTATGGGTGATTTCCAATCCTTGTGCTTAATCAACACATTTGTCCATCTAAAGAGTACATTATACCCCCTATCTTGAAGAACAGATACAGAAATCAAATTCATACTTAAGCCTGGCACATATAACACATCATGAAGTGGAATTTTCTTTCCATTCTCCCTCTGAAACTGAACAGTCCCTTTCCCAACAGGGTTGGGTTTGGACAAGTTTCCCATAGAAATCTGGATGTTGGTGTCCTCCTCCTTGTAACTGGAGAAGTACTCTCTAACTCCTGTCATATGAAATGACGCCCCACTATCTATATACCAAACACACTATGAGGTTGAGCTAACCATACAAGCTATGAGTACAAACTCATTTTCCATTCTACTAGAGAGTTCTTCCACACTTGCTGAAGTTGCCACCTGTTTCTTACCCTTCTTTCTCTCCAGGCAATCACTGACATAATGGCCAAACTCGTGACATCCAAAGCACTTGACCTTAGAAAGGTCCTTCTTCTTCTTCTCACTTTGTGAATTTGATCCTTTGCTAGATCCCTTCTTTGCTTTCCCTTGACTCGCTAGGGCAACGTTCTCTTGTTCCATCTCATTTTTCTGACTCTTGTTGGCCCCATTGACAAGACTTAGTCTAAACTCCTCCTGAGTGAAATCAATCCATAGTCGATCCCAACTCGGTAAAGTATCTCGTCCACTGACAACTTGAAAAAAGACACTCCATTGTTTAGTAAACCCATTTAGGGCTATTCTCACTAGCTTGTCATCACTAGGGCTATCTCCAACAGTTGTTAACTCATCCTTGACAAGTCTGAGCCTGGTGAGGTAACTTGTGACGTCTTCTCCCTGATTCATTCGAGTATTCTTTAGCTTCTCTCTGAGAATCAACTTCCTGTTGGTGGTAGCATTCTGGTATAGATTTAGAATGGTGTCCCACATCTTCGTCATATCTATCTCTACGATATGTGGAACAATATGATCCTTAACACCATCAAGGATAATCCTCCTCGCTTTAGCATCGTCCTTTCTATATGTTGCAAGTTGGGTTGCATCCATTGGTACATGTACAACATTGGTAGCATAATTCTTGATACCATTCTCTTCCAACAATAAAAAAATTCTGGCCTTCCAGACACCAAAATTTGAGACACCATCCAATCTATCTTGATCTCTCAAACCAGCTAAAGCCATCTCAAGGGATTAAAGCAATAATAAATCTAAAGAGATCAAAATTTCTTTCCTAGGGCAAAACTCTTCTACCCTTAACAACGCTCTGATACCATGTGAAAAATCAACTATTGCGGTCAGTGATTATTAATCTCCTATCGTAAACGATTATTAAACTGCTGAAAATAAATTCCCAACTAATATTGAAAAATAACATAACTGCAACTTCACTTATAAAATACGGAAAGAAATGAACAACACAATGAAAATATTTTTAGACAAATTGTCCCTGGAAAAACCCCTAAGGGAAAACCAATTCTACAAATGAAGAATTATATTAAACTTCAGCAAATTAAGAGATACAAAATTCCTTGCCTCTCACTGGCAGAACTCCAACAACCTCCTGATTTCTCCTGCTGATATTCCCCATTGCTATCCCCACGCTAACACTGTGCCCTTGCTAACACTGCAAGACATTTTGTTATCACTGCAAAAATGCTTCTCCAAAACTTTTTATTTCCAAATGACCCAATGACCCCTTTTTATACTACCTTATTAGAAAAACCAACGACCGAGATTAAATCAAACCAACGGCTGAGATCAAGACAACTCGACAGCCAATAATAGAATTGGTTGCAAGTTGTCCAAAAGGGAATCACTAAAATTAGTAAATAATTATCCTTGCAACAACTATTTACTAATTCTTGGCAAATGGACAAATAGCTGTCCAAACTACCCATAACTAATGCTGCTATACATAGATAAGGACGAACAACTGTCCAAGCTACCCATAAATACTACTGCTATTTTTGGGTCAAAAATAATAGCTGTCCAACTAACAATAATTAACACATAATAACATATAAGTGCTGGATGAAGTCAATTGATAATCCTTTGATAATCCTTCGGTATTCAAGAAAAACAATGCTTAAACAATGATTGTTTGAAATTTAGAAACATAAACTTGACAAACAATTTCCACATTTTGCATAAAAAGTTCAAGAATGTAATGTTCTATTCCAGAACTAAGCACCAAAACTCATGCCACAGTCTGTGATTTCAAACAGAGGCTATGGAGAGGGTTGTATAGATAGAACACGAGTGCATAATGAAAAGATTGAAAAGAATACAAATTGATAGTCCATACATTTAACACTGAAAAATAATTCTGCATTCACACTACTTTGTACAAGTAGAATAAGCTTTTGATAATATATGTCCTACAGTATCAAATATTTGTACTCAAATGATTTTCAGAAATTGCTAGTTTTACAATGCAAATCATGGAAAGGAAGGCATGATCGGTGACTTAACATGAAATTTGCCTGCTAGATTTCTAGTAGTAGGCTAATCGTTCCGTCAAAAACATAAAAATAGAGAAATATCTGGCCGAGGCAAGCCGAGTTGAGCTACTACAACATATTTCATGCACTAGACCTACTGCTTTACCATGAAAAAAAATCTTGGAGCAGCCAAAACGTGTGAAGTATACATCTATTTTCATACCTATTTATCTATACACAGTAATGCCTCGAGTAAAACCTCATAAATTACAAGATAACTTAATCTGAATTGCATACTTGTCTCAAAATAGAAAACCTTCCTCACGACGACTTAAATTCGCCATAAAGACCTACACTATTATGTCCCTTGGAAGGCCCCGAGGGAGGAATGCAACTTCCTTAAATCAGAAACCTGAATCTGTGATAAAATTCCCCAGACAATTCCGCAACATTTGCTCACAAAGTTTATAGTCTCAACTATACTTATGTGTAACAAGTGCATTTCATGCATTGAACCCTATAACATGACTCAAAAAGTTTTTAGTCTCGTCTACCATCAAATAATTTACAAAGTCCTTGCAATAAATACATAAAAGGAAAAGATTTATTGTCTCATCTGAAATTATAGTCCTACTATAAGAATGTACATAATGGAAGACATTGAAAATATAATGTTGTCAATGGACCCTTGGTCTATAGGTAAAGTTGAATGTCTCACAAAGAGCCCACTAGGGATCGAGTGCAAGGCTTGAAGACATCATAAGAGATGAGGCCATGATCATGCTCTAGGCGAATTTGGTAGTGTGGCAGCATGGATGATTCTTAGTCCTTGGCTCTTAGTCGAAGAGGTTTCAGACACGCGTGGACCCATCTCAGTACCTAAAATTTGTTTGTGGATGACCTCCATCAAAAAAAAAATAGCATTATTATTGTTTTCCATAAAGCAATACTATAATTCTTTATTTTTCTATTTTAAAAACTTCATTTATCTCTAATTTCATTGGTTGTTACAATTGTGTCTTATAAGATCCTTTTTAACATAATGGGAACTTTTCTCACTTCAATTTTTATTGAATATTTCTATCCAAGGTTTTAGTTTAAAAAGGAAACTTTTAATTTTTTTGGTTTCTAATAATTTCTTATATGAAGTTCCATCAATGATATGAATAGTTTTATACTTAGAGAAATTATTTTTAATGTCTATCACAAGTTTTTATTTTAATAGAAAGTTCAACTTTTGATTATTTTTAATACAATATTTTTCAATTAAAAAAATTATTTTTTATTCTTTCTAATAGAATTTGTTATTCAATAGAATTTTTTTTTTTAAAGATTTATTTTGTCAATAGATATTGTTTTGTATTTAGAAACTTTGTCTTGTTAGAGGTTTGTTTTTCTTTATAAATCTATTGTCATACTACACACAAACTATTTTGAAAGTTTTTGATGGAGACAAAGGTTAGAAGACAATATTTTATTTTTCAATGATGAATGTTGAATAATATATCATTTTACTTATATTTATCTAATGGTTTTTCATATTATATTTAAATAATAGTTTTTTGTTTTGTAGATGCATAAGGCAATACTATTGTATTGGCTAGTAGTCAATTAATCTCCAACAATCAAAATAGTTTATTATTATTTATTGTAAGATAGATTACCTCTCTCAAAAGTTAATTTTACAATTCTTTATTTTTCTATTTTAAAAACTTCATTTATCTCTAATTGCATTGGTTGTTACAATTGTGTCTTATAAGACCCTTTTTTACAGAATGGAAACTTTTCTCACTTCAATTTTTACTAAATATTTCTATCCAAGGTTTTAGTTTAAAAATGAAACTTTTAATATTTTCTTATATGAAGTTCCGGCTATGATATGAATAGTTTTATACTTGGAGAAAGTATTTTTAATGCCTATAACAAGGTTTTATTTTAATAGAAAGTTCAACGTTTTATTCTTTTTAATACAATGTTTTTCAATAAAAAAAATCTATGTTTTATTCTTTCTAATAGAATTTTTTATTTAATAAAAGTTTCTATTTTTTTAATATTTACTTTGTCAATAGATATTGTTTTGTATTTAGAAACTTTGTCTTGTTAGAGGTTTGTTTTTCTTTAGAAACCTATTGTCATACTACACACAAACTATTTTGAAAGTTTCGATGGAGACAAAGGTTAGAAGACAAGGTTTTATTTTTCAATTATGAATGTTGAATCATATATCATTTTAACTATAGTTATTTAATAGTTTTTAAAATTATATTTAAATAATAGGTTTTTGTTTTGCAGATGTTGTAAACAAGATTTCTGGTGACTTAGTAAATTGATTTTACATGATTTGTTAATAGTTGTTTACCATCAACTAAATTTTTTATAAAAATATTGTGATTCCAAAGACAACAAAATGGAGGTTATCAAATAGGAAAATACCCAACAATCAAACAAATTATTAGATTTAAAATTCAAGTTGTTAGAAGGATCAAATTCCTATCGTTTAAGTGTGACAAGATTTAGTGAAATAACCTATATAGAACATTCTTGTTTCTTTAAAATTTGTCATCTTACCATACTAGCCAATTATTACAATTTACATTAAACATTGGCATCCCTTTAGAATTTAGGATGACTTGCCTAAAACTTTTGAAAAAGCAAAAATCCTTACCCGTAGTTATACAAAAGTTTAATAGAATCTCCTATTAGAACAATGTAACATTATCAAGCTACCTCTCAAAATAATAATGAAAATTCTCATTAATATATTAAAAAATTCTTGGACATGATACCATTAAAAACTCATTGCTCAACCATGATAAAAAAGGTTGCTCTTCATATTGTCTACTCCTCTTCTTGGCATAAAAAAATGATTCTTGTTGAATTTATATAAAGGATGAGGTTGCTCATTTGTCACAATCTTGAACTGCACTTCATATGTTTTTCCTTCAAGAAGAATGTTGTTGCTATCATTCTTATTTTGTAGAAAAACTTTAATATGATAATTAACCTACCAAAATAAACAACTTTAGTGTACAATTTAAATACAAACTTAAATATCAATGACCAACCCTTCTAAGGAAAAAAATTTGAATAACTATCTATCAATCTAATACTTTTGAGCAATATTTTTAACAATGTTACTAGTCTCCACTACTTATGTAAAATAATATATTATATTTATAAATTTGAATGATTTATTATATATATTTAAAATACAATTGAAATCTTAGGATTGTAATTTTTTTCTCTCTACAATCTAATTCAATACTATTAATTAATGGCAAGTGCTAGCCACTACGTGGCACTTGTTTACACTATATATTCAACACTAAAAATGATTAACTAGTGAAACTCAAATTCCATTTGATGCAATCTCATGATATCCATTTGTTTCAACTATTTTTACTTGCTTGGACTACAACACTACATTTTGTAAGCTACATGATTGAATTTTAGTTTTTTTCAAGTTAACTAAAAGGGTATGTGTAGGATCATGGTGTGCCAAAAAGTGGCGATGTGAAAAAAAAAGAGTTTGAAGACGCCTAAAAGCGCTTCAAAATCTACTCTAACTTTTTTTCACCTATCCAGGAACCAAACCTGGAAGATAAGGCCGAGCCTTATCGGATATCCGATATAATATCGGATATCTGATTTGACATTGGATATCTGACATGTGAAACTATTACTATGCCACTATTATTATTATTATTTAATATTATTATAATTATTATTATTATTATCATATAATAGTATGATATATTATTTAATATTAATATTTACTACATGATATTATTATTATTTAATATAATATTATTATTAAATAATAATAAGATATAATAATAATATTATATTAAATAATAATAATATCATATTAAATAATATATCATACTATTATATTATAATAATAATATTATAATGTATTATATTATAATAATATAATATAATATTTAATATATTATAATATATAGTAATGTAATATTATATATATATAAGATATAATATAATAATAAAAAGTAATATCTTATAATATAATATATAATAAAAAGTATAATATATTATGAATTATAATAATATAATATTATAATAATATTATTATATAATATAATATTTTATATTATAATATATAGTAAATTAATATAATATATATAAAATATAATAAAAATATATATAAAATGTAACATAATGTAATATATATTATATGTTATATGTTTTGGGACATATCGGATATCCGATATAGTATCAGATATCCGATACCTATTGCATTAGATCAATAAAATCACAAACCTGTGGGCCCTCATTTTACGTGAATTTGGGGCCAGTATTACCACTATGGATCGGACATCGGATACGAGATCGGATATCAGATATTCGGGTTTTTTTTTTTCCCCCAACTCATTTTGAACCTAAATTTAATAGATTTTAGGATAATTTTATTTGTTTTAGTTGAATGTAGGGTTTTTTTGACAAAAATGGTTAAAATTTAGATTTTTTTTTAATATATAATACATTTTGCAATTCAATAGGAATGGCTGATCAAAATGATGACACTGAGGCAGGGAATAATATTCCTCATAACCCACCACCAAACGATCTAGTATCCCCACAAAACCATCCACCAAATGATCCTCTACCTCCTCAAAACCCTCCTCGAATCGAGGATTTGATAAATGAAAATCTCACCGAGTTGAGAGGTTTGCTTAGAACATATAATAATGTACCTGCACTGGCTCCTATGTTATCCATGTTAAACACCATAGTGGATAACATTGAAACCCTTATGAACCAACAAAATGCCGCTCTTCGTTGGCGTGATGAAATGCACCATATGTTTGATGATGGTTTGGATTATGATGAGGTCGCAGCCCTCAACATAACCAAAGACGATTTGGCTAGCCCTTTTGCTAACCCAAAAACGGGTATACCAGTTGACCCAAAAAAAACCAAACTATCGATTAAATGGTGCCAAATGACGCCATACGTGCAAATTTTTGGGATCGTTGGTGGAAGGTCTTTGATATCCCTCCACATGGCAATTTAAACATACCATTTTATTTCCTTCGAAAATTATATGCAGAATTTGTGTTGAAACTTAAAGTGAACTATTGGAGCATGAAGCCCAACATGGGCTTAGGACTAGGAGCTCCTCAGGATAGACCCTCTTCCCAGCGGAAGAAACTTGGCACTTTTGTCCCCCCCCCCTGATATCTCCCCCCCTCCTCGAGTGCAGCATCCAGATATTATGGTAGAGGCTAGCTCTCAAACCATCAGAGCCATTCATAAGCTGAGTAGCCTAATGATATCTTAGGCTAGGTCAGTCCCGCCTCCTCGTGTTGATGATGTTGGTGCCAGTTCATCATCGACTAGCTCATCACACGTTTGTGTGCCTCACACTTGCATTACATGCAAGAATATTTGCTTGGGTCCCATAGGTGATCTTCCTGAGTATCATTTTGTATTAGACGAGGATACACCAGACGCACGTGCAGAGGCTACAGACCTTGATGTGAGAGAGGAGGGGAATGCAGAGGCATGGACTCCTTCGGTGTCGGTACGTGTATACTTTTTTTTGTTATGACATATGCAATTTAAAGTTATTTTTTATAATAGAGTAATTTTAATTTTTAAGCCATACTGACATTTACATGTATGTGATCTTCATTCATGTTTAGTTGATGATCGAGGAGGAGCTCAGACAGATAGACGATGCTACACTCTCGGCCATTTCATTTGGCCTTGAGACATCTTAGGTACATTATGTTGTGTTCGCATTTTTTTTTCTATTTGATATTGTAGCATATATGGTTGCTAATCTTTCTTTTATCTTGCAGATACCACCTGCCTCAGGGGGACAAAGTGCGAGGGGTGAGCCAGCATGCACTGACAAAGGAAAGGTAATTAGATGTTTTCTAATTGATTAAATATCGATGCATTCTTGTAAAATGTTTGTGGTAATCTCATTTAATTACATTCTTTATTGTATATAGGGTGCGGCTACTAACGATGAGCCTGTATAGATTCGACGTCCTAGATCATCAGAGATTTCCATTCGCACAGAGAGCCCCATTGTATGTATAAGTATCATTTATTTTTTATTTTTCTTATTGATGCAGAGGAAAGTATGATTGTTGTTCCGTACAATTTCTGTGATTTTTTTCGTACCAATAATGATTCATGTCTTGCATATGTTTATTACAACTTAAGTAGGCTTATATGCACCTGTCCAACCGACCAAGTTGGTTACAAAGGTTTATTTAATCAAACAAATACCAAATTACTACTTTCTCTCCAAAACTAATATGACCGTTTGAATTTGAAATTAAAATTTCAAACTATAGTTTTTATGCATTCCCTAACTTTCTAAACTATTCCATTGACTCAAAATTGGTCATATGGATTTATTAAATGCAACTAAGTATGAAACTATCCTAAGACTACCCCATATGGCTCTTTTGGCCATTTTACATCATGTTGCCCTTAGGTCCTTACTAGGACTTTTATGACTTTTGTCTTTCAAAGTACATTTTTCATTACATAATTCCATTATTGGTTTTAATGTATCCCAATTAACAATCAATGATGTCTTTGATCCTCTATCTTCATCTGGTACCAAGGCTCTCTTAGATGATTTAATAGGTGCCCCTGCACCAAACACCCCACCTTCAAAGCAACTCTTGTCCCAAGAGTTAAGGGGTACTATCTTCTTTCCTCCCATCCTTCTAGAGGGATGTTTGCAACTTTGCACCTGCAATGTATTACCCTGCACACCTGCATACAAATCATTAGAAACAAAAAGCATTGGATCCTTGTTACCAATCATGGTAACCTTACTACCTACTGATTGTGAACAGTCATGTTTTATCCTTGACAAAGGTTGAATAACTTGTTGTCTGAGGTCATGTTGACCCTGTCTCTTATCCTCCATGGATATGTTCACTTCTTTGTTCACTCTCGTCACCAAAGGACACCATACTATTCCTATCATCACTCCTTTTGCTGTCACTGTCTGCTTGTAAGAAGAATTCTGAGTTTTGTCTTGAGCAATCTCATCCTTCATAACCAAAAGAGATGGATTCAGTGGCAGATCTTTCATATCATGATTACTCTCCCTCTGCTCCTGCAAGTCCACAAACTCTTTCTTTCCAAAACAAATAACTCTTTCCTCATCATGACCAGTGAAAGGATTTAGCTTAAACTTCACAGCATCTTTGTGTACTATATAAACATTTGATGAGCCAAAATGAATAGTGTTCCTTGAGGCTTGCCAAGGCCTTCCAAGGATTACATGACAGCATGTCATTAGAATGACATCACATATAACTTGATCTTTATATTCTCCTATAGAGAAATCCACTATCGCTGCTCCCTTACAACAATATTTTGTGCATCACTGACCGAAGATGCCCTATATGGTTTATCAATAGGATACTTCTTCAATCCTAGTTTATTTACCATTTCATAAGACACTAAATCATCAAAGGAACCAGAGTCTATTATCATCTTACAAATCTTACCATGGCTCATGCAATTTGTCCTGAAAATGGATGGTCTGGTCTCCTTTTGCTGCTGCATTTGTGGTCCTCTTCTCACCATCAAAGATTCTCCTTCAAGTTCAGGGTCTGCATTATCATACTTCTTTTCTTCCTCTTCTCCTTGGGTCAAGGTGACTCTCCTCTCCTCCTTCCTGAAATCCACACCTTTCTCAGGGCACTTGTAGGATTGATTGCCTACTCCTCCACATGTGAAGCATTTACCTATGAAAACACTATTACCTCTTCCACTTCCAAATCTTCCTCCCCTGAAACTTCCTCTTGTCTCAGATGTAATCTCTTTTCCTTTGTCTTTTTCTTGATTTTTTGAAGTGTCAAACTGACTTCTTACACCTCTTCCTCTCATTGTTCCACCTCCTCTCTGATTTTCTTGCCTCTCATTCTTTATTTTCAACTTCTCCTCTACTCGGATTGCCAACTGAAAACATTCTCCAAGTTTCCTTGGTGCATTCAATCCTATTTCATCTTTAATATTGTACTTGAGGCCATTAATGTATCTAGCCACCTTCTCATCTTCATCTTCTAGTCCTCCCCTAATACTCAGGGTATGGAATTGCTTAGTATAGGACATGACATCCATATCCCTCTATTTCAAATTATTCCTTCTTATCTTTATTTGGATTGCTAAATTAGATGGCAAGAATTAATTTCTCACCATGGTCTTCATTCTCTCCCAATCTGAAATCTTATTCAATCCCCTTTTGATGCAAAGTTTGCAGCAACTACCTTCCACAAGCCAATAAATGGATATCACAATCCAACTTAGGATTCTAGGACTTCTCACAAGTCCTCTTACCCACTTCAGGTATACTCAACCTCCAAGACAAACAAGGAAATCCCACTTCAAAAGCCTCACCAACTGTCACCAAAAATGGAGACAATCATGGACATACTTTTCCAACCCAAAATCATCAATTTGTTTGGTTCCACCAAACTCTCAACACACCTTTGCACTTCTAGGCGTACAAACCTTGTAACCTTCCAATTAGCTTCTTTGCACTTTTCTCCTAGTATCCCTTAACAGCATAGGGACTTCTCCATAGGTCCAAACACCCTTCTTGGCACCTTTTAAGAATCCAAAAGCTTTTGGGCTGATCTTGCTCCAACACCCTCCAAACTACTTCTTGGTACCTAGGCCTAGTTGATCAAGTTAGGCTAGGGCTTCAAGGAAGAATGGGCAAGGTGGGTTCCCAAGACCCAAAACACTTAAGGCAATCTCCAACACAGTCAATGCATCCAACTCCAGCACTCAAACTGATCAGAAGTGCGCTCAACCATGACTGTCACCAATTACCTTGCAAAAACCGATCAAGCACATGGGCTTGCTTGACCTAGGGCCGACTTGGAAAAATAGTTGTCCTTCTCTCCAAGCCTCCAACCTCTGGCATTATGTTGCCTAGTCTCCTAACTTGCATATCCCTCAGTTTTAGAGGGTGCCACCGGTGGGAATGCAAGTTAGGGATGCATTTGTGGAAGGGTCTAGGAAACAAGGATTTTCAGACCACCTTCTACTAAAATGCAGATAACTTTTAAACCCCAACTCCTTTTTGTGTCAAACCAAAACCAAAAGTTTCCTAACTCACCCTTGCAACTATTTCATACACTTAGCAATCATAAAAGTTTTGCACAGATCTGTACCAGCATAACAACCGAGCGATTACCAGTAAATTTCTAGAAAATTGAAGTTTTTATTGTTTTTTCTCCAAACCACCGGACACTCTGATCTCCCCCTTTCAACTGAGATCACATATGACATATATAAAGGTCTACATGACCATTGGAACAACCATATAGGCGTTCCCAACCATAAAACAAACAAACAACCACTTTTTGCTAATACTGTTTAGACTCTAAATACCCTATTCTAAGGCCTTTTGGTCCCATGGAGTCACTTGGTTTATAACCACACCAAAATGCTTTTGGGCCTTACATGTGCCTTTATTACAAAACATAGACCAACTTGTAAAATATGGACCAAACCTTTATTCCAACTTCCTAATCTACTTGAATCCTCGCTTTCATGGAGTGGCAAGGTGTCCAGCAACATAGATACTTGTTCCCCCCTGCCACATAGGTTAGGTACGCTGCACCACCTTTCCTCTCTCTCATTCTGAACACTAGTCCACCAAGTGACTGATGTTCCTCTCAGTCTTGCTTTTGCTACTTTTACCTTCTTATCTGCCTCTATGTCTTCAAGATCAAAGTAGTTCTCAAGGGCCTCTATCCACCCTAGCACTTCTTCACTATCCATTTTACCCTGGTATATTGGAAAATCAATATGGTTCTTTCCACCATTACCTTGTACTGCCTTAATGATTCTCATAAATCTCCTTTCTTCAGGATCATCTGTTGTCTCATGCTCTTGTCTTCTTCATGGTTCTCTCCATGATTTCTTCCTCTAACCTCTTCTCCTCTAGGTTCTTGCCTTTCCTTTTCTAAGGATTCTATCCTTGCAATAAGCTTCAACCTCTCTCTTCTCATCTATCTTTCTTCCCTCACTCTAGATGCTTCAAGTTCTCTCCTCTCTCTTTTCTCTCTTGCCAACTCTTCTCTCAATTCTTCAAGTTCTCTAGCCATTTGATTTTTAGGAGGCATTTTTACAACAAGTTTTCTTCCTTCCCAAGGGCCAACTCACTGATTCTCTTTCTTTCCTCACCAATAAATCTCTAGACACCACTTATGTACCTTTCAACTCTGGGACACACAAGGAGGAATTAGACACGCCAAGGCTTCAACAAAGGGACTAGCACACTAAGGATGACAAAGACTCCTAGATGACGAAAACTACAACTTATCTACTCCCAAAAGACCTTGTTGATGCTCTGATACCATTTGATGCAGAGGATGGGGGATCTAACCACAAACTTGCAAATTCAAGCACAATATGGACCCAACCCCTATGTTTCAATGGTGTTCCCAAATGCACACAATGCCACCAAAGACTCCAAACTTGGATTTACATTCACCAAGTGTTCCCTCCACCTCTACACACCTTTAAAAACTTCAACCAACATGATTCTAAGGTTTCCAAACCCACAAATCTTTAGTAGATGCAAAAGAGACCAGTTTTGCCCTTTACTAGGCTATTCTCTTCTTTGGATCAGCATACCCTATTTTCTTAATTTTTCTCCCAAACTTTCCAAAAAACCAAGAAAATAAACTAGCTTTTTAGATATTCTTTTTTGATTTTTATAACATATCCAAAAATCAGATATCACTCCTTTGGAAAGATTGTACGAAATAGGGCAGTTTGTCTCAGAATTAGGCCTAATTAGACCACTTTTACAAAGCAAGTACCCTTCAAACTTGCAATATGACTTAATCCTTTTTCATAGTCTCTATTAATGATCTAAATCAAAGTATTTTCAAGATTATAGGTCTTGGTCACACTCCTAAACACCCAAACTTCAAAACCCTCCTTAAAATGGCTTAAAAACTAGGGCCTGCTTGTTCAAACCCCAAAACTCAATTCTAGAACTTCTCCTTCAACATTCACCATGAATTTACATATCTAAGATGATATTACCACTCATTCCAATACCATAAAGCACTTACAAAACAAAGGATTCTTCAAGTTGCTCTTGAAAACCAAGCACTTTCATTCAATTTTCTTAGACAGTCCGTACAAATCTGACCCTCTAGGCCGTACAATCACAATTTATAAGTTTCAAGGGATGGTTAGTGACCCCCTTAACCACCTCCGATCAATTTCATTTGTTAACTCTTCATAAAATTTAAATTATGGAGTTTCCCTCCAAAAAACACATAACCTTTACTATTCAAATTTCTAACTATTAAACTATGCTTTTAATGGGCTTATTGAACGTTTTGACTTGTCTAATGACAAGATATGATCATGAAAACCTACATGAACCTACCAAATGACTCATCTACCATATGAAATCCTAAAATCCTATCTCATGCCCAATTACAACTTTTTTCCACATATGAGTCCAACATTATAACTTTGTATGCTTCCATGAGCCATAATTGGTGCAAGGATTGCCCAATTGACTTCAAGAGATGCTCCATGAACTCTATAATGCCTTGGATCTTCAATGTTCCCCTGATGAGTATGGGATGCTCCTGCATCACTTATCTTCATAAATAAATTCAAAACTAATTTCCATGATATTAACAACTACTATTTTGTATCTCATAGGAGACTCCTAGTGCACATGAGGTTCGACGGGACAGTTATGTAGATTTGATGACGCAACCACTCACTCCTGAGGAGGAGCCCACAATAGTAAGTTGTAGTTTGAATTCATGATTAAATATGTTATAAATTTAGCATGCTATGAATTATAATGTTATAGTTTGAATTGTAGATTCATTCGACAAAGGTATTTGAACATATACAGCCCACAATCAGAGAGGTACCAGCATTGCTGAGGGCATACGAGAGGACTCCTGATCGACGCAGGAGGTCGACGAGAGAGGTATTTATTATGAAATTTTGATAGTATTAATGTCCATTACGGAAAAGATCATTATGCATTTGAGTAATTCAATGTTAGATACATAGAATCATATAAATTTAGTAGTCTAACTTTGGGTTTTCCTTTTTTGTTTATGTAGGAGGCATCCAATCCACCTAGTGCAGCGAAGAGGCTGCATTTTGATCATCCACCAGCACCCTAGGATAGTATAGTTTTTGTAGGATGCATCATGAGACATTTTGAGATGGCATATGCCACATTGTGTACAGAAACATTGATATTATACACATTCTGATGGCATGATCAGCCACATTTTGTATATGGATCTATGTATTTTGATATATATTTGAGTACTTTGTCTATGGATACATGATCTTTGATATATATTTGTATTAAAATTTGTCTCTGGATACATGTATTTTGATATATATTTTTGTCATTTATGTGCACAATGATATACATATTAATTTAGTATCTAGTATTGTTCAATTTATCATGGATCATGTGTCATGCCCTAAATTTTACTAGTAAAAACACAACAATTTTTTTTTTTTTTTTTGTAGCTTATGAAGTCGCATAAGAAATTACATATTGTAAAACAAGGTTATCATTGAATAGGAGTTCAAGACTCATGTGGATAGTGTCATTCGGTTGTAACATTTTAGTCACAAGTGGTTTTCAAATAGATTGGATGACAGTCTAGTTCAAGTTAGTGTCACGAATCAAACGAGCAAGTTCAAGATACAACACTCATAAATCAACAACTGATATAATAGTGCCAATGGGAAAAGTCTCCTTACACGTTCTAAATTGTTGATCCAACCACTGAGACCTGTGACTATGTCTTGCATACTTGTAAAAAAGATTTGCCTTGAAATCTGAAATAAAATTAGCCACACTGATATCTTTTCCAACCAATTCACATCTAGAGCTCTCACTCCCACTCTTCAATGTGTATTTCACCATTTCATATACCCTTTTTTTTAGTATTGTCTTTCCAAGATCTTGTTCGCACCCCTCATGGAAACATGTGTCAAACTTGGATAAGCCACCACATTCTGAACACTTATCATTTAAGCAAGCATTTCTATAAAAGGAACAAACATCAACTCTACGACATAAGAGTTGATCTAGCAAGTCTCTTGATGATTTTGGAAGCCCACTAGCCCCACAATCCTCCAACATTTCTTTACTATGCAAAGTAGAATGGATGGAGCATAATAGTTCATGGTGCATAGAAAACTCAACATGATATTTGCAACAACATGTATTTCGAATTTTGAGTGGCACACAAAAAAATGGCTTTAGAGATTCAAAAGCCCTTTGTGATATATGAAGACTTGGATGACTCTCTCTAAATTGTTTGAACAACATAGTTTGACTTACCTCTAAATGGTGTTTAGGATCTGGCGTGCGATCTCTAATGCCAATTCTCAACTTTAAGACATCTTTAGCATTGGGTGATACTCGTGAGTTAGAGTGCCAAAATTGTGTAATTTCTTCCTTCACATTGTCGGATAGCTTCTTATCAAAACGTGGAAGTCTCCCACCAAATGCCCATGTTTCATTTTGAAGAGGATCATCAATTTTCTCTCGTCGACTAAGTGCTCTTCTCAAAGTAGTACGATTTAGATTCAAATCAATACAAGTTTGTCTCATATATCTACCCTTTCTCAAATGATGACTTACCAAAGAGGTTGTAATGACCCTTCGAGCAGCTCTATTATCCTTCTCTCTGGTATTTTTCCCAATGCTATTGAGAGCATTGAAAAGATTCTTCACAATAATGGCATTTCTTTCTAACTTTTTATTGACACGAATCTTCAATTTGGAAAGCATAGGTCTCATCTTTTGCATCTTTAATAAGTGCATGAAAAGCTGACATTGCTCTACCACTGTCTTGTTGCCGAAAAAAATCTGATATAGTCTTGAAGCCCATAACCAAATGGTTCTTTCTAATTTTTTTCCTTCCAAACTAGGAATAATCATTTCATCAATTTCAATTATCCATTTTGGTGTTTTAGAACCTTCATGTCGATTATAATTAGGAGATATGTAAGGTTCTTATGCATTAGGTTCCTATGCATTGTCATCTTCGACATGGTCAATTATGCAATTTGGATTATGACTTGGTGGCATTTTTTCTTCAAAATTTTCATTCTCCAAATTTTCAATTTCGGCATCATTGTTTTCAATAGGTACATTTTCATTCCCCAACTGTACATATTCATTATCTAACTCTATGATTTCACCTTCGATTAATTCATCATCAACTTGACTGATATTTAGCATACCTTGTCTTTTTCTTTGGTGTTCCATTTTGTCCCTTTCCCTATATGCCACAATGTCTTCATTGGATATCTTCCTTTTGCGTTTATCCTTTCGACAACTGCTGCTACCCATTCAGATGACAAATTCGAACACCTAAGGTTATATTTTAATTTTTTTTTGATTAGTTGGGCCCCAAAATGTGACTTTTTCCAAAACTCATGAAAATAGAAGTGAAAAAGTGATGTTGTCGAGTCTGTAGTAATAGGAAATTATTGGGAATTAGTGCCAGTAAAATCAGATATCTGATTCAAGATCGGATATCCGATTTGAAATCGGATATTCGATTATGTAAAAAGAGTTTTTGGGGGGGAAACTTGCTATAATTTCCCTCCTTTGCCATAATTATATTAATATTATGAAAATCATTGGAGGGAAACCGAATTTGGTTTATTACTAAGCTAATAGTATAGTAATATTAATATATAATAGTATCAATAGTATAATAGTATTAAATATAGAAATATTAATATATAGTATTAATATAGCTATAGTATCAATATTATTATTATACACATAATAGTATTAATATTATTACTATAGATATAATAGTGTAAATATTTAGTGTTTATTTATATTATTATTATTATTATGCTACAATATAGTATTAATATATATATTATTATTATAGCTATAATAGTATTATTATTATTACTATAGATATAATAATATTAATATTTAATTTTTATTTATATTATTATTATTATTATCATAAAATAGTATAAATAGTATATATATCCTTTCATTTTTTAACCCATATACATACGAACGATTCGAATATGTTCCTATTGGTCCTAGGACCCCTAGGGACATATGTCATCGATTAATGGGTCAAAAGGGGTCATAGGTCACCCTTTGACCTATATGAATGATTCGAATATGTCCCTAGGGGTCGTAGGACCTCTAGGGACATATGTCGTCGTTCAATGGGTCAAAAAGGGTCATAGGTCACCCTATGACCCCATTTGACCCATATGGCCCATTAGAAAATATGTCCCTAGGGGTCTTAAGACCCCTAGGGACATATGTTGTCATTTAATGGGTCAAAGGGAGTCATAGGTCACCCTATGTCTCCCTTTGACCCATATGAACGATTCAAATATGTCTGTAAGGGTCCCATGACCCCTAGGGACATATGTCATCATTTAATGGGTCAAAGGGAGTCATAGGTCATCCTATGACCCCCTTTGAACCATAGGAATGATTCGAATATGTCCCTAGGATTCCTAAGACCTCTAGGGACATATGTTGTTGTTTAATGGGTCAAAGGGGGTCATAGGTCACCTTATGACCACGTTTGACCCATATGAACGATTCGAATATGTCCTTAGTGGTACTAGAACCCCTAGGGACATATGTCATCATTTAATGGGTCAAAGGGGGTCATAAGTCACCCTATGACCCCCTTTGACCCATATGGCCCATTTGAATATGTCCCTAGGCGTCCTAGGACCCCTAGGGACATATGTCGTCGTTTAATGGGTCAAAGGGGGTCATAAGTCACCTTATGACTCCTTTTGACCAATTTGAACAATTTGAATATGTCCTTAGGGGTCTTATGACTCCTAGGGATATATGTTGTTGTTTAATGGGTCAAAGGGAGTCATAGGTCACTCTATGACCTCCTTTGACCCATATGAACAATTTAAATATGTCCTCAGGGGTTCTAGGACCCCTAGAGACATATGTCGTCGTTTAATAGGTCAAAGGGGGTCACAGGTCACCCTATGACCCTCTTTGACCCATATGAACGATTTGAATACGACCTTAGGGGTCTTAGGACCCCTAAGGACATATGTTATCGTTTAATGGGTCAAAAGAGGTCATAGGTCACCCAATGACCCCTTTTGACCCATATGAACGATTCGAATATGTCCCTAGGGGTTATAGGACCCCTAGAGACACATGTCATTGTTTAATGGGTCAAAGGGAGTCATAGGTCACCCTATGACCCCCTTTGACACATATGAAAAATTTGAATATGTCCCTAGGGGTTCTAAGACCCCTAGAGACATCTGTTGTCATTTAATGGATCAAAGGGGGTCATAGGTCACCCTATGACCCCCTTTGACCGATATGAACAATTTGAAATGTCCCTAGGGGTTCTAGGACCCCTAGAGACATATGTCATCATTTAATTGGTCAAAGGGGGTCATAGGTCACCTATGACCCCATTGACCCATATGAACAAATATGTTCCTAGGGGTCCAAGGACCCCTAGTGACATATGTCGTCGTTTAATGGGTCAAAGAGGGTCATAGGTCACCCTATGAACCCCTTTGACCCATATTACCCATTCGAATATGTCCATAGGGGTTCTAGGACCCCTAGAGACATATGTCATCGTTTAATAGGTCAAAGAGAGTCATAGGTCACCCTATGACCCCCTTTGACCCATATTACCCATTCGAATATGTCCCTAGGGGTCCTAGGACCCCTAGGGACATATGTCATCATTTAATGGGTCAAAGGGACCTATGAGCCCCTTTGACTCATATTACCCATTTGAATATGTCCCTAGGGGTTCTAGGACCCCTAGAGACATATGTCGTCATTTAATGGGTCAAAGGGGGTCATAGGTCACCCTATGACCCCCTTTGACCCATATGAACGATTCAAATATGTCCCTCGGGGTCTTAGGACCCGTAGGGACATATGTCATCGTTTAATGGGTCAAAGGGGGTCATAGGTCACCCTATGACCACCTTTGACCCATATGAATGATTCAAATATGTCCCTATGGGTCCTAGGACCCCTAGAGACATATGTCGTCATTTAATGGGTCAAAGGCGGTCATAAGTCACCCTATGACCCCCTTTGACCCATAGGAACAATTCAAATATGTCCTTAGGGGTCCTAGGACCCCTACGGACATATTTCATCGTTTAATGGGTCAAAGGGGGTCATAGGTCACCCTATGACCCCTTTTGACCCATAAGAATGATTCGAATATGTCCCTAGGGGTCCTAAGACTCTTAGGGACATATGTCATCGTTTAATGGGTCAAAGGGGGTCATAAGTCACCCTATGACCCCCTTTGACCCATATAGCCCATTCGAATATGTCACTAGGGGTCCTAGGACCCCTAGGGACATATGTTGTCGATTAATGGGTCAAAGGGGGTCATAGGTCATGTGACCTATGACCCCCTTTGACCCATAGGAATGATTTGAATATGTCCCTAGGGGTCCTAGGACTCCTAGGGACATATGTCGTCGTTTAATGGGACAAAAAGGTCATAGGTCACCCTATGACCCGCTTTGACCCATATGAACGATTCGAATATGTCCCTATGGGTCCTAGGACCCCTAGGGACATATGTCATCGTTTAATGTGTCAAAGGGGGTCATAGGGTGACCCCTTTGACCCATATGAACGATTCGAATATGTCCTTAGGGGTCCTAGGACCCCTAGGGACATATGTTGTCGCTTAATGGGTCAAAGGGGGTCATAGGTCACCCTATGACCCCCTTTGACCCATATCAACGATTTGAATATGTCCCTGTGGGTCCTAAGACCCCTAGGGACATATGTCATCACTTAATGGGTCAAAGGGGGTGATAGGTCACCCTATGACCCCCTTTGACCCATAGGAACGATTCAAATATATTCCTAGGGGACATATGTCATCGTTTAATGGGTCAAAGGGGGTCATAGGTCACCCTATGACCCCCTTTGACCCCATATGAACGATTCAAATATGTCCTTAGGGGTCCTAAGACCCCTAGGGACATATGTTGTCATTTAATGGGTCAAAGGGGGTCATAGGTCATGCTATGACCCCCTTTGACCCATATGAACGATTCGAATATGTTCCTAAGGGTCGTAGGACCTCTAGGGACATTTTTTGTCGTTCAATGGGTCAAAAAGGGTCATAGGTCACCCTATGACCTCCTTTGACCCATATGGCCCATTCGAATATGTCCCTAGGGGTCCTAGGACCCCTAGGGACATATGTTATCATTTAATGGGTCAAAGGGGCTCATAGGTCACCCTATGTCTCCCTTTGACCCATATGAACGATTCGAATATGTCTATAGGGGTCCCATGACCCCTGGGGACATATGTCATCGTTTAATGGGTCAAAGGGAGTCATAGGTCACCCTATGACCCCCTTTGACCTATAGAAATGATTCGAATATGTCCCTAAGATTCTTAGGACCCCTAGGGACCTATGTCATCATTTAATGGGTCAAAGGGGGTCATAGGTCACCCTATGACCACCTTTGACCCATGTGAATGATTCAAATATGTCCTTAGGAGTACTAGAACCCCTAGGGACATATGTCATCGTTTAATGGGTCAAAGGGGGTCATAAGTCACCTTATGACCCCCTTTAACCCATATGGCCCATTCGAATATGTCCCTAGGGGTCCTAGGACCCCTAGGGACATATGTCGTCGTTTAATGGGTCAAAGGGGGTCATAAGTCACCCTATGACCCCCTCTAACCAATTTGAACAATTTGAATATGTCCTTAGGGGTCTTATGACCCCTATGGTTATATATGTCATCGTTTAATGGGTCAAAGGGAGTCATAGATCACCTTATGACCCCTTTTAACCCATATGAACAATTTGAATATGTCTCTAGGGGTTCTAGGACCCCTAAAGACATATGTCATCGTTTAATGAGTCAAAGGGGGTCATAGGTCACCCTATGACCCCCTTTGACCCATATAAATGATTCGAATATGTCTTTAGGGGTCCCAGGACCCCTAAGGACATATGTCGTCGTTTATTGAGTCAAAGGGGGTCATAGGTCACCTTATGACCCCCTTTGACCCATATGAACGATTCGAATATGTCCCTAGGGGTTATAGGACCCCCAGAGGCATATGTCATCATTTAATAGGTCAAAGGGGGTCATAGGTCACCCTATGACCCCCTTTGACACATATAACAATTCAAATATGTCCTTAGGGGTTCTAGGACCCCTAGAGACATATGTCATCATTTAATGGGTCAAAGGGGGTCATAGGTCACCTATGATCCCCTTGACCCATATGAACGATTTGAATATGTCCCTAAGGATCCTAGGACCCCTAGAGACATATTCGAATCGTTCATATGGGTCAAAGGGGGTCATAGGTCACCCTATGACCCCCTTTGACCCATATGACCAATTCGAAATGTCCCTAGGGGTTCTATGACCCCTAGAGACATATGTCATCGTTTAATGGGTCAAAGAGGGTCATAGGTCACTTATGACCCCCTTGACCCATATGAGCGAATATGTTCCTAGGGGTCCAAGGACCCCTAGCAACATATGTCGTTGTTTAATGGGTCAAAGAGGGTCATAGGTCACCCTATGACCCCCTTTGACTCATATTACCCATTTGAATATGTCCCTAGGGGTTCTAGCACCCCTAGAGACATATGTCATCATTTAATGGGTCAAAGAGAGTCATAGGTCACCCTATGACCCCCTTTGACCAATATTACCCATTCGAATATGTTCCTAGGGGTCCAAGGACCCCTAGGGACATATGTTGTCATTTAATGGGTTAAAGGGACCTATGACCCCCTTTGACTCATATGTATTAATATGTATACATATTTAATATAATAGATATGTATATTATTAACATATATAATATACTTATGACGTTATTATATATATAACATACATATTAATATTATAATATATAATATGTATTATATATATATATATATTACGTTATTATATTTTGTAAAAATAATAATAATATAAATTATATTTATAGATTGTAATAAGATTAACATAATATATTATTATATATTGCTAGATTATATTTTATATCTTTACATTACGTATATATATATATATATATATATATATATATATAATGTATTAAAATACGTCTTTACATAGTAATATAAGTGAAAAAACTTATAAATAATAAGCTATGATGTTTAAACCCAATTTTCCCTCCAAAATGAGTTGGGATTTTGAATTTGTCAATCGCAACATATCGAATATCGGATTAATAATCTATATCGGATATCTGATTTGAAATCGAATATTCAATTAGGCTTGGTATTTACCAAGCCTACCCGGTCAACCCAAAAAACATGTTTGAAGAGGGTTTTAGTGATACTCAGACTTTGGGTAGCCATCTGACAATGTTATTTTGATTGAAATTGAATAAAACGAAAAGGGTTTTTTAATATCGCTCTCTAGATTCCATCAATATAATTTTTGTCAAATTTTGAGTTTGATAAGTATTTATTAGTTAATTATCAATGAAGATAATTGTAAAGTGCTGATTGACATACTGATTGAAAAATAGCTATAACTTTCAAACGGTATAACATTTTTTAAATCTAAAAGTTGCGTCAAATTCTATACTTCGGCTAGTATACGAAAAAAATAAATTTAAATTTGGTAAAATTTTCTATTAGTTAGAGTGGTCAGACACGAGACTTTTTTTTTTCCAAAAAAGTTTTGGTAAAAAATTCATATTTAATTATTTATTTGGAATAAAAATACCGAAAAATATGCGTCACATCCGGGCATGAGTCTACTTTTCATATCTATAATTATATTAAAAAAAATTATGATTTGATTTTGATTAAGGTGGTTAGACATACACCTACTTTTTATTTTCGCCCTGAAATTTTCTTAGTACTGCATTAAAATTCAAACTTTTGACCAATTAATTATTTTTTTCTCCTTATAAGGCCTAGTAGTTTAGAAACTACATTCAATTTCTTATAGATTATTTTCTTACAACTTTTTGATATAAAGTCCATAGGCACTTCAAAATTATGTGTCAAGTTGACATAAACCTGATTTGCTAATTTTTCACTGCCACTTAAGGCCATAGTTTGGTACACCATGATCCTACACATACCCAAAACAAAAATTCTAAGGAAGCTCTAATAAATGAAATTCTCATTTAGTCACACATTTACTTAAGTGAATACTTGGTAAAATTTATTGAGCCTCTAGCATGTGGTAAACATGGTATAAACACCAAATATATAAAATAATCAAACAAAACATTTGGAAAGCATATGTAGACATGATGATTTCCTGGAAGAGCAATATGTATATTGGTGATGGTGATAAAGCAAGATTAGGATCAATAAATTGTGGTGTAGTAAATTGAACTGTTTACTTGTGACTGATCAGTGGCATATAAGTGCAAGTTGAAATATATTATCAAAAACATATGGTAGCATTTATGATATTAAAAACTATTGTTACACATGATATTTTAAGAAATCTATAGAAACTATATTTGGTCCACCACGAAGAGTTTTCTGTGGCAATTACTACGTATTCTTGATAGTCTACGAGGTAGTGGATATATATATATATATATATATATATATATATATATATATTCTATTCTAGTAAACAATTTTCGTAAGTAGGAATTAATATTGTTCAAACTAATACACATGGATGCATTTTTAGAGTGGATCATATCAGTTCGTTACTGCTGATGAGGCTAATTATTGCCTCTATTTTATGATAATTTTATAATACTCTATTTTAACACTGTCAAGACATTTGTGAACTTATGTTTAGTTGAACCTATGATTAAGTCTAGATAGAATCGTTAACCTATGGTAGATAGTATGTCATATTTTGCCAATATTATACATATAATGCAATATTTCATATAACCATTAGAATGTGTGTTCTAATATTTGGATTTAATTTGATTATGCTTGTTTGCAAATATTTTTGCATCATAACTAACTTGATAGGGAAGAAGCTGGAGATGGTTAACATCATTCAAGGAGGAACATTAAAGTCTAGTCACAATGGAAGAATTATAACGGTATCAGGAGACACAATTGCTACAAAGGAGGAGTCATTATTCCATGAATCCAAGGATGAAAAGTTACTATATTCCCTCTGTGTTTACTATTGTGTTGACTTGGTTATCCAAACTTTATTGTTTGTACCACGAATTGTTATATTTCCTTCTTTTTCTCTGGCAGATTTGTAGTCAGCTTGTATTCTTTCCTATTCAAGAATAAGTGTTGATCCTCTATTTATAGGGATTGGATCGATAGTTTTAGGGGGTTGGAAGAAAGTTTATGAAAAGAAACTGTTGACTGTCATAGTGAATTGTTTTACAGTTTTATGTATTGTTTTTATGTAAGGAATTTTGGAATATAATGAAATAATTCTTGGTTTACATTCTATGTTAGTAGATTAGTAGAAGCTAACCAAGGGGGCCCACTTGGGAGGTGGATTAGACTAGAGTAGTGTAGATTTACTTCCAACATTTCTAATATTTCAAGTAGAAGTTGTAAGTCTCCTCCTACAACCTCATACTTTGTGAGTGTTCCTGCAACATCTGTGAGAATAGTTATAGTATATGGTCTAAGTTGGAATATAGGTTAGAATTTAATTGCATTTCCAGCATTCATTTTAATGAAGAGTTAAGTGTGCTAATTTCCTATAGCATTAGTGTAGATTCTTTCCTTGCATTTTACTTTCCTACAACATAAGCACAATGACTCTTTAAGAAACCTAGTGCACATACTATGCCAGCCATTTCAAGTATACATCCTTGGGTCAACAAATTAAATGCACCTCATGGTAGGGAGAATAATCCTTAGATTGAATATACTATTCCTAAGTAAGGCCTTGAGCATGATTATCACACACCTATTGTGAGGCAGACCATTTTTGGCACAAACCATTTTTGGCATCACTGTCGGGGATGGTGTCAAGCTAGAAACATTTTTGTGTCATACTTTTTTTTTAGTTAAGTTTTTTTTAGAGATTTGCAGTCCTAAAAGTTTCTTCACAAGTGTGAAGAATTCAATTTCATGCATCAAAGAGGAAGACAAGAGATGAATATGATAGATTTCTTCCGTGGGAGTCTATTAATTTGAACAAAGAAATTGAAGAAGAAGTTGAGTTGCCTTTTGAGGACACAAGCCCTATTTTTTCTATAAAATCTTCCTCTAGAGCACAACCCTTGGACACAAGTGATCTTCAACCTTTTGCTGGAATTTTGGCTAGCTTTTTTGGTAGTTCTACTCCAAATCCACTTGTTGTTAACAATCTAGTACCCAATGTTCCTTTTCAGCAACAACCCCATAATCAAATACCTCCAATAATGGCACAAAGTGCTTTTCCATTTCCTCTCCCATGCCTCATAATCAATGCTAATCTCAAAAATATGCTTGTAGTTGCTCTTTCAAAGTTCTATGGCCTTGAAACTAAAGATCTTGATACTTTCTTGTTTGATTTTGGCATTTACTATCATAGCTTTGACTATAACACTAATGCCCATAAGATCAAGTTGTTTCTAGCAACATTGAAAGAATCAACTTTATGATGGTTCATGGGTTTATGAGCCAATGCAATAGGTACTTGGGATGAAATGAAAAAATTATTTCTAGATAAATACAAAGAGTATTGCAAGGTGAATGATTCAAGAGGAAATGATATCTTTAGAATATCACAAAAGGATGATGAAACATTGGAAGACTATGTTTCACATTTCTTGTATACACTACAGAAGAAACCTCAACATGTATTGGTAGAGGATTCATAAAAACTAGTCTTCTTAAGAGGGGTGAATGATAATTGTCTAGAAGCACTAGACTTGATGGTTGGTGGTGATGTATATCAATCTTCCTGGGATGTCCTCAAGAAAATATGTCTTAACTACTTAAGGTCAACTATGAAGAAAGGTAGAGGACATCAAACCATAGCCACTAAAGGAATCAATTAGGGTATTTCAAAGCTCAAGATATCTAATCTACTCTCAAATTTTAATCAGGAAATCATAAATGTTGTTGTTACATATCTCAACACAATGACTACAAAGAAGAAGCATGTAGAAGCTGAGGTGCAACTAGCTGAGTACTGCCCACACTGCTGAAAGCAGAAGAAAGATTGTCAATGCAAATTGGTCACTAGCATGGAGAACCAACATCTTCCAATTGAGTACATAAAGATAGATGGAGAGAGTGATAAAGTATTCTTTGTTACTCAACACCAGCCATGGGCCCAATGTGAAGGTATGCCTCAGGACTCTTTACAAAATTCAAATCTATATGGTAATCAATTGCAAAACTGTAGTACCCAAGGTCCTCCACAATAGAGTCAACCTAATTGGAATAATGCTCGAAAAAATAATCCACAAAAACCTTAATGGCCTCACAATTCCCAACCTTCCTAACCAAACTAGTAAAACAATTACTAGTCTAACCAACAAAATAATCAATGGAAAAATCAACAAAATAAATGGCAACCACCCCAAGGGAATTGGCATTTTACAAACCAATGGAGAGGTCCTCAATAATGGCCTAACAAAAATATTGGTAATCCATAATTACCACCTCTAGTCCAAGAACTTGCACTAATACCACCACTTGCAAGTTTTGCATCTCACAAGCAGACTCAGTTGCCTACAGAACCTCAGCCAAATCCAAATAACTAGCAACAACCCATGTATTCTATTGATGTTTAGGAATACCTTGCTTACACTATAAAAGTTGTGGATATACATTTGAGATCTGGTACAACCTTACCAGTGCCTAAACTACCTCTCATAACTGAAATACCAGATACACCTGCAACATTAGAACTCACAACTTCTCAACCACAAGCAGTTGACCCAACCAATGTAACTAGCTCAGCTCAAAACCAAATAGTAGTTGAACCTCCTTTTCTAAAAAAGTTCATACCACACAAACTTGCACAAACAGAGGAACAATCCTTGGATAGCATTGATCAACTAAAGAACATGCATGTCCAAATTCTTTTATTCCAAGCTATTAAAGATGTTCCTATTTATGGCAAAGCCATTAAAGAAGCCTATTTGAAAAAGCCTAAGAGAAAGAAAAAGGACCTAACCATAGTCCATGTTGTCAGAAAATTGGCTGATATTATGTTAGCAAAATTTGTTATTCCTAAATATTCTGATCCAAGAAGTCTAGTTGTGACTATGATTATAATGGTCAATCTGTTAAAAATGCTTTGATTGATCTTGGTGCTACTATAAATATTATGACTAAAGATACTATGAAAAAGATGAATATAGAAGGGTTAATAGCTACCCCAACAATTTTGCAACTTATAGATAGTTCTATTGTCACTCTTGATGGGATGATAAAAGACATAGTAGTAACCCTAGACTCTCTAGAGTACCCTGCAGATTTCATGATTCTGTCCCCAAAAGTCAACTTATTTGGTTACCCTATTATTTTAGGACAACCATGATTAGCTATAGTTGATGCAAATATAAGTTGTAGGTCAGGGAGTATGACCATATCAGATCGATAGGCAACAAAGAAATTTGATCTGTATCCTCTAGCACAACCCCAACTAGATTTAAGTACATATGTATGGCTAGATTTAGGGGATGGAGAGGAAGAGTTCAACTCTATAGAAAAACTTATGATGTTACATAGACAATCTTTTCTAAAGTTGCAGGAGGAAGATTCAGTCATTTAGCATATTCTTAATAATACCTATGTGGTAGAAAAGGATGTATTTGACAGTTTTGTGTTAGACTTAATTGCATATGAGGAATGTAATGAGAGTTTTTTTTCTACCCAAGGAGCTTGACATTATCCATTTTCCTTTACCATGTAAACTAGATACAAGTTCAATCTTTGAAGCTGCTATAGTTGATCTCACAATTATTGTTGAGTTGTCAAAGGGTCATAATCTCCATGTCAATCCCAAATTGCCTTCCACATAGATGAAACAATTAATAGAGCTTCTTCAAAAACATGAAAAAGCTTTTGCATGGGACTATGGGGATATGAAAGGGTTAAGTTCTACATTATGCACTCATAGAATATATATCAATGAAGGGTTCCCTACCACTCTGTCAACCCTAGAGAAGGATTAATCCAGCCCTCAGAGAAATAGTTAAAACTGAACTACAAAAGTTTTTTGATGTTGGTTTTATATACCCTATATCTGATAGTAGATGGGTCTCACTTCTAGTCATAGTGCCTAAAAAGGGAGGGAAATGGAAAATTTGTGTAGATTATAGATAATTGAATAAGACAACCAAGAAGGATCACTTTTCTTTACCCTTCATTGATCAAGTTCTGGATACTCTGGTTGGTAAGAAATATTTTTCTTTCCTAGATGGGTATAGTGGTTATAATTAGATAAGCATAGCTCCTAAAGATCAAGATAAAACCACATTTACATGCCCATGGGGTACTTTTGCATATTTTATCTTACCATTTGGCTTGTGTAATGCCCTCGCAATATTTCAAAGAGTTGTCATCAACATTTTTGCTGATATATCACATAATTACATGGAAATATACATGGATGATTTCACAACATTTGAAGTCGCCTTTGAAGAAGCCTTGATGAATCTTGAAAAGGTTCTTGTTACCTATTTTTGCCCCTACCAAAAAAATTGAATTTAAATGCAGCACACCCAACAACTACTTCCCATCTTTTATATTATTTAAATCCCCCTGGAAATATGAAAAATAAATGATTAAAACTTATCGTATTTTTTATTTTCCTAAATTTGTTTCTACTTACCCACAACTTTTCGTGCCGTCAGATCTTGTTTAGATCTACGGTGGGTGCTTTCCTACATTTTGAAAATGCACTACCTTTATGTAATGTGGGGAAGCCCCTTTGCGATGTGTCACAAGTGGGTCCATGTTCTTCTTGTGGGTCGTAGAGGGGAGAACTACTAGCTGAGCTGGCGATTCTATTGGTGCCTACTTTTTTGCATTCTAAGTTTTGTCAAATTTCCTAACAATGCGGGAAAGTACTTTTTGGCTATGTGGCAGGTGGGTCCATCTTCTTTGAGCCATCGTAGATAGGGTGGACAAGGTGGTAGGGTGAGTTGGTAGTTTGATTGGTGCCCACATTCCCACATTTTTTCTTTTGTCAGGCTTTTTGACAATGCGAGCATGCCCCTTTGTGACACGTGGCTAGTGTGACATCATGGGCCTACCTTTCTCAAAAGGTGATGATGGCTTGTCTTCTGTGGCAGTTGTTAGGTGATTTGGAGTACAATGAAAGCATCTCATTAGTCTATCTATCTGACTAGGCATACAGTCATGTAAGATTTTTTATCATTGTTAGATTCAAACAAATCAAGGGTTGGTGCTTCCCCGCATTATAAAGTTGCAAGGAGATTAAGGAATGTGGGCAAGCGCCTTGTTGCTGCATGTCATTGTGGGGCTAGGCTTGTTTCATATTTCACAGGGTGATGCTAGTTGGGGCTAGGTCAGGCTAAGTTAGATGTCAAAGTGTTTTGTGGGCCCATAATTTTGAAGGATAGGCACAGTATATGGAGAATCTTTCCCGATCATTGATCTTGCAGAGATTAACAATTGTTGCTTTCCTGCAATATAAAGATGCATAGAAATTAAACATTGGGGGTAAGCACCTGAAGGACATGTGTCCTTGTAGGCCTAGCCAAGGTGTTAATAGTTAAGGCAGAGCAATTGAGGCTGGCAATTACATCGCAGTCGCGGTTAAGCTAGGAGGTGGTACAGTTAGTTGAAAAGATATGGTCAACCGTGTGGAGACTTTGCGTGGTGGAAAAAAAAAAGTCATTGGCCCATGTGGTCTATTCTAGTTTCAGGACTTATTTGACTTGCTGACCCTACTGATTCACAAGCTAGGAATGAAGGGGATCGAGTTTTGTTACGCGATTTGATCCTCATGATCAATTCCAACCACTCCCAAGTGAATGCTGCACTCCACCACCACTAATTAGTCAAAATGGCTTAATGGCACTATTTATTGTCTTCTTAGGGCCTTGTTTGAACAAGAGATCAAATTTCATGGTATCTAAGTCTGTTCCAAGGTTGGATTTGCCCTAGATCTGCATGATTATTCTCTGTAAGACTTAATGGCGGTGGTTGTGGGGTAACTTCAGTTAGAAATATGTCAGTTATGTTTGAGCTATAAAGGCAAGTTTTGTAGATTTTGAAAAGGTTGACTCTTCTTTGACTTCACTGATATTGCTCTACAACTTCAGTGTAAATTCTCTTTGCCTCTGAACTATATGACATTATACCTTATCTCCTCTAGCCATTGATGTAAAGTGCAAGAACTATTTGCCTCTCATTGATGTATTGTAGAGATCTACAATCTTGCATGACTGTATCTCTTTTGGCCTATGAATGGTATATAAGCAAATCCTCTCTTTCCTTGTGTCATTCATTTGATTTTTTTGATCTGCATGTGATTGTTAGATTAAAGCAAGTCTAGATGTGTATATCTTTGGGTTTCATGATGGTTAAATAGTGCATGTATGGGCAGAGATTGGTTTGAACACTCTATTTTGATGCATCACCCCCTTAGGTTAGAATAGGTAGATTTGATTCTATGCATTCCTTCTCCCTTTTCCTCCCCAAGAATAGTTAGGTGCACCCTGATAGTAAAGGAATTCAGCCTTCTCTAGAGACTCAACCTCATAGTTCAAGTCCCACAACTTGGAGGTTGTTTCCATGTTTCACAAGGTTGTCCTTAGGTAAAAACTTTGGACATGGGTGAAAACTTTTGTGATAACAGTTTTTGTTTGATACAAAGGACATAATCTATCAGTCAATAGTGAGAAATGTTTGATGCTCATGTAGGAAGGAGTGGTGCTTGGTCATTTTATATCAGCTGTAGGAATACAAGTGGATTCGGCTAAGATAGAGGTAATTCTAACACTGTCCATACCTACAAAACCAAAGGATGTAAGATCTTTTTTAGGTCATGCTAGCTATTATAGGTGTTTTATAAAAGATTTTAGTAAAATAACTAGTCCTTTGTATACACTTTTAACTAAGGAAGCTAAATTCATTTAGACACCCGAATGTAATGAAGCCTTCTTGCAGCTTAAGAAACTCCTCACTACAGAACTAGTTTTAAAGGGACCTAATTGGTCGATTTCATTTCATATCCATACTGATGTATTAGACTATGTTGTATGTAGTGCCTCTCCCATTTGACTTTTGTAAGTCATCTTGATGGATGCAACCTTGCTGATCTTTTGTTGTGATGGATCATGATTGTGACCCTGAGTGGTCTACACCGTTGAGGTGTTTGGATTTATGTTTCTGTATCAGTTGCTTTGATTATGCTTTTGACTGATCTTTGAGATTATGATGTGATTTTTGGTTCACTGAGGTTTGTGCCAGTGGTTACCAGGATCGATGTGGTATCATGAGGTTGTTTCATGATTACCTTGAGATGTGTGCAGAGATTGCACTATGTTCTATTAGCATGCTACACTGGACTGGGTACCTGCAGCAGTGGTTAGTCATGTTTATGGTTGTGTTTGCTTATGTGTTTTAAATGCCTTTTTAATGTAGAGTAATCAATCATTATTAAATGCTTAAGTGATTAGAAATGGATTATTCTTGTTGGATTCTTTGGTTATGTGTTGCGGACATTTACCTTGTTATATTTCCGATTAGAGAGATATTTGTTACTCATGTTATGTTTACATTTGAAAGGACCCGAGGGTCAAATGTTACTCTTTGATTCTAGTATCATAGATATTAGACTACTATGTTGTTCAGTTAATCATATTGCATGATGATGCCATTTTGAGATGACAGTGTGTTTTATGATGATATTTGGTTATCTAGTAATCTGGTATTTGGACATACCTCTGATTTCGCTATATGATGGATTTAATGCTATGGTTATTTACTTCATTCCTGCGTTGCTTTGCCTTTTGCGAATGTGAGTGATGTAAATAGATTATTTTAATATAATTAAATAAATGGTTAAATCAGGTGATTTAATGCATTTATTGCTTCGGCTATGTTATTATATGCAATTGCACTTGATCGTGTTGTTTAGTGTGTAGGATTATATCCCTGGCAGTGGCACATGGAGTTAGTGATTCAGCCGTTCATATTTTACCAATGTCGCCTTTGTATGGTCGACGTATCCTTAATTAAATGTTTAATTTAAACCTTTTGGTGATTATTAAATCCGAACTCATTTGCATTATGTGGTTAGACCAGTAAGCATGTCTGTGCATTTAGAGTTTCGCTTTGTCGCGAAAGTTGTTCAAGAGATTTATGTGTTTTTGGGTTTTCGGGCTTTTTATTTGTTTTATTTTAATTTTTGACAGCTTTGCCATAGATGAATTCCTATTTATAGGAATAGCCTGTTTTTGTTTGGGACGATTCGAGGTTTAACTGGATTGGCTAGTTAAATGCCCTAATCGATTATTCACCTGAAAAGTGAATAAATATCCAAAAAGGAATTTAATTCCTGACTTCTCACTTTCAAATTGGAAAGTTGGAGAGTAAAACCCAAAATCCTCTTCATGAGGATTTACTGTTTTGTTCGTTGTGGGAGCTACGGGCATGGGATCGTCGCGAGGTTGGGCTCGTTGGATCCAACTCGGGGAAACCTTGGATTGCCGCTTTTTTCAGCTACTTCTGTGGGATATTTATTTTATGGTTTAGATTCCCATTTTTCCCTTTTGGTTCTGAGGTAGGGCTTTCCTGTTTTATTGTTTCTACTCCATTTCTGCTTCTGTTTTTGGTAGCCGTTTGTTTGGAAGCTGAGAACTAGTGTTCCCCTCTGTTTCTATATGCTAGTTCTACCCAGTTGGATGGGTATGAACATTTTCCCTGTTTTTGGGATGAGGGTTTGGAATTTTATGCCGTTATGCTGGCCGTTTTTGCATACAGTGTCCGATTTCATTTATTTTTGGATTTTTGGGGTTTTTGAACCCAAAGGCCAAATGGGTTTTAATTTTGAAGTTTTTCAAATTTTTGGAGTTTTTACCTTGTTTTGTGTGCTTCCCTATTTTCTTGAGTTTTCTTGGCACAATGTGGGTCATGGACCTTGATGATCCATTTGGATATCAGTCAGACCACTTTTGCACTTTTATGTTGCATTGGGATGCGTGTGCATCCGTACTCCCGACGTTGTGTTTAGTTGAGTGATTTTATACTTGTTATGGTTTCTTTTGGGACCTTTGCTTTTGTTTCGTGAATGCTAAGATTCGTGTAGAATCCATACTCTCGGATTGAGGCCGGTTGAGTGAGTTCACGATGTTTGGTCTTGTTACATCATTGGGATTCGTGTAGAATCCATACTCTCGGATTGAGGTCGGTTGAGTGATTTCATGATGTATGATTTTATTGGCTTTGGGATTTGTGTAGAATCCGTCCTTCCCGTGTTGCTTTCAGTTGGGTGTTTTCTTTGCATTGTGTTCTCATTCCTGTCCTTGTGTTATGATCTTCATGATGGTGGTGCACCACACACGAGTACGTACACGTACATTTGTTGGGTGACTTGCGAGGACCGATCTTCCGTGGATTTGTCGAAAGTTATGATCATTGGGGTTGGGATGGGAGTATGCATGCCCATGGGCACTTGTCATAGGATGAGCATGGGTAGGGTAGGGTAGCATATGGAGGGGGCTTCTACCTCGTAGCCTGGTGATCATTGTGCCCAGAGGGTTGGCGAAGGAAGCTTTAATTAAGTGAAAATTAAATAAAATGTGTGACTGGTAATAAAACTTAAGATAATAAAAAGGTTTGGGGTGTAAGAGCCTTTCCGTTGAGGGATGTTGAATCTGCGCAAGTCCTAGCTTGGGCTTTTTGATGCCAAGTGACCCTCCATGATGTTAGTCCCTACATAGTAGCCTATTGAGTGTCTGACCAGGACCTGTACTCCTTGCATTGTCTTAGGTTCTTGGTTGCAGCCATCATACTGTTTGGTGTGAGTGTTAGCCATGGATGTTGTGATTTTTGTGTGTTTGTGGTTGGATCATTATCTCCATTAGCACAACGGGTGTGGACCTATGGGTGCCACATGGTTGGGAGGTGTAGCTACCTTCACCACTGCTAGGGACTGGTGTACATAGATGGTCTCTTATCCAAGTGCGACCATTGCTAGATGTTTTCACTTGGTACTTCGGGTTTCGAAGTATGCTTTCTTGTGATTTATGCTTTCATTGGAATGCTTGGATATCATGTTTAGATGATGTTAGTTTATTTGATGCATTCCCTTATCATGATGGTTAGCATATAATCAAATGATGTTATTTGATTTAGTAGTATATCTGTTGCTTATTGCTGTTTAGCATGTAATAGGAGATGTTATCTACTGTAGGATTATCTTATGCTTTACTACTAGCATGTTAGATTTCCTTATGCTTATATTGTTGCATGTTCTAGTAGTGAAATCCCTATTATGAAAGTACTGACGATCTGGTTGGTGGCTTGGGATGTTACGCGCGGGGGATGGCTAGGACCCATGATGGTCTTATGATGCTATTGACGGTTGGGAGGAACCGCGCACTTATTTGGTTGTTTAGTTTTGAAATGTATTTTTGTTCATTGCAATGTTTATTTCAGTATGTGCTTTGCTTTTATGTTTTAGATGGTTAGATGTTCCTCTTTCCTTGCTGTTAGTGCTCTCGAGTGTTCATTCCTCAATTTACGTGGATTCGGTACTCTCTGGTGTGGAGGTTTCCTTGTTTTTTTAGCTTTTTGTTTGCATTTTGTGTTGCGCTGATTTTTTTCCTCGTGCAAAATTGTTTTTTCCTTGTTTGAGACTATTTCTTCCTCATGCGAGACTGTTTCTTCCTCGTGCGAGACTGTTTCTTCTTTGCGCGAGACTATTTCTTCTCGCGCGAGACTGTTTCTTCCTCGTGCGAAAGAATACACTTCTCGTGCGAGAATGTAAATCTTCGTGCGGCGCGTAGGGAATCCTCACGCGAGAATGTGAATCCTCATGCGAGAATGTGAATCCTCGCGTGAAGCTCAGTAGTGCTCGCGTGAAGTGCACACTTTCTCGCATGAAGCAGTGAAAGATCTCACGCGAAACTCGAGACCAATTTTCTTTCTTGCGCGAAAAATAGGGGCTATCTAGGCTTGTCGGATGAAAGTTCAAAAGTTGGTTTTGGACACCCTTTTGGTTTTTACACCTTCCTGGTTCAAAACAGATTTCCTAGGGGTTTAAAATATATCGTTTAAGTATAACTTAAGATATATTTTAATATATGCGTCAAATCATTTGAGATAGGTTTCAAACCTCTCAAAGATAAGTTATGGATTTTAGGAAATTTCAGGATTTCAGGCTTAGCCAATTTTCAAGGCTTAGCCAAATTTCAAGATTTTGCATTTTACCCTAGCTTGGTGTTTTGTTGATGAGTGGTCATTTCTTGTGCCCTCATCTTATTGTGGTGGTTGTTGGCTTTTGTTTGGGTGTGTCAGTTGGGTAGTGACGTTCGAAGATTCATTGGTTTCCAGGATTGTGTTGAAGTCTTCCGTTGCGATCTTTGTGATCCCTGTATGATGTTGCCTTGTGCATTCATACTTATAAAAAAAGAATATCTTGGCTTGATTTGAATCCTTGTTTCCAAGGATCCTCGGGCAGGGCATTACATCTGGTATCAGAGCCGATGTTCAAACATTGGGATCTCTGTGTTTATGTTGCCCATGTAGTTGTTGTTGCATTGGTTGAGTGCGAGTGTCTTGGTGAGAACTCGTGATCTTTGTTGCTTTGGTATCTACTCGTGATGGACTTGCTTGTCCAGTAGATGCAACTAGAGCAGTGTGTGGAGAAGGAAGCGAGTCTTCCTGGCTTTGTAGGTGCGATCGATGTGCCTTGGTTGGTTGGTTGCTTGTGTGACCCTTTTTGGATGGAACCACTCATTGGTGTCCATGTGTTGGCTTGAGTGCCTCTTTTGTTTCTCCTTGTGGAGTAGGTGCATTGTTTCCCTATTTTCTCCTTATTGTAAGTTGATGAATGAATCTTATTTGTGATTCTTTATTTTGTTGTTATAATGATGAAATGGTTCCTTTCATTGAAAATGAGTGTTTATTGTGAATCATTGCAAAGTAGTAGTTTTGCATTACATCTTTGGGTTAATGAATTAAGTCCCCAATTTGATTATTTCTTAAGCTCATGTAAAACTGTATTAATTTGATGGATATTTAAATGTTGCATTGCATGGAAATTATTTCTTTTTGCATATGCATGAGATTACTGATGGTATACTGTTTGATGTGTGTGAGTGTGTTGTCTAACATTGCTAGGATGATGTATTCCTTAGCATTGTGTGGTGATTTATTCCTCTTGTGTGACTATACTCAGTCATCAACTGTAATGTGATTTGTTTGATGCCTTATTTTATTTGGCTGGAGGTACTTTCCTCTTGTTGTTGGGATAGCATTGGTTTTTAGTATTTTTCCTCTCTTGGAGTAGTCATCAAATTTTATCTATCACTCTCTCTGTGACAGTTGTCACATTTGACTTATTGTTGAAATGAGCTCTTTTGGTACTTACTATTGGAATTGGCGATTCCCCCATTTGGGTTTTTTTTTAAATTTTGTTTCATGATGACTATTCTAGATGTGTTTTACTGCTGCCCAGTTGTGTGTTGTGACTCTATCATGTTCATCTCGAACCTCTGGTAGTACGTTCAAGGGATAATATCATGGAGAACATGCTAGTGTGTCTTTTTTAGATCTAAAGTTGTTATTGTAACTAAATGGTTTAAATGGTGATTAAACTTAATGTTATTTTTGAAAGAAATTGAAAGGTATGTACTTGTTCTATAGTGACTCTTGGACCCGTGCTTGAAAATCTTTCAATTCATTATGCATTAGTGCTTATGTTATGCTTAATTAATGAAATTATGAAAGAGGAGTAATGATGGTTTCAACGTGTGAATTACCTTTCTTTCCATGTCATATGTTGTTCGGCCATGTGTGTTATTGAGTGGTTTTGGACGTTTTGTCCGTTGCTTGTCTTGGTGACCAAGGCTGTTGGTTTTGTCTTTGTTGTTTTGATTTGAGTGGTGGCTCAGATCGTAGATCTTAGGTCTCTTTTAGCTTCTTCATGTTGTAGTCCTTGTCGATATCTTTTTGATGCTTTTCAAATGGATCCAATCCGAGTCCGGACGTAAAAGCTATGGCTTTTGGAGTTGCTGATTGATGTTCCAAGTATCTTTTTGAGTAGAGGCCAATTCAATCATGACATATCATATTTATGGCTATTGGAGAAGTTTAACTCCTCATGTTATTCATAATGGAAGAGTTATCTTGTCTTCATAATCTACTAGGTACTTGTTGGAGTTCGTGCTTGGGTTTTTGTGTTTCTTATTGCACTGACCCACCCTTGTGAGGTGTAGTGTAGTTTGTGAGCGTTCCTTGTTGTGGATGATGTTGCCTTATCATTTGGGAGTGACTTAGTTCTTTGATGAGTCTACATTCTCCTTTCTGGATGTTGACCTTGGCACATCTCCGTATTCTTTCTCTCTTGCCAGAGTAGGCTAGTGTGGTTATGCCACTAGCTCAGTTAGTGTTCTCTTGTGAGTATGTTGATGGTTGGGGGAATTGTGAGTTCCCTAATGCATCTTGGGCTGATTTTGTGCAGAGGTTGAGAGCGACTCCCTCTCAGTCCTATACTCTGTAGTATCCTTCTCCCTAAGCATATATCTTCATGTGGACTGTCTCAGTCAAGCTTTCTCTTAAATCATTGACTTGAGGCTGGAGATTGAGTTTAGTTGTAGTTTGGGTGTAGTTTTCCTAACATGGTGCTAGAGGGACATGGTATCGTTGGACACATGTTACCACCTCGTGAGTTGGTATGCAGACATTTCGTGATTGTATCCACTGACGAAAGTCTTTGAACCTTGTGAGAAGGTGATATCTTGTCTGGTTGGGTTGTGTTACCCTAGTTTCCAATGGTAGTTGAGTTTTTGTACCTTGGGTGAGGTGTCATACTCCTACGCTTGGTGGTGAGTAGTCCTTTGGAGTGTGTCCTTTTGTTGGTAAACTTTCATCCTCTTTGTTCTAAGGGTGAGTTTATGTGGATTCCAGAATGATCATGTGTGACATGATAGTATTCTTGGGAGTTTGGGATGGTTATTCCCCATGATTCCAACTTTTTTTGGAAGTGCTTAGTGTTTTGACTTGGTTTTGTGGTCATGTGGTTGGTGCATGTCGTGGTTGGGCACCTGTTGACAAGGTAGAGTGGCTTGTTCCTTACCTTGTATTGTTGACTCTATGGCTAGATGGGTTCTTCCTAGCGCATAGAAGGTTCCTTGTTGGAGGGCCTTGTGTCTGTGTGACACCCATTCTCTCGTGGTTAACCTATTTGGGGGTTAACGTGATGGTTTGAGAATGTTGGAGTGATTTGGGTTTGACTTGTAGAGAGTTGTTGAGTCATTCCTATTGCTCGCTTTGGATTTTGTTCTTGGTGTGTTTGGTTTCTATTCTTGGATTGCAGGCTTCTAGGAGTAAGCCTAGTCTTTGGGGGGGATGATGTAGTGCCTCTCCCATTTGAATTTTGTAAGTCGTCCTAATGGATGCAACCTTGCTGATCTTTTGTTCTGATGGATCATGATTGTGACCCTGCGTAGTCTACACCGTTGAGGTGTTTGGATTTATGTTTCTGTATCAGTTGCTTTGATTATGCTTTTGACTGATCTTTGAGATTATGATGTGATTTTTGGTTCACTGAGGTTTGTGCCAGTGGTTACCAGGATTGATGTGGTATCATGAGGTTGCTCCGTGATTACCTTGAGATGTGTGCAAAGATTGCACTATGTTCTATTAGCATGCTACACTGGACTGGGTACCTATAGTAGTGGTTAGTCATGTTTATGGTTGTGTTTGCTTATGTGTTTTAAATGCCTTTTTAATGTAGAGTAATCAATCATTATTAAATGCTTAAGTGATTAGAAATGGATTATTCTTGTTGGATTCTTTGGTTATGTGTTGCGGACATTTACCTTGTTATATTTCTGATTAGAGAGATATTTTTTACTCATGTTATGTTTACATTTGAGAGGACCCGAGGGTCAAATGTTACTCTTTGATTCCAGTATCATAGATATTAGACTGCTATGCTGTTCAGTTAATCATATTGCATGATGATGCCATTTTGAGATGACAGTGTGTTTTATGATGATATCTGGTTATCTAGTAATCTGGTATTTGGACATACCTCTGATTTTGCTATATGATGGATTTAATGCTATGGTTATTTACTTCATTCTTGCGTTGCTTTTCCTTTTGCAAACGCAAGTGATGCAAATAGATTATTTTAATATAATTAAATAAATGGTTAAATCAGGTGATTTAATGCATTTATTGCTTCGGCTATGTTATTATATGCAATTGCACTTGATCGTGTTGTTTAGTGTGCAGGATTATATCCCTGGCAGTGGCACATGGAGTTAGTGATTCAACCGTTCATATTTTACCAATGTCGCCTTTGTATGGTCGACGTATCCTTAATTAAATGTTTAATTTAAACCTTTCGGTGATTATTAAATCCAAACTCATTTGCATTATGTGATTAGACCAGTAAGCGTGTCTATGCATTTAGAGTTTTGCTTTGTTGTGAAAGTTGTTCAAGAGATTTATGTGTTTTTGGGTTTTCGAGCTTTTTAATTGTTTTATTTTAATTTCTGGCAGCTTTGCCATAGATGAATTCCTATTTATAGGAATAGCCTATTTTCGTTTGGGTCGATTCAGGGTTTAACTGGATTGGCTGGTTAAATGCCCTAATCGATTATTCACCTGAAAAGTGAATAAATATCCAAAAAGGAATTTAATTCCTGACTTCTCACTTTCAAATTGGAAAGTTGGAGAGTAAAACCCAAAATCCTCTTCATGAGGATTTACTGTTTTGTTCGTTGTGGGAGCTACGGGCATGGGATCATCGCGAGGTTGGGCTCATTGGATCCAGCTCGGAGAAACCTTGGATTGCCGCAATTTTCAGCTACTTCTGCGGAATATTTATTTTATGGTTCAGATTCCCGTTTTGCCCTTTTGGCTGTGAGGTAGGGCTTTACTATTTTATTGTTTCTGCTCCGTTTCTGCTTCTGTTTTTGGTAGCTGTTTGTTTGGAGGCAGAGAACTAGTGTTCCCCTCTATTTCTGTATGCTAGTTCTACCCGGTTGGACGGGTATGAACATTTTCCCTATTTTTGGGATGAGCGTTTGGAATTTTATGCTGTTATGCTAGCCTTTTTTGCATACGGTGTCTGATTTCATTTATTTTTGGATTTTTGGGGTTTTTGAACCCAAAGGCCAAATGGATTTTAATTTTGAAGTTTTCCAAATTTTTGGAGTTTTTACCTCATTTTGCGTGCCACACTATTTTCTCGAGTTTTCTTGGCACAATGTGGGTCATGGACCTTGATGATCCATTTGGATATCAGTCAGACCACTTTTGCACTTTTATGTTGCATTGGGATGTGTGTGCATCCGTACTCTCAACGTTGTGTTCGGTTGAGTGATTTTATACTTGTTATGGTTTCTTTTGGGACCTTTGCTTTTGTTTCGTGAATGTTAGGATTTGTGTAGAATCCATACTCTCAGATTGAGGTCAGTTGAGTGAGTTCACGATGTTTGGTCTTGTTACATCATTGGGATTCGTGTAGAATCCATACTCTTGGATTGAGGCCGGTTGAGTGATTTCATGATGTATGATTTTATTGGCTTTGGGATTTGTGTAGAATCCGTCCTTCCCGTGTTGCTTTCAGTTGGGTGTTTTCTTGGCATTGTGCTCTCATTCCTGTCCTTGTGTTATGATCTTCGTGATGGTGGTGCGCCACACACGAGTACGTAGGCGTACATTTGTTGGGTGACTTGCGAGGATCGATCTTCCGTGGATTTGCCGAAAGTTATGATCATTGGGGTTGGGATGGGAGTATGCATGCCCACGGGCACTTGTCGTAGGATGAGCATGGGTAAGGTAGGGTAGCATATGGAGGGGGCTTCTACCTCACAGCCTGGTGATCATTGTGCCCAGAGGATTGGCGAAGGAAGTTTTAATTAAATGAAAATTAAATAAAATGTGTGACTAGTAATAAAACTTAAGATAATAAAAAGGTTTGGGGTGCACGAGCCTTTCCGTTGAGGGATGTTGAATTTGCGCAAGTCCTAGCTTGGGCTTTTTGATGCCAAGTGACTCTCCATGATGTTAGTCCCTACATAGTAGCCTATTGAGTGTCTGACCAGGACGTGTACTCCTTGCATTGTCTTGGGTTCTTGGTTGCAGCCATCATACTGTCTGGCGTGAGTGTTAGCCATGGATGTTGTGATTTTTGTGTGTTTGTGGTTGGATCATTATCTCCATTAGCACGGCGGGTGTGGACCTTTGTGTGCCACATGGTTGGGAGGTGTATCTACCTTCACCACTGCTAGGGACTGGTGTACAGAGATGGTCTCTTATCCTAGTGCGACCGTTGCTAGATGTTTTCACTTAGTACTTCGGGTTTCAAAGTATGCTTTCTTGTGATTTATGCTTTCATTGGAATGCTTGGATATCATGTTTAGATGATGATAGTTTATTTTATGCATTCCCTTATCATGATGGTTAGCATATAATCAAATGATATTATTTGATTTAGTAGTATATCTGTTGCTTATTGCTATTTAGCATGTAATAGGAGATGTTATCTACTATAGGATTATCTTATGCTTTACTACTAGCATGTTAGATTTCCTTATGCTTATATTGTTGCATGTTTTATTAGTGACATCCCTATTACGACAGTACTGACGATCTGGTTGGTGGCTTGGGATGTTACGTGTGGGGGATGGCTAGGACCCACGATGGTCTTATGATGCTATTGACGGTTGGGAGGAACTGCGCACTTATTTGGTTGTTTAGTTTTGAAATGTATTTTTGTTCATTGCGATGTTTATTTGAGTATGTGCTTTGCTTTTATGTTTTAGATGGTTAGATGTTCCTCTTTCCTTGCTGTTAGTGCTCTCGAGTGTTCATTCCTCGATTTACGTGGATCCGGTACTCCTCGATGTGGAGGTTTCCTTGTTTGTTTAGCTTTTTGTTTGCATTTTGTGTCGCGCTGATTTGTTTCCTCGTGCGAAATTGTTTTTTTTTCGTGCGAGACTGTTTCTTCGTCGGGCGAGACTGTTTCTTTGTCGCACGAGACTGTTTCTTCCCACGCGAGAATGTTCTTCCTCACGCGAAAGAATACACTTCCTATGCGAGAATGTAAATCTTCGCGTGGCGTGTACGAAATCCTCGTGCAAGAATGTGAATCCTCGCACAAAGCTCAGTAGTGGTCGCGCAAAGTGCACACTTTCTCACACAAAGCGGTGAAAGATCTCACGCGAAACTCGAGACCAGTTTTCTTTCTCACGCAAGAAATAGGGGCTATCTAGGCTTGTCGGATGAAAGTTCGAAAGTTGGTTTTGGACACCCTTTTGGTTTTTACTCCTTACTGGTTCAAAATAGATTTCCTAGGGGTTTAAAATATATCGTTTAAGTATAAGTTGCCTTATACTTAAGATATATTTTAATATATGCAACAAATCATTTGAGATAGGTTTCAGACCTCTCGGAGATAAGTTATGGATTCTAGGAAATTTCAGGATTTCAGGCTTAGCCAATTTTCAGGGCTTCAGGATTTCAAGCTTAGCCAAATTTCAGGATTTTGCATTTTACCCTAGCTTGGTGTTTTGTTGATGAGTGGTCATTTCTTGTGCCCTCATCTTGCTGTGGTGGTTGTTGGCTTTTGTTTGGGTGTGTGAGTTGGGTAGTGGTGTTCGGAGATTCGTTGGTTGCCGAGATTGTGTTGAAGTCTTCCGTTGTGATCTTTGTGATCCATATATGATGTTGCCTTGTGCATTCATACTTATAAAAAAAAACATATCTTGGCTTGATTTGAATCCTTGTCTCCAAGGATCTCCGGGCAGGGCATTACATTGTAGGTGTTGTATTAGGACAAAATCTTGCTAATCTTGAAAATGCCATCTACTATATTAGTAAAAGCCTTCATGGACCTAAACTAAATTACATAGTAACTAAAAAAGAACTTTTAGCTGTAGTCCATGCATTGAACAAATTCAAACATTACATAACTGATATCCTATTTTTGTTCATATTGACCACTTAGCTACAAGGTACTTAATGAACAAACTTGTTGTAATTGGTAGATTAGCAAGATGGCTCTTGTCATTATAGGAGTTTGATATTACCATTATTGATAAGCCAGGCAAGTCCAACATAGTTATTGATTATTTGTCTAGATGGCACATTACTGATTAAGATCCAACTCCAATTGAAGATACCTTTCTAGATGAGCACTTGGTCCACATAGCAACTCATACACCATGGTATGTAGACAAAAAACTATTTGGCTACAAATAAAATACCCCCACACTTCTCTCACAAGGACAAAATGAAGTTTGTAGAGAAAAAATTTCATTATTCATGGATAGATAATAGTCTCTTCTATACTGGACTAGATCAGATCATGAGGAGATGTGTCAAAGAGGATGAAATATATGGCATACTACATGCTTGTCACAATGAACCATGTGGAGGCTATTTTGCAAGAAAGAGAACAAAACAAAAGGTACTTACTACTAGATATTATTGACCAACATTACATAAGGATGCAACAAATTATACCACTAAGTGTGACAAATGACAGAGGATGGGATGACCAACCAAGTTAGATGAGATGCCACTCAATCCACAAATTATTGTAACACCCTTTGATAAGTGGGGTATGGACTTTATAGGTCCAATTGACCCACCATCAAATGGTAAATCCTACATCTTAGTATGCACAGATTATTTAACTAAATGGGTAGAAGTTAGGGAAATGATAAATGCAAGAGATGAGAAAGTAGCTAAATTCTTATATGAAGAAATATTCACCCACTATGGCATTCCCAAAGAACTTGTCATAGATCAAGGAGCTCAGTTCAAATTAAAATTGATCATTGAAGTTATGAAAGAATATAACATATGGCACCACAAATCCAGTCCCTATCATTGTCAGGAAAATGAGCAAGCAGAGGTCATCAACAGAGAAATTGAAGCCATTCTGACTAAGATAGTGCACATATACAAGAAGGAATCACGCAATAGATTAACTAAAGCTATATGGGCATACAGAACTACCTGGAAGACAACCACTAGATTTACTCCATTTGAACTTGTGTATGGATAAGAAGCAATGTTAACTATTAAATTTGAACATAAAACCCTACGTACTACTTTAGAATTGAACACCAGTCTTCCTATAGCACAACAAGAGAGACTTCTCCACTTGAACTCACTGGATGAAATGCAAAAGATAGCATTAGAAACAATGAAGATCATTTAGTACCAGTGAAAGAAGTGGCATGATGCACATATCAGTAATAAAAAATTTCAAGTGGGAGATTGGACCCTCTTATATGACTCATATTTCAAAGAGAATTAGGGAAGTTGGAGACTCGATGGCTAGGACCTTATGAAATTCAATATGTATTTGATAATGGAGTAGTTTAGCTGACAACCATTGATCTTGTCCACTTCAAATTGCTTGAAAATGACCATAGGTTATGCCTCTATCACAAACCATAGACCAAAGAAGAGTTCCTCCAATAGTTCCAACTACACAATTTCCTAGTTGACACACTTCTTACAACAGGGTGCTAACCTCCTACCTACATCTCTTCAACTACAACTCCTTCAAGCATGCCCATAATAGACACTTTATGTCCACATAGAGTTCAAATTCTTCATTCACCTTCTAATATCTTCTTTTTCAACCCATTTCGTTTCTTTCTCTACCATTCACCTATCTTCCACATCATCATTTTGCAATGCTTTCAATAACATGATGAGTTCATTGATGTATGTTGTCGCTACTGACCTTCAACTCTTGCCACCTTTTGGCACATGCAATGATCAATTAGTAGGTATATTCTTTTAAAAAAATTATTCATTTATAGAACATAGATTTTGTTGGTTATATCTATTACTACATTACATATATTATTGCAGTGTTATGCCGGTTCCATACCTTGTGCCAATTATGACAAGTGAGGGAACTTTTCCATGTTTCGTAGGGGGTAGGGAAGGTTACTAATTCCCAATGACATTTCTATTTATTTATTAAACATCTTGAAATATATAAATTCTCTTTAAAACCCAGTTGCAATAGTATGCAAGTGTCATGTGTCATACTCTTATTCTCGAATAATTCCTCACTATCAATGGTCTGCCTCACAATAGGTAATAATCATGCTCTAGGCCATGCTTAGGAATAGTGTATTCAATCTAAGCATTACTTTTCCCACTATGAGGTGCTTTTTATCTTGTCAATCCAGGGATGTATACTTGAGATGGTTGGCACAATATGTGCACTAGGTCTCTTAATGAGTCATTATGCTTATGTTGTAGAAAAGTAAAATGCAAGGAAGAGAGCCTACACTATTGCTATAGGAAACTAACATGCTTAACTCTTTACTGAAATCAATACTAGAAATGAAATGAAATGCTAACATATATTCCAACTCAATTCATCTACTATAATTGTTCTCATAGATGCTATAGGAACATTCACAAAGTATGATGCTATAGGAAAGAACTTACAACTTCTACTTGCAATACTAGAAATACTTTAAAATAAATCTACACTACTCTAATCTAATATACCTCCCAAGTGGGCCCCCTTGGTTGGCTTCTACTAATCTACTAATAGAGGATAGAAGCCAAAAAAACTATTTCATTATGTTTCAAAAATTCATTACATGGGAACAATACATAGAACTGTAAAAACAACTCACTGCAAAAGTTAACAGTTTGTTTTCATAAACTTTCTTCTTCTAACCCCTAACACAATTGGTTTGATCCCTATATATAGAAGATCGATACTTATTTCGAAATAGAAGAGCAAACAAACTAGCTATAAATCCGTAGGCAAAAAAAAGGAAAGATAACAACTCAAGGCAGGAAGAAAAGATAATAGCTCAAGGTGGGAATAATAAAGTCTAAACAACTGCTTGACATAAATGCAGAGAATGTAGTAAGTCTTCATAGCTCCTCCATACTCGCAGCCATGTCCTTTACTACCATTATGATTTTTCTTCACCATGGCTAAATCTCAACATCCTTTTCTCCTTGAATGCTATTGCTTGTCTTCAACATTCATCTTTGAATTCTTCCAATCATCCTCAGCTTCATTGCTAATAGGTTAGTTATAATGCATAGATATTTGCAAATAGGCATTATCAAATTAAATTCAAATATAAGAACACACATTCTGATGATTAGATGAAATACTACATCATATATATAATATTGGCAAAAGATAACATACTATCTACCCATAGGTTAATCATTGGTTTAGGTAAACACAAGTTCACAAATGTCCTAATGAAAATAAAATAGAGTGCTCAACAAAGTGTTTAAAACTATCATAAAATAGAGGTAATAATTAGCTTCATCATTTGCCACTTGGTAAACTGATGCTTGTCCTCAAGCATGGCATTTCCTAGTCAATGACCTGAATTCCCCAACTTTAGCCCTTCCTTTCTTGATGCTCTTGAAGGTATAATAGAATCCTCATGTTCTTTCCCAAACCTCTCTTTTGTTATCTTCTTGTAGCTTATCAAGTCTGTCAGTATTAATATCATATAGGGGTCACATGAGCATTGGAGGTTGCATAGTGAGTGGACACCATAGTTCTAGTCTAGCCTATTTCCCTAACTCTAGATACTTTAGAGCTTGGTGAAGGGTAGCTTCCAAATTTATGGGACTGTGTGGCTTTGACCTTTTAAGTGACTTAGGTAATCTGGCCCATCTACTTCTAGCACCAGTCATAGCTCTTTAGAAGGAAAAGTAGGGTAAGTTCTCATAATCAACATAGGCCTTGGTTCTGACAGCAAAGATTCTATCGCTTACTCTCTTGTTCTTATCCCCATAAGTTAATCTAAACCAGTCCGTAAGAACTTCTTCTAGTTCATTGCTCTCAACTCTTAATGGTAGGGGCTTTGTTCTTTGCTCATCTCTTTAATTATTTAGCTGCCTATCATAGTTTTCTTTATTAGACATCTAGGACATTAAAGCCCTTAAATGTATATCCCTATAGAGTAAAGGATTTCATTGGGTTTTTGATGGGATAATAAAATTGTGCACATATAATTCATAGAGAAAATTCTGCTGCCAGGATGGAAGAGTCTAGTATAAACCATAGAATTCCTGGGTTGATTTGAATTCTACATTTATATCCTTAAGGGTTAGCATAAGTTGGAATAAAAGAAATTGTTCCTTTAAATAGAGAGCATAAATCCATGGTGGTGGTCTGCAGGCAAGTGCTTGATCAGCCAATTTGAGGGCATGATCCATCCTTTATTTTTGATTTTCTAATTTCTCTTTTAAATCTATAATTTCTACACTTAGAGATGCTATGTATTTCTTCATTATTTTCCTCTCTTCTTCGCATAGCACTATAACAAACATATGTTGTCCAAACAACTAGAAAAGGAGTTTTTGTAAGGTAATGTAATCGTTGTCCTTTTCATAGTTTTTTTTCTTCTTTCTCTATTCCCTCCATAAATGTTCTACAAGATCAACAAGCCATGTTGATTTATAGGGAACTAGGGTAGTGTATGGATAAACTTACTTAGGATCTGTTTCATTTGTACAGCTTGAAGTACCTAGTTGGCCTGTTGAGGTATTATTTTGATTTTCATTGACTTCAACCCTACATTCCTCACTAGGGTTTTCAAGAGTGTTTTTAGTTTTAGGATGAGGAGGAGAGTGATTAGGAACAATTTGTACTAGAGATTCTTTAGTAGATGGCTTGGATAAAGTGAATTCTTTAGAAATTTTTCCTCTCATTCTAGGACTTCTTCTTACAGGGGTTTCTTTTGGTATCACAGCCTTCTGCCTGCTCTTCCTTTTGGTGTCTCTGTTGTAGGAGTAACTATTGGAGGACCCATCTTAGTTCTCTTTTGCCTCATGACTATAGGGTTTGACTTTTCTTTTACTGGAGTAGAGATCTCTTCTTGCAAATTTTGTTTTCCCTTTACTTGGCTAGAGGTAGGTTTCTAGGTTTCTTGAACAGGTAAAGGCACATTCTCTTGCACATTTTTTTGGATAGTTTTTGCTTTAATATCTTGAGTTCTTTGCTCAGTAGGTTTATTAGCAAATACTACATTCTCCTCATGAGGTTTTTCATTAAGGGAAGCCTAGGGTTGTAGGGTTTTAGCTTGGAAAAATTCTACCCATGACATGGGAGAAACATCCCTAAGTGATCTTTCTATGAGTAATTTAACTAGGGCATGATGGGTGATGGAATTGTCCTTTCCCTTTTGAGTTTCTTTAGCACTAACACATAGCATATTGTACAAGAAATTGGGAACATTTATTGGATGATTATGCCTTATAGAACTAAGAAATTTAAAATGATGTGCATGTAAATATAAAAATCTTCCTTCACATGTGAGGTACCTGATAATGTGCATGGCTAGTTCATTGTATGGTGGCAGAAGAGACATTCTTTTACAACCTTGCTTGGTAATATCCCACTGAGGATCAGTTGGTATGACACACTGAGCTCTAACTAATCTTACGTCATGCATATTAGGATAATGTTCTCCTATTACCGGTAACCCAGTTGCTTCTGCTATTCACTCTTTTGTAGTAACTACTATTAAACCCCATATAGAATCTTCTCCTTCATCAAATGTCCTTGTGAATTCTATGGCTTCTTCTTCATCAAATGTAGTTAAACTTAAGAAATACCCTAACCATCCACATGCATTAAATCTCCTCGCCACCTCTACATCTGAGAGCAAAACAATATGCTCCACTAGCTCTCGTCACTGCAATTGTCCACCCATTTATGCTTAACACTTTCACTATCTACACTACTTGCACTGTTTCCCCTTATGAATTTAGGCTTCTTTTATTGTTTTATAGACCCATTTTCTCATGTCATTTAACAGGTAATTAATGTCATAACGATTCATTATGAGCAATAATATGGCTTTAATGAGAGTAAATCATGGATGTGTGTGAAAATCATCCAAAAATGGGATTCAGATCACTTGGAATTTAAATACAAGTCACATCATAGCTTGACAATAAAATCATTCAAGAATAAGGGGTACAAAACCTAGATACTTGTGTACTTATGACAATTGAATTCCATCAATAATGGAAATATTAAGATTTAGAAAAAAAATTACGAATAAATATGAATGTCATTGGGTTTTAGTAACCTTCCCTACCCCCTACAAAATATGGACAAGTGTCCACACTTGTCAAACTTAGTATGGGGTATCGAACTAGCATAATGATGCCATAATATAAAGAATGTATTATTAGCTATAAGTAATGAAATCTACATACTATAAATGAATCATAATTTGAAAATCTTATACTTTTGAATTGATCGTTACACATACCAAAAGGTGGTGGAAGTTACATTAGCAATGACAACATCTGTCAGCAAACTTGTGGTGTTTATTGAAAGCATTAGAAAATGATGACATAGAAGGTGGGTGGGTGGAAGGTAAAGAAATGAGATGAGGTGGATAAAGAAGAAATAAGAAAGTGAATGGAGAAGTGTGGAACTTTATGTGGGCATAAAGTTTTTATTATGAGCATGCACAAAGAAATTAGTGTTGAAGAGTGGTAGATGGAAGGTTAACACCTTTAGCTGTAGGAAGAGTTACCTAGTTTGTATTTGAATTTGGCCATAGAAAATACTATAGGAAGTCCTCTTTTGTTTGGGGCAATTTATATAACTTGAGTCTGTGACCATTGGCTAATAATTTAAAAGGCACTAGATCAATGGTAGTTAATTGGACAACTCCATTGTCAAAGACATGATTAATTTCATATGGTCCCAACTACCTTGTATGTAGCTTGGTTAGCATATCTTTAAATCTAGAATCATATAGTAGTGCCCAATTGCTAACTTAAAATTGTTTATTGATAATGTGGGAATCATGCCATTTTTTTATTTGTTTCTATATAATTTTAGTGCATTCCAAAGAAGCTTTGTGCATTTCATCCAAAGAGTCAAGATGTAGAAGACGTTCTCTTTGTGCTACAGGAAGTTCAATGTCCAACTCTAGTGTAGTTGTTAAAGTTTTATGTTCAAATTCAATGGGGAGCATTGCTATTTTTCCATATAGTAGCTTAAATTGTGTGAATCATGTAGTACTCTTCCATGTTGTTCTGTAGGCCCAAAAATATTCTTGTAATCTTCTAGTCTAATCCCTACTGTGCAAATGAACTACTTTTGTTAGGATGTTCTGTAGCTCAAGATTTGTGACTTTTGCTTGCCCATTAGCTTGAGGGTGATAAGGACTTGATTTCTAGTGCATAATTTTATATTGTTTCATTAATTCTAAGATCAGATTAGAGGTAAATTACGCACCTTGGTCAGTAACTAGCTCTTTAGGTACACCATAGCAAGTAAAAATTACTTCATACAGAAAGGCTGCAACTTTTTCATCATGAGCATGCTTCATGGCTTTGACTTCAACCCATTTTGTCAGATAATCAGTGCTTACAAGGATATATTATTTTTTATTAGATGGAGGATCAATTGGACCAATGAAGTCCATGCCCCATTTGTCAAATGGTGTTAACACCATCTGTGGGTTAAGAGGCATTTCATCTGTTCTTATTGGTCGTCCCATCCTTTGACACTTATCACGCTTCTGTGTATAGTTGGTTGTATACTTGTGAATTATAGGCCAATAGTAACCATTTTTCAAGATTTTCAAGGCTATTCTTTTTGCTACAAAGTGCCCTCCACATGGTTTATTATGGCATGCATGTAAAATGTCATATGTCTCATCCTCTCTCACACATCTTCTCATAACTTGATCAGGTCTAGTATAAAACAATAGATTATTTATCCAAGAGAAATAGAAACTTTTCTCTACAAGTAGCTTCTTTTCCTTGTAAGAATAATGTTCTGGTATTTTATTAGCTGCAATGTAGTTAGCAATGTCTGCATACCATGAAGTTTGAACAACAATATTAAATAAATGCTCATGTAGAAATGCATCATCTACCAGAGTAGTGTCATTATCACCATGATGGATTCTTGATAAATAATTAGCTATAACATTGGCTCTTATAGGCTTATCAACAATAGTTATACCAAATTCTTGTAACAATAGTAACCATCTTGCTAACCTGCCTATTATAGCAGGTTTGTTTATGAGATATTTAATTGCTACATGATCAATATGAACAAAAATGGGATAGCTAGTTATGTAATGTAAAAATTTGTTCAAGGCATAAACTACTGCTACTAGTTCTTTTTCAGTCACTGTGTAGTTTAATTCTTGTCCATGAAGGCTCTTACTAATAAAATATATTGCATTTTCAAGATTTTGAGTTTGTTTTCATAGAATTGCACCTATGGCATAGTCAGAAGCATCTATATATATATATATGAAAAGGTAAATTCCAATCAGGGCCTTGTAAAACTAGGGCTATAGTGAGAAGTTTCTTAAGCTATAGGAAGGGTTCATTACATTCAGATGTCAACTGAATTTAGCTTCCTTTGTGAGTAATTTATACAAGGGACTACCTATTTTGCTAAAATCTCTTATGAAATGTCTATAATATTCAACATGATGTAGAAAAGATCTTACATCTTTCGATTTTGTAGGTATGGGAAATGTTTGAATTAACTCTATCTTAGCTAGATCCACTTGTTTTCCTATAGTTGATATGAAATAACCAAGTACCACACCTTCCTACATGAGCATGAAACATTTTTCACTATTAAGTGCCACATTATGTTCTTGACACCTTACAAAAACTTTTTCTATATTCATCATTGCTTCCTCAAAGGTGACTCCAAATGTTGTGAAATCATCCATATATATTTCCATACAATCATGTGATATATTAGGAAAGATGCTAATAATAGCTCATTGGAATATTGTAGGAGCATTACATAGACCAAATGGAAAAATAGAATATGCAAAAGTACCCCATGGGCATGTGAATGTGGTTTTGTCTTGGTCTTCAAGAGCAATGCTAATTTGATTATAACCACTATACCCATCTAGAAAAGACAAATACTTCTTTCCACCTAGAGTGTCTAGAACTTGGTCTATAAATGGTAAAGGAAAGTGATCCTTTTTGGTGGCCTTGTTCAATTCTATGTAATCTACACAAATTCTCCATTTTCCTCCCTTTTTGGGCACTATGACCAGTGGTGACACCCATCTACTACCAGATATAGGATAAATAAAACCAACATCAAGAAATTTTTGAAATTTAGTTTTAACTATTTCTCTAAGGCTTGGATTTACCCTTCTCTGGGGTTGATAGTGTGGTAGACACCCTTCATTGATGTATATCCTATGGGTGCACAATGTAGGACTCAACCCTTTCATGTCACCATAGTCTCATTCAAAGGCCTTTTCAAGCCTTTGAAGCAACTTCATTAACTGTTCCAATTGTTTGGGTGTTAATTTGGGATTAACATGGAGATTATGATCTTTAGGTAGTTCAACAATAGTGGTAGACTCTATCATAGTAGCTTTAGAGAGTGGACCTGCTTCTAATTCACATGGTAAGAGTGGATGAAGAATTTTAGGTTCTTTGAGCAGAGTACAATTCTCACCACATTCCTCATATGTGATTAATTCCAACATAGAATTTTCAGATACATCTTTTTCTACCACACAATTGTTAGTAAGAATACTTTGAAGTACTAAATCTTCCTCCTGCAACTTTAGAAAGGATTTTCTATGTAACATCATGAGTTGTACTATAGAATTTAACTCTTCTTCTTCATCCCCAAAATCTGGCCAAATAGATGTGCTCAAATCTCGTAATAGTTGTGTTGGATGATATAAATCAAATTTCTTTATTACTTGGCCATTGGATATGGTCATATTCCTTGATCTACAACTTATATTTGCATCAGCTATAGCTAACCATGGTCAACCTAGGATGACAAGGTAGCCAAATAGATTAACTTTGGGAGACAAAATCATGAAGTCTGCAGGATATTCTAGAGAGTCCAAGGTTGCAACTATGTTTTCTATCATCCCCTTCTATTTTCAACTTCTTCATAATGTCCTTGGTCATGACATTTATAGCAGCACCACGATCTATTAAAGCATTTTTGATAGACTACCCATTTATACTCACATCCACAACTGGACTACTTGGATTAGAATATTTTGGGGTGATCAATTTTCCTAACATAATGTCAGCCAATTGTACCACAACGTGGACTGTGGTGGGGTCATTTTTCTTCCTTCTACGCTTCTTTAGGCATGCATCTCTAATGGCCTTTCCATAGATTGAAAGATCTTTAATGGCTTGGAATAGGGGTTTTTGAATATGCATATTCTTCAATTGATCAACAATATCAAAAGGTTATTCCTCTGTTTGTATAGGTTTATTTCATATAAGCTAAATTGGAAAAGGAGGTTCCACTGCTGGTTGAGCTTGGGTTGAAATAGTGACATTGGTTGGGTCAACCTATTTAGAGACTTAGGGTTTTGATGTTGCAAGAGTATCTGGTATTTTAGTTATAACAGGTGGTTTAGGCATTGGTACAGTTGTACCAGATCGTAAATATATATATGCAACACTTAGAGCGTAAGCAGGATATTGCTAAACATTAGTACTATACATGGGTTTCTATGGCTGTTGTCTATTTGGATTTGGCTAAGATTATGTAGGTAATTCTATCTACTTTTGAGGTCCAAGATTTGCAGATGGTGGCATTAAAGCAAGTTGTTGAACTGGAGGTGGTAATTGTGGAGTACTGGTATTTTGGTTAGGCCATTGTTGAGATCCCCTCCATTGGTTCGTAAACTGCCAATTCCCTTGGGGTGGTTGCCATTGGTTTTGCTAGTTTTGCCAATAATTCTGTTGGTTCTTCCATTGGTTATTCTATTGGTTGGGCCAGGATGGTTGGGAATTTTGAGATCATTGGGGTTGTTGTGGATTGTTTAGCCCAGCATTATTCCAATTAGGTTGATATTGTGGAGGACCTTGGGTATTATGATTTTTCCATTGATTACCATATGAATTTGAATTTTGCAAATGGTCATGAGGCATACCTTAATGTTGGGCCCATGGCTGGCATTGAGCAACAAAAAATACTTTCTCATCATCTCCATCTATCTTGAGGTACTCAGTTGGAAGATGTTGGTTCTCCATGCTTGCAACCAGTTTGCATTGGCAATCCTTCTTTTTCTTTTGACAATGAGGGCAATATTTAGCTAGTTGTAACTCAGCTTTTGCATACTTCTTCTTTGCAGTCATTGTGTTGAGATGTGTAGCGACATCATTTATGATGTCCTACTTGAAATCTGACAATAGGTTTGATATCTCAAGCTTTGAAATACCTTGACTGATTCCTTTAGTGACTGTGGAATGAGGTCCTTAGCCTTTCTTCATAGTTGACCTTGAATAGTTTTGATAGATCTTCTTGAGGTCATCCTAGGAAGCTTGATATACATCACCACCAACCATCAGGTCTAGTGCTTTTAGATAGTTATCATTCACACCTTTCAGAAAGAATAGCTTTTGCGAATCCTTGGACAACACATGCTGAGGGTTCTTCTACAATGTATACAAAAAACATGAAACATAGTCTAACAATGTTTCTTTTGCTTTTGTGATATCTTCAAGACATCATCTCCTCTTGAACCAGATGCTTTGCAATACTCGTTATATTTATCCAAAAATAGAGTTTGCATTTCATCCCAAGATCCTGTTGCATTGGCTCCTAAGCCCATGAACCATCATAGAGCTAACTCTTCCAATGTTGTTGGAAATAATTTAAGCTTATGGAAATTAGTGTTGTAGTCAAAACTATGATAGAGTATGTCAAATTCAAACAAGAAAGTATCAAGGTCTTTGGTTGCAAGGCCATCAAACTTTGGAAGAGTAGTTGGAGGTATATTCTTGAGATTATCATTATTTATGAGGCTTGGGAGAGGAAATGGAAAAGTAGGTTGTGTCATTACTGGAGGTATTCGATTATGAGGTTGCTATTGAAAAGGAACATTTGGTACTGTATTATTAACAACTGGTGGATTTAAAGCAGTATTATCAAGGAAACTGGCAAAAATTTTAGGAAAAGGTTGAATACCACTTGTATCTATAGGTTTTTCTCTTGAGGATGATTTTATAGGATAAACAAGGCTTGCATCTTCAAAAAAAAGGCATCTCAACCTCTTCTTCTTCAATTTCTTCATTCAAATTAACAAACTCCCGTGGAAGAAATCTTCCATATTCATCTCATCGTCTTTCTCTTTGATGCATGCAATTGAATTATTCACACTAGTGAAGGAAGCTTTATAAATAGAAATTTCTAAAAACTCTATCTAAGAACTGTGACTCAAGAATGCTCCTAGCTTGACACCATCCTCGGTAATGGTGCCAAAAATGGTTTGCCTCACAATAGGTGTATAATAATCATGCTCTAGGCCATGCTTAGGAATGTTGTATTCAATCTAAGGATTATTTTTCCCACTATGAGGTGCATTTGATCTTGTCAACCTAGGGACATTTACTTTAAATGGTTAGCACAATATGTGCACTAGGTCTCTTAATGAGTCATTATACTTATGTTGTAGGAAAGTAAAATGAAAGGAAGAGAACCTACACTATTGCTGTAGGAAATTAACATGGTTAACTCTTTACTGAAATGAATACTAAAAATGCAATGAAATGCTAACATATATTCTAACTCAGTTTATCTACTATAACTGTTCTCATGGATGTTACAAGAACATTCACAAAGTATGATGCTACAAGAAGGAACTTACAACTTCTACTTGCAATACTAGAAATGCTTGAAAATAAATCTACACTACTATAATATAATCCACCTCCCAAGTGGGCCCCCTTGGTTGGCTTCTACTAATCTACTAACATAGGATAGAAGCCAAAAATAACTATTTTATTATGTTTCAAAAATTCATTACATGGGAACAATACATGGAACTGTAAAAACAACTCAGTGCAAAAGTTAATAGTTTGTTTTCATAAATATTCTTCTTCTAACCCCTAGCACAATTGGTCCAATCCCTATATATAGAAGATCAATGCTTATTCTGAAATAGAAGAGCAAACAAACTAGCTATAAATTTGTAGGCAAAAAAAAAGGAAAGATAACAGCTCAATGTAGGAAGAGAAGAAAATGGCTCAAGGTGGGAATAATAAAGTCTAAACAACCACTTGAAATAAATTTAGAGAATGTAGTAAGTCTTCATAGCTCCTCCATACTCGTAGCCATGTCCTTTGGTACCATTATGATTTTTCTCCACTATGGCTAAACCTCAATGTCCTTTTCTCCTTGAATGTTATTTGTTGTCTTCAACGTTCATCTTTGAATTCTTCCAATCATCTTCAGCTTCATTGCTAATAGGTTTGTTATGATGTAGAGATATTTGTGAATAAGCATATTCAAATTAAATTCAAATTTAAGAACACACATTCTGATGATTATATGAAATACTGCATCATATATTTAATATTGGCAAAAGATGACATACTATCTACCCATAGGTTAATCATTGGTTTAGGTAAACACAAGTTCACAAATGTCCTAATGAAAATAAAATAGAGTGTTCAACAAAGTGTTTAAAACTATCATAAAATAAAGACAATAATTAGCCTCATCAGTCAGGCTATAATATGACCCAATTTCAATTTTGGGAAGATTTTCACATATCTATGATTTATTTTCTGTAAACCCACATTATTATTACTCATGACGTATTGTTCATGATGAAAATTAGTAGAAAAGAATATGAAATGTGGGAAAGGTCTATGATTTTCAAAAACAAAAGGAAGCCCAAATTTATAGAAGGGAAGAAGGTAAGAGTGCAAGAAGAGTAGCGTCTGAATTGGCAAGCACAAATGGGAGGATAATTGAAGTGATGAGAACTGGTGGAGCATAGTGTTTTACTTTTAGATGTAGAGGTAGTGAGAAGATTTAATGCATGTGGCTAGTTAGGGTATTTTTAAAAACTAATAGAGTTTGATGATGAAGCAACCACTAAATTTAAATGTACATTTGAGGAAGGTGAAACAATAGTATGGGGATTGATAGTTGTTGCCACAGGAAAGTGGATAGAAGAAGTAACCAGATTACCATGAGTGGGAGAACACTATCCTAATGCACATGATGCAAGGTCAACTAGGGCCCAATTTTTCATACCAACCCTCTATTGGATATAACCAAACAAAGTTACAAAAAAAATCTCTTCTGCCACCATACAATGAGTTGGTCATACACATTATTAGGTATTTTACCCGTGAAGGAAGATTTTCATATTTGTGTGCACATAATTTTAAGTTGCTCAGTTGTGTAAGGCATAATTCTCCAGTTTATGTTCCCAATTTCTTGTACAATATGTTATGCATAGTGCTAATGAAATCCAAAAAGGGAAGGACAACTCTATTACTCATCATGCCCTAATCAGATTGCTTATAGAGAGATCTCTTAGGGATGCTTCTCCTATGTCATGGGCCAAATTTTTCTAGTGTAAAACCTTGCAACCTCAAGCTACCCCTAATGAATACCCCAGGGAAGAAAATGTGTCCCCATTGACTTAACTACTAAGCAAAGCACCAAAGATGCTAAAACCAAAAATGTGTAAGAAAATATGCTTTTACCCACTCAAAAGAGAAATGTACGTACCTCTACCAGAGAAAAGAGGAAACAAAAATTGCAAGAAGAAACCTCAACTCTGATAGCAGAAAAAAAAACCCTATAGTCTCAAAGCAAAAGAAAACAAAGTCGGGTCTTGCAGCAGTCACTCCTACAACAAAGACACCCAAAAGAGGAAGTAGGAAGAAGGTTGTTGTACTTGAGGAGACCCTTGTGTGAAGAAGCCCTAGAATGAAAGGACAAACTTCTTAAGTATCAGTAGAAACTTAGTCTACTTCACCCAAAACATCTAATGAAGAATCCCCAATACAAGTTATCCCAGATGATTCCCCCAATCAACCTAAAATTCTATACATTCCTCAAAACCTTGAAGAGGAATGTAGGGTTGAAGTGAATAAAAGCCAAAATAATTTAGTGGGCCAACAAGATACTCCAGGCTGTAAAGATGAAAAAGCCCCAATAATGTATTAGTTAACTTGTTAAAAAATTGGCTTGGTTCCTTACAAGTGAACATGGTTTACAAATTTCTTAGAACAATCATGGACGAAATAGAGAAAAAATAATTATGAGGAAGAAAGTGGTCTAATTACCCTGCAAATGCTTCTTTTCTGGTTGTATAATAAACATGTGTTGACAATAGCCCTATGGAAAGAGGAGAAAAAGGAGATGAAGAAGGTTATAGCATATCAAGGTGAAGAAATTGTAGAATTAAAAGAGCAATCGAAAAAAAGGAAACAAAAGATGGATCATGCCCTCAAATTAGCTTATCAAATAATTAGTTGCAGACCACCACCTAGGATCTATGCTATTTGTTTAAAAGAACAATTCATTTTATTCTAGCTTATGCTAACCCTCAAAGACATAAATGGAAAATTCAAGTCAGCTTAGGAATTCTATGGTTTATGCCAAACTCTTCCATCTTGACAGCAAAATTTACTCTATGAATTGTATGCGCACAATTTTGTTATCCTTGCAGAAACTCAATGGAATCCTTTACCTTACATAGGAGATATATATCTAAGGGTCCTAATGTCTTGGATGTATAATGAAGATAATTATGATAGACAATTGAACAATTACAAGGATGTGGAAAGAACAAAACCTCTACCATGAAGAGTCAAGAATGATAAACCAGAAGAAACCCTTAGGGATTGGTTCAAATTGACCTATGGGGATAAGCATATCGAGATAAGAAAATGAATCTTTGAGGCCAGAACAAAGGTATACACAAAATATGATAACCTACCTTACTTTACCTTTCATAGAGCCATCGTTGGTGTTAAAGGAAGATGCGAAAGATTACCTAAAGGACTCAAAAGATCAGAGCCACACAATCGTATCAATTTAGAGGCAACCCTTCACTGAGCTCTAAAATACATATAGTTGAGAAGGAAAACTAGACTAGAACTATGGTGTCCACTAGCAATGTAGCCACTAATGCTCACGTGGCCCCTGACTAGCCTCACAATAGGTGTATCATAGTCATGCTCTACGCCATGATTAGGAATAATGTTTTCAATCTAAGGACTATTTCTCCCACTATGAGGTGCATTTAATCTTTTCAACCAAGGGATGTATACTTGAAATGGTCGGCATAGTATGTGCACTAGGTCTCTTAATGAGTCACTATGCTTATGCTATAGGAAAGTAAAATGAAAGGAAAGAACTTACATTACTGCTGTAAAAAACTAGCACACTTAACTCTATGAATATTGGAAATACAATGAAAGGCTAATAGATATTCCAACTCAGTTCATTCACTATAATTGTTCTCACAGATGCTGCAAGAACATTCACATAGTATGATGCTATAGGAGGGAACTTACAACTTCTACTTGCAATAATAAAAATGCTTGGAAATAAATCTATACTATCCTAATGTAATCCTCCTCCCAAGTGGGCCCTCTTGGTCAGCTTCAACTAAACTACTAACACATTATAGAAGCCAAAAACTATTTCATTACATTTTAGAAATTCATTACATGGAAACAACACATAGAATTGTAAAAACAACTCACTGTAAAAGTTAATAGTCTATTCTCATAGACTTTCCCTTCTAACTAAACTAACACACTTGGTCTGATTCCTATATATAGGAGATTGACGCTTATTCTAAAATAGAAAAGTAAAAAACCTAGTTATAAATCCACAAGAGAGAAAGAAGGAAAATAACAACTCAAGGTACGAAGAAGAGATAACGGCTTAAGGTGGGAATAATAAAGTCTAAACAACTGCTTGCCATAATAATAAATGTAGAGAATATAGTAAGTTTTCATAGCTCCTCCATACTCATTGCCGTGTCCTTTGTACCATTATGACTTTTCTCCATTGTGGCTACACCTCAATGTTCTTTTCTCATTGAATGCTATTGGTTGTCTTCAATGTTCATCTTTGAATTCTTCCAATCATCTTCAACTTCATTACTAACAGGTTAGTTATAATGCATAGATAATTGCAAATAAGCATTTTCAAATTAAATTCAAATATAAGAACACACATTTTGATAATTATATTAAATACTGCATCATATATATGATATTGGAAAAAAATAACATACTATCTACCCATAGTTTAATCATTGGTTTAGGCAAACATAGGTTCACAAATGTATTGATGAAAATGAAACAAAGTATTAACAAAGTGTTTAAAAACTATCATGAAATATAGGCAATAATTAGCCTCATCATCTACCCCCTAGTAAACTAATGTGTGTCCTCAAGCATGACATTTTCTAGTCAATGACCTAAATTCCCCCACTTCTTCCCTTATTTCCCTACTGCTCTTGAAGGTATAATAGAGTCCTCATGTTCTTTCCCAAACCTCCCTTCTGTTGTCTTCCTACAGCTTGTCAAGTCTATCAGCATTAATGTCATATAAAGACCACATTAGTGTTGGAGGTTGCATAGTGAGTGGGCACCATAATTCAAGTCTAGCCTATTTTTCTAGCTCTAAATACTTTTGAACTCGATGAAGGGTGAATTCCAGGTTGATGGGACTATGTGTCTCTGAATCTGGCCCATCTACTTCTAGCACAAGCCATAACTCTCTAGAAAGAAAAGTAGGGCAAGTTTTCATAATCAACATAGGCCTTGGCTCTGGTAGCAAAGATTCTATCCCTTACTCCTTTGTTCTTATCCCCAAATTCTACTGCCAGGAAGGCAGAGTCTGATATAAACCATAAAATTCCTAGGCTGATTCAAATTCTACATTTATATTCTTAGTGTTAGCATGAGTTGAAATAAGAGAAATTGTTTAAACAAAGAGCATAAATTCATGACGATAGTCTATAGGAAAGTGCTTGATTAGCCAATTTGAGGGCATGATCCATCCTTTGTTTTTGATTCGCCAATTTCTCTTTCAAATCTATAATTTCTACACTCAAAGACACTATATCTTTCTTCATTCTTTTCCTCTCCTCTTCCCATAAGGCCTTAGCAAACATATGTTGTCTAAACAACTGGAAAAGGAGTTTTTGTAGCGTAATGGAACCACTATCTTCTTCATGGTTTATTTTCCTCTTTCTCTATTCCCTCCATAATTATTCTACAAAATAAGTAAATCATATTGATTTATAGGGAACTAGGGCAATGTTTGGATAAAATTTCTCAGGAACTGTTTCATCCCTACAGCTTGAAGTACCTAGTTGGCCTACTGGGGTATCATTTGGATTTTCATTAACCTCAACCCTACATTCCTCATTAGGGTTTTCAAAAATGTTTTCAATTTTAGGTTGAGGAGGAGAGTGATCAGGAATAATCTGTACAAGGGATTCTTTAGTACATAGCTTGGATGAGGGGGATTCTTTGGAAATTTGTCCTCTCATTCTAGGACTTCTTCTTATAAGGGTTTCTTCTGGTATCACAGCCTTTTGCCTACCTCTTCCTTTTGGTGTCTCTACTGTAGGACCCATTTTAGTTCTCTTTTGCCTCATGACTATAGGGTTTGGCTCTTCTTTTACTAGAACAAATATTTCTTCTTGCAATTTTTGTTTTCTCTTTGCTCGGCTAGAGGTAGGTTTTTGGGTTTCTTGAATAGGTGAAGGTATAGTCTCTTGCACAGTTTCTTGCACATTGTCTTGCACATTTTCAGCTTCAGCCTCTTGAGTGGTTTTCTTAGTAGGTTCATTAGTGGGAACTACATTCTCCTCACTTGATTTTTCATGAAGGGCAGCCTAGGGTTGTAAGGTTTTAGCTTGGAAAAATTTCACCCATGATAGGGGAGAAACATCCCTAAGTGACCTTTCTATGAGTAATTTAATTAGGGCATGATGGGTGATGGAATTGTCTTTTCCTTTTTGGGTTTCTTCCACACTAATACACAACATATTGTACAACAGAATGGGGAACATTTACTAGATGATTATGCCTTATACAACTGAGCAATTTAAAATGATGTGCATACAAATATGAAAGTCTTCCTTCAAATGTGAGGTACTTGAAAATGTGCATGGCTAGCTCATTGTATGGTGAAAAGACATTCATTTACAACCTTGCTTGGTAATATCCATCTGAGGGTCAGTTGGTATGAAAAACTGAGCCCTGGTTGATCTTGCATTATGAGTTTTGGGATAATGTTCTCCTATCGCTGGTAACATAGTTACTTTTGCTATACATTCTTCTATAGCAACCACCGTAAAGCCCCATATAGAAGCTTCCCCTTCATCAAACATCCTTGTAAATTTTGTGGCTGCTTCTTCATCATATGTAGTCAAACTTAAAAAGTACTCTAACCAGCCACACACATTAAATCTCCTCATAGCTTCTACATCTGAGAGAAAAATGCTATGCTCCATTGGTTCTTGCCTCTGCAATTGTCTGGCCATTTTGCTTTAACACTTTCACTATCTACACTACTTGCACTAATTCCCTCTTATAAATTTAGGCTTCTTTTGTTGTTTTATAGACCATTTTCACATTTCATTTAACAGGTAATTAATATCATAACAATTTGTTATGAGCAATAATATGGCTTTAATGAGAGTAAATCATGGAAGTGTGTGAAAATAATCTAAAAATGGGGTTCAAATCACTTAAAATTTAAACACAAGTCACATCACAACTTGATAATAGAATCATTCAAAAATAAGGGGTACGACACTTAGCCACTCATGTACTTAAGGAAATATGAAGATTTGAATAAATCTTTATGAATAAATACAATCATTGAGTTTTAGTAACCTTCCCTACCCCCTACGAAATAAGGACAATTGTACACACTTGTTAGACTTAGTATAAGGTATGGAACTAGCATAATGCTGGCATAATATAAAGAATGTAGTATTAGATATAATTAATGAAATTTGTGGACTAAAAATGAATTATAATTTGAAAACCTTATACCTGTTAATTGATCATCACACATACCAAAAGGTGGTAGAAGTTACATTAGTGGTGACAACATCTGTCAACAAAATCACGGGGTTTATTGAAAGCATTAGAAAATGATGATGTGGAAAGTGGGTTGATGGAAGGTAAAGAAATGAGATGAGGTGGATGGGTGGAAGGTAAAGAAATGAGATGAAATGAGAAAGTGAATGGAGAAATTTTGAAACTTTATGTGGGCATAAAGTTTTTATTATGAGCATACACAAAGAAATTAGTTTTGAAGAGTTGCATGCAGAAGGTTGACACCATCAGCTGCAGGAAGAGTTACCTAGTTTGTATTTGAATTTGGCCACTAGAACTATTGCAGGAAGTCCTCTTTGGTTTGGAGTTGTTTATAAAAATTGAGTCTATGACCATTGACTAATAACTTAAAAGGCACTAGATCAATGATAGTTAATTGAACAGCTCCATTATCAAAGACATGACTAATCTCATATGGACCCATCCATCTTGTCTACAACTTGCTTGGCATATCTTTAAATATGGAATCATATAGTAGTGCCCAATCACCAATTTGAAATTGTTTATTGATAATATGGGCGTCATGCCATTGTTTTCTTTATTTTTGTATAATTTTAGTACATTCCAAAGTGGCTTTGTGCATTTCATCCAAAAAGTTAAGATGCAGAAGATGTTCTCTTTGTGCTACAGGAATTTTGATGTCTAACTCCAATGTAGTTCTCAAAGTTTTATGCTCAAATTCAATGGGGAGTATTTCTATCTTCCCATATAGTAGCTCAAATGGTATGAATGTTGTAGTAGTCATCCATGTTTTTCTGTAAGCCCAAATAGCTTCTTGTAATCTGCTAGTCGAATCCCTACGGTGTAGGTGAATTATTTTTGTGAGGATGTTTTCTAGCTCACAATTTGTGACCTCTTCTTGTCCATTAGCTTGAGGGTGATAAGGGTTGGATTTCTGGTGCCTGACGTTATATTGTTTTATCAATTTTGAGACCAGATTGGAGGTAAATTATGCACCTTGGTTAGTGACTAGCTCTTTGGGTACACCATAGCGGGTAAAAATTTCTTCATACAAAAATTTTGCAACTTTTTCATCATGAGCATGCTTCATGGCTTTGACTTCAACCCATTTTGTCAGGTAATCAGTGCACACAAGAATATAGGATTTCCCATTAGATGGAGGATCAATTGGACCAATGAAGTCCATGTCCCATTTGTCAAATGTTGTTAATGCCATCTATGAGAGGCATTTCATCTGTTCTTGTCGGTCGGCCCATCCTTTGACACTTATCACACTTCCATGTATAGTTGGCTGCATCTTTGTGAAGTGTAGGCCAATAATAACTAGTTGTCAAGATTTTCAAGGCTATTCTTTCTGCTACAAAGTGTCCTCTACATGGTTCATTATGACATGCATGTAGAATGTCATATGTCTCATCCTCTCTCACACATCTTCTCATAACTTGATCAGGTCCAATGTAAAACAAGAGATTATCTATCCAAGAGAAATGGAAACTTTTCTCTACAAGCAACTTCTTTTCCTTGTAAGAAAAATGTTTTGGTATTTTATTAGCTGCAATGTAATTAGCAATGTCTGCATACCATGGAGTTTGAAAAACAATATAAAATAAATGCTCATCTAGAAATGCATCATCTACCAAAGTAGTGTTAGTATCATCATGATAGATTCTTGATAAATAATCAGCTATAACATTGGATCTTCTAGGCTTATCAACAATAGTTATATCAAATTCTTACAATAATAGTAACCATCTTGCTAGCCTGCCTGTTATAGTAGGTTTATTCGTGAGATATTTAATTGATGCATGATTAGTATGGACAAATATGGGGTAGCTAGTTATGTAATGCCAAAATTTGTTCAGGGCATAAACTACTGCTAGCAATTCTTTTTATATCATTGTGTAGTTTAATTCTGGTCCATGAAGGCTCTTGCTAATATAATATATTGCATTTTCAAGATTTTAAGATTATTGTGCTAGAACTGCACCTATGGCATAGTCAGAAGCATCTATATATATATGAAAAGGTAAATTCCAACCAAGGCCTTGTAAAACTAGAGCTGTAGTGAGAATTTTCCTATGCTGTAGGAAGGCTTCATTACATTCAGATGTCAACCTAAATTCATCTTCCTTTATGAGTAATTTATACAAGAGACTAGCTATTTTACTAACATATCTTATAAAACATCTATAATATCCTACATGACCTAGGAAAGATCTTTCATCTTTTGATTTTGTAGGTATGAGCAATGTTTGAATTACCTCTATCTTACTTGGATCCACTTGTATTCCTACAACTGATATGAAATGACCAAGTACCACACCTTCTTGCATGAGCATGAAACAATTTTCACTATTAAGTGCCAAATTATGTTCTTGACACCTTACCAAAACCTTTTCAAGATTCATCATTGCTTCCTCAAAAGTGACTTCAAATGTTGTAAAATCATCAATATATATTTCCATATAAGCATGTGATATATTAGCAAAGATTCTAATAACAACTCATTGGAACATTGCAGGAGCATTACATAGACCAAATGGTAAAATAGAGTATGTAAAAGTACCCCATGGGCATGTATATGTGGTTTTGTCTTGATCTTTAGGAGCAATACCAATTTGATTATAACCACTATACCCATCTAGAAAAATGAAATACTTCTTTCCAGCTAGATTTTCTAGAACTTGGTCTATAAATGGTAAATGAAAGTGATCCTTTTTGGTGGCCTTGTTCAATCCTCTATAATCTACAAAAATTCTCCATTTTCCTCCCTTTTTGGGCACAATGACCAGGGGTCACACTCATCTACTATCAGATATAGGATAAATAAAATCAACATCAAGCAATTTTTGCAATTTAGTTTTAACTATATCACCAAGGCTTGGATTTATCCTTCTCTGAGGTTGATAGAATGGTAAAAAACCTTCATTAATGTATATCCTATGGGTGCAAAATGTAGGACTCAACCTTTTCATATCACTATAGCTCCACACAAAGGTCTTTTCATGCCTTTGAAGCAACTTTGTTAACCGTTCCATTTTTGTGGGTGTTAATTTGGGATTAACATGGAGATTATGACCTTTAGACAGTTTAATAGTAGTGGTGGAATCTATCATAGCAACTTAAGAGATTGTACTTTCTTCTAATTTACACGGTAAGAGTGGATGAAGAATATCAGGTTCTTTGAACATAGTACAACTCTCATCACATTCTTTATATGTTATTAATTCCAACACAAAACTTTTAGATACATCTTTTTCTGCAACATAACTGTTAGTAAAGATACTCTGAAGTACTAAATCTTCCTCCTACAACTTTAGAAAGGATTTTCTATGTGAAATTATTAGCTGTACTATAGAATTTGACTCTTCTTCTTCATCCCCTAAATTTGGCCAAATAGATGTGCTCAAATTTGGTAATGGTTGTTGTAGAGGATACAAATCAAATTTCTTTGTTGCTTGGCCATTGGATATGGTCATATTTCCTGATCTAAAACTTATATTTGCATTAGCTATGGCTAACTATGGTCGACCTAGGATAACATGGTAACCAGATATATTAACTTTGGGGGATAGGATCATGAAGTCTAAATGATACTGTAGAGAATCTAAGGTTACAACTATGTTTTCTATCATCCCATTAGGGGTGACCGTAGAACTATCTACAAGTTGTAGAATTGTTGGAGTAGCCCTTAGTCCTTCTATTTTTAACTTCTTCATAGTGTCCTTGGTCATGACATTTATAGCAACACCAATATTTATTAAAGCATTTTTAAAAAATTGACCATTTATACTGACATTTACTACTGGACTACCTGGATTAGATTATTTTAGTGTGATTAGTTTTTCTAACATAATGTTAGCCAATTTTGTCCCACAACATGAACTGTGGTGGGGTCCTTTTTCTTCCTTCCAAGCTTCCTTAGGCAAGCATCTCTAATAGATTTTCCATAGATTGGAACATCTTTAATGGCTTGGATTAGGGGTATTTGGACATGTATGTTCTTCAACTAATGAACAATATCAAAAGGTTGTTCGTCTGCTTGTACAGGTTTTCTTTGTATAAATTTTTTTGGAAAAGGAGGTTCCACTACTGGTTGAACTTGGGTTGACATGGTGATATTGGTTGGGTCAACTAGTTTAGCGATTGAGGGTTCTGATGTTGCAGGAGGATCTAGTATTTCAGTTATAAGAGGTAGTTTAGGCACTAGTAAAGTTGTACTAGATCTCATATGTATATTTGCAACACTTAGAGCGTACACATGATATTCCTAAGTATCAACACTATACATGGGTTACTATGGCTGTTGGTTGTTTGGATTTGGCTAAGGTTGTGCAAATAATTGTGTCTTCTTTTGAGGTCCAGGATTTGCAGGTGGTTGCATTAGAATAGGTTGTTGAACTGGAGTTGGTAATTGTGGAGTAATGGTATTTTGGTTAGGCCACTATTAAGATCCCCTCCATTGGTTCGTAGACTACCAATTCCCTTGGGATGGTTGCCATTGGTCCTACTAGTTTTGCCAATAGTTCTGTTGGTTCTACCAATGGTTACTCTATTGGTTAGGCTAGGATGGTTGGGAATTATGAGGCCATTGGGGTTGTTGCAGATTGTTTTGTCCAACATTATTTCAATTAGGTTGATATTGTGGAGGACCTTGGGGATTATGGTTTTTCCGTTGATTACCATATAAATTTGAATTTTGTAAAGGGTCTTGAGGCATACCTTGACGTTGGGCCCATGGCTGACATTGGGCCAAAAAAAATAATTGCCCATTATCTCCATCTATCTTGAGATACTCAGTTGGAAGATGTTGGTTCTCCATGCTTGCAACTAGTTTACATTGACAATCCTTCTTTTGCTTCCGCCAATGAGGGTAATATTCAACTAGTTGTAACTCAGCTTCTGTAGACTTCTTCTTTGCAGTCATTGTGTGAAGTTTTGTAGCGACATCATTGATGATGTCCTGCTTGAAATTTAACAATAGATTAGATATCTCGAGATTTGAAATACCTTGTTTGATTCCTTTAGTGACCATGGAACGAGGTCCTTGACCTTTCTTCATGGTTGACCTTGAATAGTTGTGACAAATCTTCTTGAGATCATCCCAAGAAGCTTGATATACATCACCACCAACCATTAGGTCTAGTGCTTCTAGATAGTTATCATTCACACCTATTAGAAAGACTAGCTTTAGTGAATCCTCAGACAACACATGCTGAGGGTTCTTCTGCAATGTATATAAGAAATGTGAAACATAGTTTTCTAGTGTTTCTTCCTCCTTCTATGATATCCTAAAGACATCATCTCCTCTTGAACTAGATGCTTTTCTATAATATTTATATTTATCTAGAAATAGAGTTTGCATCTCATCCCAAGTTCCCACTGCATTGGCTCCTAAGCTCATGAACCATCGTAGAGCCGATTCTTTCAATGTTGCTGAAAAATAATTTGAGCTTATGGGCATCAGTTTTGTAGTCAAAACTATGACAAAGTATGTCAAATTTAAACAAGAAAGTATCAGGGTCTTCAATTGCAAGGCCATAGAACTTTGGAAGAGCAGTTGTAGGTATATTATTGAGATTATCAATATTTATAAAGCTTGGGAGAGAAAATGGAAAAGTAGGTTGTGCCATTACTGGAGGTATTAGATTATGAGGTTGTTATTGAAAAGGGACATTGGGTATTGGATGATTAACAATTAGTGGATTCAAAGTAGTATTATCAAGGAAACTGGCCTAAACTTCAATAAAAGGTTGAAGACCACTTGTATCTATTGGTTCTACTCTTAAAAATGATGTTGTAGGAAAAACATGGCTTGCATCTTCAAAAGCCACCTCAACTTCTTCTTCTTCAATTTCTTTGTTCAAATTAACAATCTTCTGTGGAAGAAATCTTCCATATTCATCTCGTCATCCTCCTCTTCGATACATGCAATTGAACTCTTCACATTGGTGAAGGAAGCTTCAAAACTAAAAATTTCTAAAAAAAACTTTATCTAAGAACTATGACTAAAAATGCTCCTAGCTTAACACCATCCCTGGCAACAGTGCCAAAAATGACCCACCTCACAATAGGTGTATCATAGTCATGGTCTAGGCCATGCTTAGGAATAATGTATTCAATCTAAGGACTATTTCTCCCACTATGAGTTACATTTAATCTTGTCAACCCAGGGACGTATACTTGAAATGGTCGACACAATATGTGCACTAGGTCTCTTAATGAGTCACTATGCTTATGCTATAGGAAAGTAAAATTCAAGGAAAGAACTTACACTATTGTTGAAGGAAACTAACACACTTAACTCTATGAATACTAGAAAGACAACGAAAGGCTAATAGATATTCCAACTCAATTCATCCACTATAACTATTTTCACAGATGCTGCACGAATATTCACATAGTATGATGCTATAGCAAGGAACTTGCAACTTCTACTTGCAATACTAAAAATGCTTGGAAATAAATCTATACTATCCTAATCTATTCCACCTCCCAAGTGGGCCCCCTTAATTGGATTAAAATAAACTACTAACACAGGATAGAAGCCAAAAGCTATTTCATTGAATTTTAGAAATTCATTACATGGAAACAACACATAGAACTATAAAAATAACTCACTATAAAAGTTAATATTCTATACTCATAAACTTTTAATTCTAACTAAACTAACACACTTGGTCTAATTCTTATATATAGGAGATCAACACTTATTCCAAAATAGAAAAGTAAACAACCTAACTATAACAACTCTATAGCTCAATATAGGAGAGAAAGAAGGAAAATAACGACTCAAGACAGGAAGAAGATATAATAGCATAAGGTAGGAATAATAAAGTCTAAACAATTGCTTTCCATAATAAATGCAGAGAATGCAGTAAGTCTTCATAGCTCCTCCATACTCACTACCATGTCCTTTGGTACCATTATGACTTTTCTCCACCATGGCTACACCTCAACATTCCTTCCTCCTTGAATGCTATTGGCTATCTTCAACGTTCATCTTTGAATTCTTCCAATCATCTTCAACTTCATTGCTAACAAGTTAGTTATAATGCATAGATAATTGCAAATAAGCATTTTCATATTAAATTCAAATATAAGAGCACACATTTTGATAATTATATGAAATACTACATCATATATATGATATTGACAAAAAGATGATATACTATCTACCCATAGTTTAATTATTGGTTTAGGTAAACATAGGTTCACAAATGTCTTGATGAAAATGAAATAGAGTATTAACAAAGTGTTTAAAAACTATCATGAAATAGAGGCAATAATTAGCCTCATCAACGCCTGTATGATATCAATTCTGAATGACTTGACAAGTTGTAGGAGGAGCATAGAAGGGAAGTTTGGGAGAGAACATGAGGATTCTACTACACCTTCAAAAGTAGCAGGAGAGGGAGGACTGAAGTTGGAGATTTCTAATCAATGACTAGAAGATGCAATGCTTGAGGATAAGCATCAAAATTACTAGGGGGTAGATGATGAGGCTAATTATTTCCTCTATTTTATGATAATTTTAAAAATACTTTGTTTTAACATTGCCAAGACATTTGTGAACTTATGTTTAGTTGAACCTATGATTAAATCCAGATAGAACCATTAACCTATGGATAGATATTATGTCATATTTTGCCAATATTATACATATAATGCAGTATTTCATATAACCATCAGAATGTGTGTTCTAATATTTGGATTTAATTTGATTATGCTTGTTTGCAAATATTTCTACATCATAACTAACTTGATAAGGAAGAAGCTAGAGATGGTTGACATCATTCAAGGAGGAACATTAAAGTCCACTCATGGTGGAATAATTATACCGGTATTAGGAGACATGACTGCTACAAAGGAGGAGCCATTTTTCCATGAATGCAAGGATGAAAAGTTGCTATATTCCATCTGTGTTTACTATTGTGTTGACTTGTTTATCCAAACTTTATTGTTTATACTATGAACTATTATATTTCCTTCTTTTTCTCTAGTGAATTTTCAGTCAATTTGTTTTCTTTCCTAATTTAGAATAACTATTGATCCTCTATTTATAGGGATTGGATCGATAGTTTTAGGGGGTTGGAAGAAAGTTTATGAAAAGAAATTGTTGACTCTCATAGTGAATTTTTTTATAGTTTTATGTATTTTTCTTATGTAAGGAACTTTGGAATATAATGAAATAATTCTTGGTTTACATTTTGTGTTAGTAGATTAGTAGAAGCTGACGAAGAGGGCCCACTTGGGAGGTGGATTAGACTAGAGTAGTGTAGATTTACTTCCAACATTTTTAGTATTTCAAGTAGAAGTTGTAAGTTTCCTCCTACAACATCATACTTTGTGAGTGTTCCTGTAGCATTTGTGAGAATAGTTATAGTGGATGGTTTGAGTTGGAATATAGGTTAGCATTTAATTGCATTTCCAACATTCATTTTAGTGAAGAGTTAAGTATGTTAAATTCCTATAGCATTAGTGTAGGTTCTTTCCTTTCATTTTACTTTCCTCCAGTATAAGCATAATGACTCTTTAAGAAACCTAATGCATATACTGTGTCGACCATTTCAAGTATACATCCCTAAGATGAAAATTAAATGAACCTCATGGTAGGGAGAATAATCCTTAGATTGAATATACTATTCCTAAGTAAGGCCTTGGGCATGATTATCACACACCTATTGTGAGGTGGACCAGTTGCTGGGTAGTGTCCTGTAATATATGGGAGAAAACAAGTTTTGTTAGTCAATGGAGGGGGGATGATCTCAAAGCTTTGAAAACAATTTTTTTTTCTTCTATGCATACTAGAATTTCACTTGAAGCATATTATCTTTTACACCTATTCATGATGGGGGAGGAGAGTTGCATTTCTAACAATATTGTTCTAGGTCAGTGTGAACCTTGCTTTTATTAATATTTCTTGTAAAGTGAAGAAAAATTTGGATTTGTTCTCTATGTAGTCTTCATATTTCATTTCTACAATTTGTGGCACCAACTCTTTAATTATGGAATGGTCAACTAAACAATAAACATTCTACTTGTTTTCAGTAGCCAAGATCATTTTTAGATGGATCTTTTATACATAGTTGACATTTTCATTACACTTGATGCAGTGCCCAGATCCTTCCTTGAGAATACTAAAGACATCAAACTTGTAATTGTGTTGTGAGTAGAAGGAAGTGAAAGGATTAGAGAACAAATTGATGACTCTGAGAATGCCATGGACCTATTTGACAGTTAATGAATATTAGTGAGAGGAGTTTCCTTTAACTTTGAGAAAATGAATCTATTAGAATTATTTTCTATTACCTCTTATGTCTATTGCAACAATTCATTAAGCATTTGAAGAGTTCTTGAGTCATTTAACTTGCAAATGTATGTAGACATTCCTATACAGAATGTATTCTTTTTGTCCACCTTTGTGACAATGTTGCAAAATAGAAGTGCTAGAGTTTCATTACAATGCAAAATTTTGTGTACTAGAGCATGATGATGACCCAAGTTTGGATGTAGTTCAAATTGTAATACAATGGTACTAATGTTAGCCTTATGTAAAGATGGAGGTGAAGGTTTATTCTGATTATCGTATGCATCATATTATTATTGGTTATTCATAATATTTGTACTAAAACATTTACTTGTGCTCTATCATTGTCACCGTGGCCATCTTTGAGCTCAAATATTGTTAGTGATCCTATTTTTTTTTCTTCAACTACCGGTGCTCCAACAGTTCCAATTGGATACTCATTTAGGCTGTTTAGTAGTTGATGAATTGTACTGCTTGGAAGAAAGTTGTATTTTGTGTAAATTTGAGGAATTTTTTCAATGATGGTGGTCTCTTTCATGATAATTATACAGTCACAATCCCTACGGTCATTATTAGATTTTTGCTCCAAGTAAAAATCAGAAATGCATATGCCCACCCCTATAATCAGTTTATCTTCATATTGCTGGACCAAATTATCCTTCACATTAACTGTTACTATCATTTCTACCTTGCTATTTGTGACATCAGCATGAAGCACCTCATGGGTCTTGTTGATCTTGCCAAGGATTTATTTGTACACAACCAATACATCCCCTTCACAGATCTTGCTGATTTTTCTTTCATTAAGTTCTTCAATTGAATTAGTACCAATTATTTTTACCTTTGACCTGTGTATTGCCATTGTGTTTCTGTCAAGTCTTATTTGTTTTGTAAAAAGAGTATGTGCTAAATTTTTGTAGAACAACTTTATACCTTTTTACATTCTGATCTTGTTTGACCATTGTGTTTTTTTGATCCATTTAGTTGCTTCCATTTTGACTTGGGCATTGGTTGTGCCATTTTTTAGCATATTGGTTACTTCCATTGTACCTAAAAACTGCAAAATCATGATTGAATAGCTATAGTTTTCTACTCAATAAAATACATGGAGAGAATAATTCCAAAGGAATTGTATTTATATGTTTTTACTATTGTGGTTGTCAAATAGAATTATTATAGATGTTTGACCCAATCACAATTGATTTGCATGTTTCTTTTTGAATGCATTTTTGTTTACGACAGTTTGGTTGCAAATGTTGGGTGGATTGTGAATAAAGTTGAAAAGTGGTCAGTCTAGTATTCTTTTGATTTGAAAATATTGCATACATTTGAATTGAGATTAGATCATATATGGTCAATAAGCGAATAGTCAGTACTATGTGTAGTATTTAATAGGAGTTTGAGGTTATGGTTGTGCATGTAGGGTGTCAAACATCTGCTTCTACTATTTATTGTTTGCATATTGATGTTGAAATCTTATATTATGTATAGTATTTTATTTAGTTCTATGCTTTTGACTACATTATGTAGAGCTTGTTCTATCTCCTCTAAGTAAGTGTGTGGTCTTGCATAAACATTAGTTTTATTTATTTATTTATTTGTTTGCTATTGCTATCTTCACTATTAGGGTTTCAACATTTGTGGAGATGTGGTGGTCAATTTTGGTAGTAGTTATCATTTTCTTTGTTAAAGTCATTAAACCATGGATACTAGTAATTGAGAATTGGTTGTACAAGTTGTTGAAACTGACTAGTTCTTTATCTTTTGTGTTAAGTTCTTGCAAGCATAATTTTTGAAGATATTATATGGTAGTCATTTATTCGATAAAAAAATATGTAGATGGTATCCATGAGTGTTTAGTGTGAATACAGTCAAGTGTGATGATGATGTTAAACATATTTTGTTGCAGTCAAGCTTCCATGATGAAGTTTTTTGTAGCCGTTTCATTTCTACAATAATGGTCTTCTTCACTTTGAATTTTTTTTGTGTACGAGGCTTCAGAAAGTATAGGTTTTCAATTGTTTGTGTTTGTGAGAGGGCTCTATATGCTAGACCATGTTATTTTACTCCTGTTGGATTAAAATCAAGTGCTTCCATTGTAAGGCCTTGGGATCGACGAATGGTATGAGCACAAGCGAGTTGTATGGGGAATTGTTTCTTTATGGTTATGGTTTTATTTGATGTAATTCATAGTATTGATCTTGCAATATGCAATATGGGTACCCATCCATGTTGAATTTCATCATTGTAGTATGTTGTGTATTTTATTCATTGTTGGTGCCTTATGTTTGTGTCATTAGACTTGATCCAGATGATGTCGTTGTTGTCTTTTTTGCTATATAATTTGAATATTCCATCTGAGCCATTGACAACACCATCTTTGACATCATAGTTACCTAAGTATATTTCTACTAAAACCCCTAGCTTCACATGTATTTCACATGGGAGTGACATTGTATGTGTATAAAAGTGTATGGCATGGGATTGTTCTTCAATTTCATCAATAGATTTCAATGTGATTATATGACTAGACATGTCTAATAGTATTTAATGGTTATGTGCAGCTACATCTGATCTACGAAAGAAGAGATTTGGAAGTGTAGGGTTAGTTTGGAAATGTAGGGTTAGTTAGTATTGGTTTTAGGTAGTTTTCATTAAGGTATTCTATGTCTTTTGTTGTCTGACTTCCTATATGAATTCTATTCAAAATACAAACAAATGTTGCATCTTTTTGTCTCATTGTTGCTATCAAGGAGTAGCACTTTTTAATAATTATCTTTCCAAAAATTGTAAGGAAATAGTTCTTTAGTACTTGGTTTGCTTTAAAAAATGTTGGAATCTAAAATAGGCAATGCTTGGTATAGATCACCAAATAAGATTGTGTCCAAACCTCCAAAATAGCATATTGGTTTTTGCATTATATCACATAGGCGTAAGTCAATATATCTTAGGAAAATAGATCCTTCTAAGGATATCTCATCGATGAGAAGGACACATAGTTGGCAATAATGTTTGTACATCTTTTCTAGAGTCTCACTACTTAATGGGATGAATTTTGACTTGTTGAATGGAATGTACAATGTGGAGTGTATTGTAATGCCGCCAATATTATATGTTGCCTTCCTTGTGTATGTAGCTATCAACCCCTTTGGTTTTGCCATATCATTGTTTTTGTCATTACTATATAGTCAAATGAGTGAGTGGTAAATAGCTTTTGCTGTAAATGTTTTGCATGTGCCAGCTCCACTTGTGAGTTAATAAGTATATTGGGGTTGCTATATTTTGTTCTTTTTTTATTAGAATATCTTTAACTATCATTTGTTGTTCAATGTTAAGCACCTAACATAATTTTAGGTACTCATTGTTATCTATTATCTTTAGGTGTTTGCCTATTTCAAAACTAGTATGCAATGGATGACCTATTTTGCTGTTTGACAGTCTTGGAATGTCTTTTATAATGTCATAATCTTCATGGATTGCATTGATTTTGTTTTTTGGATTTGATTTTTCATTACTCCAATCTCTACCATGTACCTCATTCTCCTCTTTGTCAATGTCTCCCCATTTTTTATTAACATTGTAGATAAATTTTGCATGATTTTTTACAACTATTTCCTTATGGTGCTCATATGCAAATTTCCAAGTTTCAAAGTTATGTAGGAGTGTGTCAACATTTACCACAAATATGACATATAGGAGAAGTTATTCTCTATAGTAGTTATTTGGTTCGGTATGCTTGTTATAATTTATGTAACATATAATGTTTGGTTTTATTTTCTTACTAATTACATGTTTTCTTTTGTGATATTGTGAGATGAATTCAAAAAAAAAAAAACTTTAGAGATTCTGAACATTGAACATAATAATCTATAACTGATTTAGCCATCATATTTTTAGAATCATCTGCCTCATTGTTCAATTATTTTACAAATTTAAGCATAAAGACTCTCTCTCCTCATCAACTCTTGTATCAATAAATGTACACTTTCATGAACTTTGATTAAATGGCATTGAGAGTACTAGATGCACTACTGTTGTAAGTTTAGTAAAGCATTTCCAAATTTTCTTATCATTTGAACTGCATCTATATTATTTTTGTGATGATCATTTCTTATTTTTTTAAATGCATTTGTCATTGATTTGTCAACTTTGGCATATATGAACTACAATACATAGCTACAACACATGTGTTAAGTGAAAATTGTGCATCCGTATTTGATTTCCATAATGTAGGCATTGCTTTTGCAAAACTGTTATTCCAAATTTCATAAGGTCTTCTTCTTAGAAATAGAGTAGGTCAGTCTAACATAGATCTTATTGAGTTGATGTATTTGGAGTTTGTTAATTGTAGTTTTTTGATAAACATCTTATATGTCCATGAACTATCATAGTTATCTTTTTCCAAGATTGAGAAAACATCTTTTGCTTGTATTAACAGTGATTCTATTTTTTCCACTGTAGGATCTAATATCATTGTTTGTGAAAACAGAGGTATTGACATTTTTTTTAATGTCTTTTTACAATTTTTTATGTGATGATGCTTGTATAATTTCACTAAAGATGGCTCTAAGTGGTTCACACAATAGGTTATGTAGTTGTCAACAAATTTGACTATTTTGTTGTCCTTTTCTCTATCATAAATTGTGGCATTTTCAACCCAAATCAACATATGGTCATTTTCATTTCCCTTATTTTGAAATTTAGTGACTGTGAAGAAGTCATTAATTTTACCAAAAAATATATGATCATTGAAAATTAATTTTTACAGTTGTTACATACTCTGTGCTAGTAATATCGTGCACATGTGATAGGGTCTTTAGATACAAGGGTGTCTATGCCACAATTAGTGTATGCATTTCTTTTAGCATTGTCTATTTCGTTGTCAATTTTTTTGTAAAATTTAAATAGAGTGTTTCATAATGGTTCCTTATTTTTCTCAGCACTTGTAAAAGTGAGGAAAAAAGTGGGAGGACCTAATTGTCGTATCATAACAAAATGATTTTTCTTTAGCATTTGGGAATAGTTTGAAGATATTCTAATTCTCTTGAAATCTATGTAGCCAATGTCTGATTTCAAAATCTTTTCTAAGTTTGGCTTGTTCTTGACATCTTTGGAAACCAGTTTCCTACCTTTCAGTTGAACTTTTCTGATTCTCACCCACATTGTTGAGAGGACTTGTTGGATGAGTATTTGAATTGTTTTGAAAAATAAATTTGTTGTATGTAGTGCAAATACATAACTTGAGTTTAGAAGCTCCCATTGTGAAATTATTTGATAAATTAATTTTTCAAAGGTATGACTATTGAGGAGCTCTCCAAAGAATAAGGTCAAAAAATTCATTTCATCAAAAATTTTATCTTTGAAAATTCCTATTGGATAAAACTCTTGCATAAGTGCTAAATGAGTATTTCTCCACTCATGTTGTGTATGCTTCTAGCATTTGTAAATCCATGTATCAATGTGTTTGTATGGTTTTCATTGTCTCTATTGCTATCTAAGTCAGTGTTAGTTGAAATATTGTCACTGATTGATTGAAGTTCTTGTTTTATATCATGTAATTGTAACCGTGATTCATTTATTTTCACATTTTCTACTTTATACAACGATGCTCCTATCAATTCATATAGAGATTGCGTTATGATATTAGGTCAAACTATTCCTATTTGGAAAGCATTCTTATATTGAAGACATCTCTTTAGAGAAACGACAATAGTTGATGTGCTATCTATTATTTGGGGAAGTCCTTTTTGGACAATGTTAAGATTTGTAGGGACATTTATTATAGACCCAGTTAGGCCCATTTGTAGCTTTTTATGTCCAAGTTCTCATATTTGTGCAAAGGCAATTCTCAAGCATACAAGCCTTTCCTTTAATTGAGTAAGCATTGTTACATGTTAGAAAGGTTTGTTTCTAGAAATGTTTTGAGGGGTTGCAAATTTTGGGAGAGTAGAATTCTTTAGATCTTTGTAACATATTTTTCATATGTTTGAAGTGTTAGATGGGCATTTACATTTGCTCAGGATTGTATATACATCTTTCATTTTATTTTTTGGATATCTCATATCTTTCCTGAATTGTAAAGTCTCACAAACTTGACAAGAATGTTCTGGTGTGTTGTGTATTGCAAGTTCATATCTTGCTATTGCTATCATTTGTGTTTGCCTTCTTTTTCTCTTTTTCTTTTCATTTTTTTGTTTTTTTTGATGTGTGTTGAGGTTTCCCTTGTCTCATAATCACTAAAAGTAATTTTACTTAATTGTTCATTGTAATTGTTACACGATATTGCTTCTTTTCAGATGTATTTTTTGATCAACCTCAAACTTGTCAAACAATTTTTTTGACAACTATTTGGGTCACTTTCTCTACTATTATGATAACTACATTCTCGTAGTTCTTTTTGTTTATGGAGTGAATTTTGTATGCCTTGTTTATTTTCCCTTATTAGTGTTTTTAGTTTGTACAATTTTAGAGTATGGGGAATGTGTTTCAACCTTTGCATTTCAATCAGAGGTTCAAAATGTTTGTTTCATGGATTTGAATCATGAAAGAGTAATGTAACGCCCCGCCAAGGGATCCAAAAGAATTAACCTAAAGTTTCACTAAGTTTGCTAAACATTCTTTTTTTTTTTTTTTTTTAAAGTAAGAAAGTATGACATACACATCAAACAAATAGTAGCGGAAGCAATAACATGTAATCATCGACAAACATACAATGCAAGTTACATTTCTTAAAGATCCCAAGACGTTGAGTCACGTTTAAATTTAATTAATTCTAAGTCTAACAACCAACACATACATATAAAAGAATAATCAGAAACTCCAATGTCCATAATATACATTTGTTCCGAATGCTCCTTGGCAAATTAATTCGGAATGCTCATTCATCCACTGTACATGTCACAGGGTATGAAAGGCTTAAAAGAATATACATATGTAAAGATCATGATACAACATCCTCAAATTCATGATACAAAGTACAGTAAAAATATATGAAACTATTCACCATACATGATACATCCATACATCCATAATGATAAAACATCTATCATAAACTCTAACCATCCATCATAATAATCCAAGAACATAGTGAAGGTAAAAGCCAATCACGAAAACTCCAGCCACGGTGACCACGAAACAGATCTCAATGGTAAGAGTAAAAGCACTACCACCCGACCGCGTGGAACCTAAATGGTCCACTCCCGCCGCGCTGAGGAGATAGTCTCAAGTCCCAAATAGGATAACAAAACCTATAATCATAAATACTCTCTAAGTCCAGGAAATCCTATAAGTATGCTAACTCAAGGGTTCCTAAAAAAGATCGACATCTAAATCCCAGAGGTACCACAAGACACGTAGGAAACCTAATATGCAAGCGGGAAAGTGTCATCGCAAAAGTCATGTAGAAGTTACCCGAGCAATCCCTTAGGAATCCCGGGTCCCTACTGATCCTGCGGCCACTAGTATCCTCTCGTACTAACGAGGCATACTATGGAATGCAAGGTCGTAACCAAGCGTCATCTCTACCCCATCCTAGTTTGTACTAGCACTCATGGCATGGGAAAGAACATACAATTATCTTGTTAGGTTCATTTTCTCTCATTTAGTGTAAATGTTTTCACTTATTAAAAACGACTTACAATGGGTTTCTCAAGGCAGCCTCTTAGGGCTCCGACCCCCATTGCAAGCCACTTCCCGACTCTACACATAGATAACCTACCCTAGCTCATGAACTCATAAATCAAAGAATCATAATAAAACCATCTCAGTCCTATACGAGCAACTGAAAATATCATAAAAAGATAATCCACAAAATATATCAGTTCTTCATGAGCAACAGATAACATCAAATAGTAATCATGTAATCACGACAGTTCTCTATCAGCAACTGAAGGCATCAATGATAAGTCACAAAATCCAATGGTTCTCTAATGAGCAACCAGAAAGTAATACAAGTATAACTGATCGAGACTCAGAAATGGTTATCAAATATAACTGATCGAGACTCAAAAATGGTTAAGTTAGGTATTCTCAAATACATACACCTCAGCTTCACACAAGGAAACTGGAAGCAATAACAAACAGTAAACACAATCATGTCATAGAGCACTTCATCACATTACCATGGTTAGGTTAAGAAAGATCGAGACCAAATCATCAAGACATCACATTCACAACCCCGAGCCTCTGGTAACAACCTGAACTGGTCAACGCTAAACCAACCCCAAAACATTCAAAGTACAAAGTCAACATCAAAGTCTCAGAGATTGGATCTGAAAGTATATTATTTAAGTTAAGGTAAGGTTTGTGATTTAGTTTAATGTCGAATTCAAGTAACGAAGTTTTCACAACTACCCTTTTTCGAATACCCCATTTCTATAATAACTTTCATTAAATCAATATCCAAATTTATAATTTAGTCAAATAACATTGATTATTGATTAACTTAATTAAACTAATTTTAATTAAATTAATCAATATTTATTAGATCTAATTACTTATTTTAATCCCACTACTAATTGTTAATTTATTAATATTTAAGCAAAATTATTAATAAATTAAAATCTACAACTATATCTATACAATTAATATTTATTTATTAAATATTTAAAAAGTTTAATATATTAGAAAAATTGAATATATTATAATTTTTATTATTTAAAAATTTTTAATTAAATAAAATTCATTTTTTAATAATTAAAAAAAATTATATAAAAAAAAAATTAAAAAACGAAATCCCAAAACGTTTATAGCCCGTCGGCTTTGGCCGCAGGCCTGCGGTCACAGGGCCTGCGGCGGCAGGTACTCTGTACCTGCCGTCGCAGTACCTGCGATGCAGGTACTGTCGGCCTGCGCCAACAGTGGGGGCGGGTACGGGGTACTTCCCTCCCCCCCACTAATATTAATATATACTCTCTTTTTTTTATATATATTTTTTATATATGATTTTATTTTATTCTAAATAAAATAAGTTTTTATTAAAAATTAATTTTGTTTAATTTTTAATACAAAACAATTTCTTCCAAAGGATAATTATGTAAAATATAAATATATATATATATATATATATATATATCTAGAACTGTTCAATTTCATTAAAACAAAACTCTTATCAAATTAGATCTTAATTTCTAAAACAAGAAAACAAGGGTTCTAATTAATTCATCCAGTCTCCATGGATACATAAATTATTGACGAATAATTAATAGCTTCACAAGATTGAAAGCTTAAAACTTTTATCAAAGAGAATTCAGATCTTCAAACCCCAGACACGAAGAAGGCAGGAAGGGATAATTGCAAATTTAATGGATAAAAAACACAAGACCCTACCTGATCCTGATGCTATTATGCAACCTCCAGAAAACTGTATGCGAATTCACTCCTCTCAATAACCTTCCCCTTCAAGACTTTCTTCGTATCAGCCTTCTGAAATTTGCTTCCAAAAATTGTCTTCCTCCAAAAATTCTTGTCCAAATTCGTATCCTCCAAAAATGAACCCCCCCAAAGTTGTGATAAGCAAATTCTCCTCAATTCAGGGCACTAATTGTGCGTTTACCCGAGAAGACTCTTTTTACAACTTAGTTAACTCAAATTAACTTTTATTATCTTTTCTAATTCTTTTGCATTCAACTTTCATGCATATTAAGTTGAATGGTTAAATAACTTTATTTAAAATTTCACTCGACTTCAATTCTTAATTAATTTATTACTTTAAATCTTATGTGCACTTTTAAGAAATTAAAATAACATTATTAATTTTTATAATTTAATCTTTTAATTTAATTCTTATATTTAACTCATGTTTAGATCATGCGATCTAGAATTCTTAATAAACTTAATATCTTTCAACTTTTAATTTATTTTAGAACTTAATTGATAACATATTTAATTAATTTAAATAACAATAATATTTAGCATTTATTTAAAAATGAACTCCAAATATATTATTATTAAATTAAATAAATATTATCCTGTTCTAAATATATCTTAAACTTTAATTTCCAACTTTAATTCTTTTATTTAATTAATTAATTAATTAATTAAATATAAAGATATCATAATTAATTCCTTATTAAATTAAATCATTAATTAGTCTTTTTAATTAGACTTAATTAATAGAAAATACACCAAGGACTCATAAAGCAACATACGAAAACCCATCATAGAAAAATACATACCAAAGCAAACACAAGGGTTATAATCACCAAATTACATCATTTGATGCATTCAGAGAGTACTTAACTCAGATACTTGTCCTAATTATCAATTAGGACAATTGGCTAAAGGGTTTAGGATTTGGACTTAAGAGTTTATCTCCCCTCTCTTACCATTGAGACAGTGCGATAGGGTACGCTCATCCTGACAATTCAGGGAAGTCGATACCCGGTACCTGCAACCTGCATAAAATCCACGCATGTACAAACACAATATTCTAAGCTAAACAGGCAATGGCAGGAAGTGGTGCATCGTGTAGATCCCGACTAGCAGGTGACTACGACTCCCTTCCTTAACCATATCAGAAACACCATACATAAATAAAACAACACGCACACCATACACATGCAGTATGGGGTAAGTATCCATAAGAAACACATGGAATAATGAACCATCTAACTAATCATCATCGATAACTAAAACCATTGAATAATCATCATACATGCACGAAATATAGAGTACCAAGTAATCTCATCATATAATAAACTGAGTGTAAACATCCTCTGATAATCTCTAAAATAATAATACTACTCATCAAACATAATTGGCCTAAAAGAGTTTGGCAATCATATCATAAATGTAGCTCGAAAAATGTAAACTAGGGGCAGGCACTACAAGTAAACACTATCAAGATTCACTCAAACTTTGATTGAAATCAAGGTATTTCTTGCCTATTGTCAATGAGAAAAAATAGATATGAATATTCAACAAATTTTACATCTAGTGTATACAAAATATGTCTTCCCATAAATCAGCTTTATTTCTTGTGTTTCTTTCTTGTGCAAGGAGACACATTCTCCTCAAATAAGTGTTCACATTTTTCATATTATGGAGTTCTTCTATAGTAAGAGAATGCAATTCATGACTATATGCATAAAGTACTTTTGAATCTTAGTTTTTCAAGACATTTGCAAAACTAATCTATCATCCCATTGCACAGTTGACTAGAAGTTTTGGTAAAATCAAGTAGAAATACAACAGAGTCAAGTAAGCAGTCACGAAAATTGTATTTGAACTCTTGAAATCTAGATAGTCCTTGATTTCTAAGCTCTTTTTCAATGTTGCAAGGTTTATTTTGATATTTCATCTTGATATGTACAATATCTACTAATACATTGTATTTGGTAAAATAGAAAGTCTTCTTTACTTTGTCTCTTCTGTGACTTCTTATACATCAACCATAATTTTTTAAGAATTAGTATGCTCTACTTCCAAGTTTAATGGTTTTTTGAATTGTTTAGTACTTTAATGGTTTTCCATATGCACCCTTATATTTTAATTATTATATGTTAGCATTGTCTCCAAGTTGACACTACTTTAACCAAATTAGTTATAGTGTTAAAATTATCTTGATGGAATTGTTTAAAGAAATAAAAACATGATCTCCATATTATAACAAACTAGAAACATACAAGACTTAAGACAACAATAGGAGCATTAGATGCCATAGTCATGAATATGTAATAATTACATTTCCATGTTGTTAAGGTGATTTTATTCATATTATAATTCAATTTCAAGATGTTGGCTAGTACATATCTCATAGATTATGATATATCATATTTTAAAATGTCAAATGTCTACTACTATTGTACAAATATTGAATGTACATATAGATGTTTCTTAGAAATTAAATATTCATTCTGAGAAAAGTTGCAAGAGAATTAGTGTAATTATAAAAACAAAATATTTCTAAAAGTAAAAAAAAAACTAGCTTACTCTGTATGCTACTTTTTATACAATTCTAAATATATTACGTCAAAGCATAAATGTATATGTTTAGAGGCATTTCATAGTCGGTGGATAGTTTCATTTACACCATTAAAAAAATAGTTTTCAATATTAGTTACAATGCTCTAAATTATGAGATGTTGGCCATTTCTCATAGATTATGATGTATCATACTTTAAATGTTTAATATCTATTGCAATTGTAGAATTACAGAATGCACTTATTAATGTTTGTCAACAATATAGTATTCATACTTAGCAATGTTGCAAGGCCATTAGTGCAAATGTAGAAAAAGATATTTGTAAAAGTCTATTAAATTTTTTTACTATGGAACCTTCTTCTTTTATACACTTTTAAATGTACTACCTTTGAGGAAAAATGTATATGTTTAGAGGCATTTCATAGTAGATGGATAGTTCCATTCAGACAATTAAACAAATAGTTTTCAATATTAGTTACAGTGCTCTCAATTTTGGCTACCTTGCACTTTATAACACTCATTTCCAAAATAATCTCTTCATACAATGCAAGGTGTTTTTTGTCACCATTGTCTATAGCATTCAAATCACCACATGTTGAGCTTATCCTTTTAATGTCTGTTGTATAGGTAGAACTGTTTCTATGGTGCATAATATGTTCAATGTTTGACAAACTAACATCACAATTGTATGGATTTTACTGTAGGAGCAAGCTAGTTGGATTCAATGGGAGAATTTCTTTGTTTGTAAACCATATCATGATATCATTTCCTATAACATATTGTGCAATGATACAATTAAATACGATAGAAAACATAAATGAGAATATATACCAAGTCTGTGTTCTCATTATAGTAATTTTTTTTTACAACTTCAAATGTTGACCAATGATTATGTATATAACAAGTAGTGAAAGGTTAGAGGATATAGCATTGCTTCCTTATACTTTTCAGTATTCTGGATCTTCAAAATTGAGAATTCTCATGTAAATGTTTACTATGCCAAGGTGGATAATAATTCATATTTGTAGATGTTAGTAGAAATTACGTGTCATGTTCTATGATACTATCAAATGGTATAAATTATCATTTTCATGTTGATTGGAAGAAGTTGGCCAGAGGGATATCATTCTGCTCTCCATAAACAAGGCTTTCCATTTTTTTTGAAATATGCTTCCTTTGACTAAGAGAGTCTATCATTGTCAATATGTGACCATTGGGAATTGCTTCACTATTTTCTCCCAATAGTTTTCTATGAAAATCTACACACTTTGTCACACCTTTGATGGAGAGAATTGCTTTTCTATATGCATTTGCAGCTTGCTCATGAGTTTGAAATGTTCCAATGCATTGTCATCATTTACTCTCTATATCCATTATCTCTACAACATAGTGATCCATAGTGACCTGAAGGTCATCTCCTTAGACCCTTGTACTTTTTGTGCTTGAAACATTATCCTCTGCTGCTAGAGGTATGTTTAATTTTTTAAAAAGTTGATGTCTCTTCATGCTCTAAATTAGCAATTGGTATTGGTGTCAAAGTAGTCATGGTTGTAATTTATTCTATGAAGAGAACAAACAATTTACATAAACAAGATTATTTGAATAGATGAAATAGGTAAAAGTCATTTTTTTTCAAACATTGTTACAATCCTATGTTATAACAACTACAAGGGTAGTTGTTTATTGGAATAAGTTTTAAATCAAAATCAAATAGAGAACATAATTGTCATTCTAAATTATGCTTTATACTTTAAGAAAACTTATAAACAAATGATGACAATGTATATACCATTATAATAACTAATTTTAAAGTACTTTAACTACAACTTGCACTTATTGATTACATTTGGCTACATAATCAACATAAGATCATCAAAACTTACTGTATTTGAATGTTAAAATGTTTTCTTTATTGTTTGTAAATTTGTTAATGGCTATAGAGATTACAAATATTTCTCAAATACATAGAGAATTACATAGTGAAAAATAGCACCAAGAGAGCACATAATTCAACTCCAAATACTATTTCAAGAAGTTTCATTGTCTTTTGACAATTTATCATGGATACTTGTGATCAACTTGATTGGCTATTGATGTAAGACTAAAATTTAAAGAGAACAAATGTCTTCCTCAAATGTGTCAACCCTGCCACATGAATATATTCACTTCAATTAGCCACTTGAAAACTAATTATACCTTAATGTGAAATGGAAGAAAAGATTTATTTTATGTATTCAGTCCTACATCTTGCCATTCAAATTTTCCATGTGGTTCAATAAGGGAGGAGTTTTAAAAATTTGCATAAATAAAATTATTAATTTACATAATTTTAGAGAAATAAATGAGAATTCATGTATAGTATTATGCAAAAGTAGGCATGAACAAGATTATGACTGTATGTAGAAGAGAACTTTGCATGCTTTTGCTTTAGTTTTGAACAAGATATTGTTGTAAGTAACTTAAATTAAAAAAATTCTATCAGATACCACACAAGTCAATCTATAATAGTTGACCTTTTCAACACATTCATAAATTCCATATTATCCTCACAACTAGGCATAGCAAAAGACACATCATTCTTAAAGTGCAAGATTTGTATTGAAGGAATTTACATATTGAGAAAAGATCATTGCCTTCCAAACAGACGATATCATACTCATAGTATGCTCTCATTTAATTCTATTAATGACATGTTTACAAGCATGTTACTCTATTTTGTGTGGTTTTGACTTGTTTATTTTGTACACTTTTCAAGATTTTTTTGTTATCATTTACCACCTTACAAGATAAACTTATGGCATTGGAGATTGTATAGAATGGAAATAGAAATATCAAGGGGAAAAATAATAATTAATAGAAAATTTTCCATGAAAAATGGAGCCTCATCTTATATATCATAAACTAACAGTTAATTCATCCATTTGGGATGTACCATCTTCCAATATCTGGTACAAGATGAATGCCATGAGACATGTCACTATTTTCAAATTCAAATAAATAATGATATGAGTAATGGTGCTTTATGGTCTTAGTTTTTAGGGCTCTTGTTTCATCATCATACCATTGTCCTACAAGCTCTATACTATCATGTCTTATAATCCATTCAAGTGAAAGAGTTGGATATGATATGAGAAGATTTATTATGCATACAAGTGTATTGCCTTCAACAGAAGCCCTAAATGGTGATAGCTGACAAAATAATATTTTGCATGTTGGATTGAAAATATTGGTCAAATCTTATGCGGTGTGATTTCCTTGAGGGAAATAGATTATAATGTCTTGACAATGAAATATGATATGAGTTTCCGTATATACTTGTACCACATATTTTAGGTAAATTAATTCTCCATTTTTCATGAATGGAGATAGAACACAAATTTGAATTGTCTTAGGTATTTGTTGAATGTTTTCCCATCCATCATATGGAAACATTGCTACATGGTTCTCAAAAAAATATCTTTCCAATATTTTTCTCTAGCATTCACTTGGAAGTTGTAGGATTTTTTTAGGGGCACTAGATTGAGGACTATGACAAAGATGATCTATTGGGCAGTTTATTGTACCAAATGCATTAAGAGTAATTATACTGAGACAATGTGGAGAGACAAAACCTATTGACAATGAGCAACATGTCTTAGTTTTTGTGAAGCATCAATGAATTCTAAGATTTATCTTTTCAATGTTATTCTTTTGTGGAAATATTGTTGATGGGAAACTAATATGAATCTAACTAATTTGTATTTTTGCATATGTAAATGGCACATTTTGAAATCAAATGTACATTAAAAAATCCAACAACATAGGAGGAGGTTGCACAAACTATAAATGCATTTGAATTATATCACACCATAGTAAAGCATAAAGAATAACCTATTTTATATTCTTATAAACTAATTGAACCATATTGAGCTTTGTAAATGTCAAAGTGTTCATCATTGCTAACAAGCACACTACTTTAAAAAGCTTGATTTTTTATTCCCCAAGCAACTAGAGTTTGTCTTTGTAATTTCTTTTGTGACAATATTAGGTGGCATCTAAACAATGTAAAGTTAAATCCAAAAAATGTTCATACATCTCATAAATGAAGATAAAATATGAAAAACATAAATGTTTACAAAAATTAATACCAATACAAGTGAAAGTAATCTCAGATTTAAGATGTAGTAATCGTGAGTTTATCAATATAATTATAGGTGAGAATTGAACTTGTATTTGTAAAAGTTGGTATGGAAACATATGAGATTGTTACAAATGATTCTCTTAGATCTATTGAAAAATTGAATTACTCCTAACACACTCCAATAGCTTTTGAAAATCAAAACATTGAACAGTATGAGCCATGTAAGATTTCCATAGATTCAATAAATGATTTTTTAATTCCTTTTGCAATATGGAAATAACCAAATGTTAAAACTTTCAGTACAAGATATGACAATACATAATCTTCATTAAATATGACATTATTAGGAAAAAAAAGGTATATTACTCTATAATTAGACATTTTCTATAAAAGAATAGATCCATTGATTAATGTATTCATTTCTTATACAAAAAATTTCAAAATGGTTTGCACAATGTATTGTCAAATTATAATTGCTTCGATGCAATAAGCTTACATTTTAATTCAGATGTGTCATTGTCTTCTGCAATTTACTGTAATTATGTATGAAGATACATTGACATAAACAATACCAACTTAAAATGTCCACCTTGTTACAAGAAGATGACAATACATAGTTTTAATATCATTACATCTTCACTACACAACTAATTCAATCATCAGATTTATCTATCAAATGTTGACCAATGACAACCAACTCTCCCATAACATTTAAAAACTCAAACCCCCCATGTAGTACATGTCAGTGGAATGGAACTAAAGGATACCCGATATGGTCAAACAATAGGACGAGACATATGCATTTGTAGGAATACCATTGCGTCACAAAAATTCGCAATCCTCAATGCATCTTGCTTAGAAAATAGGGAATGATGGGCATGAAATGCATGATCCACAACGGATTTGCACTTAGTTTTCATAAATTTTTTTAGGAATTATACACGCAAGTAGTAAAAGCACAAGAGCTTAAATTTTCAAGGGAGAACAAGCCACCTATGGGTGCAGTACTCATCTTTATTACATATGCATTAGTATATGCATTATAGTCTTTAGGAGGTCTAAAGTAGTTCTTCACATATCCATTTTCTAGCTGATTTACAATTTCCTCATTATCGAAAAGATCCATGCAATTGGTAAGGAATTTTGAAACAATGTCTAAATAATGTATTGTTCCATATTTATTTTGAAAAAAGTCTTCACCAAGAACAATGCGCAAGGATTTCTCAACATTTGGGCATTCTATAACAAATACATTTTCCAAATGTGTTGATTCAGTTGCACCACTCAGGGGACAATCCCAATCACCACCTAGACTTGGAATATAAATGTGATCACACATTGTCAGTAGCCAAAATATGCCAAAGTTTATTTGAAAATTAGTTAGGGAATTATAGTATCCAAGCTCTTTTAGATAGTAACATATTTCAAAATGGACATTGATGCCACTGTTCCCCAATGAAATGTCAAAGAGTATCAACACATATACAATTATCAATCCCTATTCTAGTCAGCAGACAAGCTAGGTGTACATGGAATGCTGAATTTGCTCATTTTTGAGTCATAATAAAAAATATTTTCAAAGTTTTCAATTAGATATTTTTAACATTTAATATAAACAACAAATAATAGTAATGTAGAACAATCTAATATCGCAATAACTAGTAATATATATATATGTTCCAAACAATGCACTACTATGATGTTTGATATTCTTATTGGTCTACAATTTCTTGACATCTTTATATTTAACATTAAATAAAACAATACAAAATCTTTATGTAGTAAAGAAAAGCTATTTTATAATCTTCTGCACCCTAAAGGTAATATATTTGAATGTATTTCAATAAACTATATAATACCTAATTTATACCTAATTAGACCTAGGACATATAGGATAAAAAATAGTTTTCACCACTTAGTAAATTTATATATAAGAATATTTCTTCAACATTTTAATTCAAACTACATGATCTATCATAAAACTAAGAGAGAATAGAACAAAGAAAAGTAAGGAAAAAAAATATTTAACACAAATAATTTAATAAAAAATATTAAAAATTCTTACACACACTAAACAATATATATTTAACACTACTTATTTCTCTATTGTAATAAAAATGGAATCCATACAAATGTATTTTTACTTCAAAATATAGTCATAGCTTCCACTTATTATAATTGGACATAAAATTCAACTTCACCTGAAACATAACTATTATTTCTACATGGAGATATGCTACCACATAAATGATTGTGATCAAAAAATAATTTCCTAAATGAAGTGTAGAGATTTTATTTTCTTTGATAAAAATATACATTTCTTAAATTTGTATCATTTTTCTTGTTAAAAAATTCAATCATTGTGAAACAAAGAAATGCATAATTTCATTTTTTTAAAGCACATTTGAATCCTAATTTAAAAACAATAGAAGATCTTTGCATATTAAACAAAACCTATTTTATAAATATATTTCAATAAACTATATAATACCTAATTGAAACTTGATCAAACCTAGGTTAGTTAAACCTAGTTAGACCTAAGATATATAGGATGAAAACATAGTGTTCTCCTCTTTCTAAATTTATATATAAAAATATGGCTTGGGCTCATTTCTAAGAATTGGATTAGATTTTATCTCTAATCTATGATTGAAGTCTAGTGTCCAACAATTACATGTTGTCTATAATACTAGTTAATTATATAATGTACATATAGCCATACAAAGAGCACAACTGTCAAAATAACTCATGTCTAATGGAGAGTTTAAAAAGGGGGCTAAGTATCTCCTCCATTATAATTATAATCAACAAATCACTAAAAATCCTCATCATCAAAAACCTATTTAGCAAACAATGTCAAATCTGAGTGGAGTCCCTTTGTTACATGTATCGAAATTGAGGATATATGTTGATGACTAGTAAATAGTAAATACACAAGGGCTTATATTTTCTTTTGGATCTCTTCATTTTTATTTTTACTCCATTTCTATGCTTTGAAATATTAATGCTAAAAATACACACAAAATCTTAGAAATATAAATCTAATATCTCTGACAAATAATAAATTTACAAGAACCTATATTTTATCTAATGATGATTCTTATGGTAAGCAAAATTTGAAAATGTATGTACTAACAGAATACAATAAAATATTAGTTAAATAATTTGGATGAGAAAAGGAAAACTTATATATTTACCTAAAATGTAATAAAGCTTACACCTAAGAGTCAAAGTTAACATCAACAAAATGGATTCCAACAATATAATCATCACTTGAGTCATTTGAGATATGCTTTTCAATATGCACAATTACCAATTGAAAATAGTTTGTAAGAAGAAAAGATTAATAATTCTATTTACTAAATTAAAGACAAATAAAAGAAACATAAAGATGTAAGCTATCAGCTTGTTAAGAGTAGCTGACACAATCAGAAACAAGTTTATCTAAGCCACAAGGAGGATTGGAAACTCCCTAAAAAATGACGTGAAGTTAAAGATTACCAGTACATTCAGGACAACCTAAGGAATGTCTGGGTTGGATTTTCTCTACAAAACCCTAAAGAGAACTTTGAATAATTCAATTAAAAAATATATATATATGATTTAGTCTAATATTCAAGATGCTTCTTAGAATTCCTACAAAAAGCTAGAAAAAAATGGTAAGATGTATATTTTAATTTATTAATGTTTCATGTTTCTTGCAGATGAAAATCTTCAAGAGTGAATAGTTTTTAATAACTTGTTATCATTTTCTAGGTCTTCCTTGCAATCTACAGGGCTATTAATTACAAGATATATTATTTTTATCATTCCCTTTAAGAAACGTATTCAATCATTTTTGTTTGCCCCAACTGTCGATTATAATGATGAAGAAAAATGTAAATGATCTCAAAGAAAAATTATTATTTCATTCAATCAAGACATTTTATAAAACAAATCAGGGTTTTAGATCTCACACAATAGGAAAAAAGTTTAAAAACTTTGGTGGAAAGTCCAAATTGCACAATTTCATAGCAAGTTGCACATAGCTTTGTAAAGTCTTTTTGGGCTTGCATTGAAGAAAAGCAAAGTGGCACAGACAAATTTGAAATGACTTCCACAGTCATTCAGTGAATTTTTCATGATTCCAAATTGAACCAGTTTGCCTAACAAATCGAATGTTGAATGTAACATGGGCTGAGTGGAAATAGTAACTTAGCTCTCATTATTCATTCTACCCTCTCTAAATAAACCAAAAAGAAAAAAACCATTTAAAATAATTCCTATAAACGCATCCCAAGTGGGCGTTCCAATCTTCACGTCCAAATCTCCCACAGGTGAAGATAGTGCTTTCAAAAGAAGATACAAGTCTAATGTTTTTGTAAAATGGTGATGGCTGAAACCAACCTACATCGATAATCTTCCTACATGCAGTTGTTTTGCAAAACCCCCAACTATAATGAATGGATTGTATTTTTCTTCTCCCTCATGATTGCAAGGGGGAAGAGTAGGAGCTGTAGAGAAATGGATATCATCTCAGGGTGGGGTTGGAGGTGCACGCACTTCTCCATCTTCCTCATCAAACGAAGACAAAACCAGCAATGGTCAAGGTTTTTTCAGTGATATGAAGAAGAAGTAGTTGTTCGAGGCATACAATGAACCATAGAGGCTTCTACAAGAGCTGGAGACACAGTTAGAGGCCCTTGCAATTGTGCTAGTTGGACACCAGAAAGATGAGAACAATGCTTTCATAGAAGTGTTCATGGGGTTTTAAGGTACTTAGAAATTACTATGAAGGACATTAGATTTGACATTGGCTTCAAAATAGCAAGCATCCTACACTTCAAAGGAAACAAATACATTGACAAACATATGAAAAAACTATCACAGATTTTAAGGAAATTGGTGATCAGAATGTGTAAAGAAAGAATTTCTTACCTGAGAAGAACCAAGAACTCTAAAAATTTCTTAGAGTTCAATAACCATACACCTACCCTCATATCTCTATTTCTAACTTATGAACACTGACATTAACAATGAGATCATATCAGATTTAACCATTTTTCAAGGGATCTTGCACTAAATAGAAGATTGTATAACTTAATTCGTCTATTGTGGAGTCAGACAGTTGGATATGTGCATAAATGGAGATGTATATTGCTAATAGTAAGATTTTGTGGAAAGTTAATCTTAGAATACCTAAATTCTCTTGCAACCATAATTTGGATACGAATACAGACAATTGCTTACCTACTATTTGTAGACAAATATCAGCACCCACATTAAGTAATTGCTTTACAAATAGTACTTTAGAGCCTATTTTTAACTAAGACTATTCTCAATGAATGCACTTGTCCATATCAAATAAAGTTGACAGCCCACAACTCACAAAATGGTAGAAATGTGTCTTTTCCTAGGCACAAGTTTTTGGTCTTCATTATTATCCACTAGTTCCAAAAAGCACAAAATTAAAAAGCATTGGCAAATGAAAATTTGAAGTAAAAACTTCAAAAACACTAACTATTCATTCAAAGAACATAGAAATTTAAGGAAATTTTAAAAAATTAAACAATAAAAAATTCAATGATAAATATAAATGTTATATAAAAATAACTGCAAAAAATTCTATTACTTGATTTGCTCACTCAATCAGAAAAAAGTGGCATCCACTAGATGCTTTAGTTACCTGCCTATGGTGGGAACTGATAAATGAATAAATAAATAAAATATCTTTGATTGAAACTTTATTGTTATTAAAATGTATTTCTTTTAAATTTTTATTTTAAATATGTTGGATATTAGTATTAAATATAAGTGTCTTGTACTAAATAAATATGCATTTGCAATATGAACCTTGGTGTATGATGGGTATTTTGTGAGGTATGAAAGGTTAATTAGCATGTGATTAAGAATATGATTGTGTTTTTGTAATAAAGGTCTTAATAGAGAAGTTCAAGCTTCAAATAAAATATGAATGTAAAGCAAAAAATTTAAATTGAGAAGATAATCTAGTTTCTTTACCAATTCTTGGGTCATGTTTGCAATAGGGTGAAAGGGGGAGAGAGAGGAGCAAAGGTAGTGGGGTGGGCGGGGGTTGTGGGGTGTGGGGGGGTGGTATAGGAGAGAGGAAGATAGAGGTAGAGATGGAGGAAAAGTGTGTGTGTGTGTGGGTAGGCACGTGCATGTGCACATGCGTGTGTGTGTGTGTGTGTGTGTGTGAGAGAGAGAGAGAGAGAGAGAGAGAGAGAGAGAGAGAGAGATGTTATGTTAAGCATAAATCCTTAAGCACGCACACCATCCTTAATTATTGGCATGAAATGAGTACTGAAAAATTTAATTCTACCTTTTAGTAAAAAATTAATTTAGGTTTTGAATTGAAATTTAGCCAAGAAAAAATAAAAATAAAAATAATTTGCAGGATAAAGTCTCCTTTTACCATTCTCATTTTTATTATTTTCTTATAGCTACTAACTTGTTTTGTTAGCATTCTCATTGGTTTTTTGTAGAAGCTCCAGTGCTTGGTCTTTAGATTTATTTTTATAATACACTTCCAAGTTTCAGGATGGGTATGCATCATTGTTCTATCCAAAAGAATGGATTTTTGACAAAGTCTATCTTTTTTCGCTCTAGAATTATTCATGCTACTCATATTTTGTAATCTTGGGATTAAATCTAGGCCTTAAGAGGGATGCCATATTTGTGTTTAGTATGAGTTTATTCAAGAATTTTGGTAACAATCTTTGGGTTGTAAATCAAGATACCTATATTCTAAAGGGTAGTGGTTGATTCCCATAGGGTAAGTAGACATAGATGGTGGACCAAAAAGTGGGTTAAAGATGCCACTTTTTTTTGATATCAACAAGAAATTGAAGATAAACTCAAAATTTTAAGATGTAACAAGAATAAATTTTGTAGTCCTACAAATCTAGTTTCTAAACTACTATTTCTTTTGAATGGTTGAGTTTAAGGCCCTAAGAAGGGGGACCACAAAAAGTGGTCCTATTTTTCCTAAAAGAAAACATAACATGTGGTTTGGTGTGCTCCCACTAAAATGTTAATTTATTTATTTTAATTTTTAATTTCTCTAGTGAGAAGTTATCTAACACCAAATACTTTATTTTGGATTTGTCTACTAATTTTTTAATATCTATTTGATTTTTTACTAGTTTTACAAGTAGACACATCTTGAAAAAGTGAAATTTTTTACTTATGCTAGAAATTATTGAAAACTAATTGAAAGTCAAAAGTTCTTTTATTTTTAAAGGATGTAGAATGGAGTCTAGTTCCTATAACATTAGTTGCCCAATTCAATGAATGAGCCAAAATCTAAAATAATTAGAATTAAAAATAAATTATATGGTAAGATTGATAACAAAGAGATCTACAATATCATCTCATCTAATCTTATCATTATTCAACCACAAGTAAATCTAATAGAGGGCAGATTAAAAAAGTTGTAACTTTTTTGGTATCCTTGCTAGAAAAATGTCTTGGACCTCTTTGAATCTTCCAAACCTTTGGGTTGGATCTCCAAGGAAAATCCAAGCCTTAGTTTTGGTGGATTCTAATGCATTTAAAATCTTGTATGCACAATAGTGTGTGCATGCTATAAATGAAAATATTATTTTGAGGTTGCATTTAGTGCAACCTCAAAATACAATGTATTACATAGGGTTTATTCCTCTTTAACTGTGTGCCCTACATAATGCATTGCAAAGAGGGTTAAAAGGGAGGGAGATAAAAAGAGTTAGAAGGTGGGGAAATGAGAGAGGGACACCTTAATACTAACTAAGACACCTTAGGACCCCTTACCATGTATTAGTATATTGAATAGATAAAGTTTCAATGCCGTGTCCATCAATAATATACCTTGTGCCATGGAGCACTATATCATGCAATTCCTTAATAGCTTTATTTTTAATATAACTCATAACTAGATTCTCCATTTAGTTAGTTTAAGGATTTGAGTAAATAAGCTAATAGATTCTAAGGTCTGCACCTCAATGCCCTTCTTCACAATAGGAGGAATAGTGATATGTGTAGACTATGATCTAACTAGTGCCCTGGGATGAAGTAGGTGGTTGTAGAATCCCTTAGGTCCTATTAAAACTCATTATGGAACATTAGGACAGCTTTAGACCCATTCCAACCCTTTAAAACACTTTAGGACCCCTTACCATGTACATTAGTGTATTAAATAGATGTAGTTGCAATCCCATGTTTATCAAGAATATAGTGTGCATCATGTGGTAATATACCCTAAAATTCCTTAATATTTATTCTTAATATAATTCATAATTAGATTCTCCATGCAATAAGTATAAGGGTTTAAGTCAACAAGCTAATAGATTTTAAGGTCTCTACCTCAACTATCCTTCACAATAGAAGGGGTAGTGACATTTGCATACTCTAGTCTAACTAGAGCCTAGTGTGATTTATGTGATCCTAGGACATCTTGGGTCCTATACAACACATTTAGACACATAAAGACACCTTAGAACCCATCATGACCCTTTAGAACACCTTAGGACCCTTTGCCACAAATTATCATATTGAATAGATGCAATTGCAATCCCATGTTCATCAAGAGTATATCATGCACAATGTAGTGTATCATGCAATTTCTTAATAGTTGTATTCCTAGAAAAATTCATAAGTAGATTCTCCATGTAGTCAAGTTATAATAGTTTGAGTCAACAAGATAATATATTTTGAGGTTTCCACCTCAATACCATCCTTAAAATGAGAAGGGATAGTGACATATTAAAATTATGGTCTAAGTAGAGGCTTAGTGTGATGCAGGTGGTTGTACAACCCCCTAGGTCATATCAAAACTCACTGGGACACATTAGGACCCATTCTAGCCCTCATGCAAAATGAAGTAGTGTATCATGCAATTCCTTAATAGTTTTATTCCAAACAAAATTCATAAGTAGATTCTCTTTGTAGTCAAGTTATAATAGTTTGAGTCAACAATATAATAGATTTTGAGGTTTCAACATCAATACCCTCCTTCAAATGAGAAGGGATAGTGACATATTAAAATTATGGTCTAAGTAGAGACTTAGTGTGATGTAGGTGGTCCTACAACCCCCTAAGTCATATCATAACTCACTACTTTACATTAGGACCCATTTTGGCCCTTTAGAGCACCTTAGGACTGCTTATCACACATAAGTGTATTGAATAAATATAACCACAATCACATGTTCATCAAGACTTAACCTTGCACTATGGAGTATTATATCATGTGATTCCTTGAAGTTTTATTATTAAAAAGAGAATAACTACATTCTACATATATTTAGTATAATGATTTGAGTCGATGAGCTAGTAGATTCTAAGGTTTACACCTCAACACCCTCATCACAATAGAAGAGATAATAATATGTGAATACTCTATTCTAACTAGAGGCCTAATGTGATGTATGTAGTTCTTGGGCCCCTTAGCTCCTACTACAACCCATTAGGGCATATTAAGACACCTTAAGCCCCATTGTAACCCTTTAGTACACCTTAGGACCCCTTTATCACACATTAGTATATTGAATAGATGTAGTTGAAATCTCATGTTCATCAAGAATATGACTTGTACCATGGGGTGCTATATCATGAAATTCCTTAATAGTTTCATTCTCAACAAAATTCATAACTAGATTCTCCATGTAGTCAATATAATGGTTGATTCAATGAGCTAATATATTCTAAGGTATCAATGTCAACATCCTCCTTCATAATAGAAGGGATAGTGACATGTGCAAACTCTGGTCTAACTAGAGGCCTAATGTGATGTAGTTGTGCTAAGACCCCTTAGGTTCTATTGTAACCCATTAGGACATATTATGACATCTTAGGGAATATTATGGCCTTTTAGAACATTTAAAGGAAGCTTTCCACACATTAGTATATTGATCAAATATAGTTATAGTCCCATGTTCATCAAGAATACACCTTACACTAAGTGTGATGTATAAAAGTATGAGTCAGTGATTGATAAAGGTTCTAAGGTCTTCACCTCAATAGCTTTCTTCATAGTAAAAGGGATAGTGACATGTAAAGACTCTAGTCTAGCTTTACAGTGAGGTAGTTTAAAAGGTCTATTGTCAAAACAACTAGATCTCATTGCATGTGTATGTGAGATGTTAATATTGGTATTTAGGAGTTTTGGTGAGGAGGGATGATTCAATATAAATAAGGAAACCTACTAATTTAACCAATATTCTACTTAAGCTTAACAACAACTTCCAAAGCATAACATTGATAACATATGCAATGTAGTCAAAGTAAAAAATATCAAACATACACAAAATTATCACACATGCCAAAATGGATCAACCCATCCAATTATCGATACCTCCAAAGGTACACCAAGTTAATCTCACATCATCAACATATCCAATGTGTAACCTACAATCATAAGCTTTAAGAGAAATACCTGTCACATATACACCAAGAAGATCCCACTATAGAAGATAATGTCAAATATGTAACTAATCCACTCACAACATCTCATAGAAGCAAAACCATGTAGTATAAAGGATATCCACAACATATAAACCAAAAACCTACAAGAACAACTCTCATAAAAATTATTCAACTCTCACAAATTCTCAACAACCAACAAAGGAAAGAGATATAGAAATAATTATGTCATCTCTCACATGGAATACATGAACACAAACTAGAGAGCACAATCCTTGATCCAATGTAAGTGAAACTAAACATCCAAGAAGATAACCAAGACAAAAGATAAATCATACAAATCATAATTTGTGTCAGGTCCTTCTACACACACCTTTAGATAAAATGTATCAAGTATGGTCTTCTCCATAAAAAGCCAAATTGGAAGCCACATAAATACCAAAGCTATACCATATAAGAAATCATAGATTTAAGCCTCTCACAAGAAGATAAAACTCATTAGCATTCCTAAAGCAAGGAATAACCATTCCTAATCCAAGGAATATTCTTAATATAAAACCATCTTCCAAACTCAACCAACATAACAAGAACATATGCACAAGGAGATAGCTAATGATAATCCATCTCTCAAATGAATCTTTTATAAATTACTCATGTACCATATCTCAAGATCTATATCAATGAAAGAAAAGCATAAATATAATGCATCTAAGAAAAAAATGGGCTATACCTCTCAAGTATTAAACTACAGAGAAAACCAAGAGTGGGGAATGAGAATACTCATCAAGTTATCCAAGTTTACAACCAAGACTAGTCTAAGAACGATCTCCTCTCAAGAACTATCTACTATCCTAACAAATACATCTCTAATCCAAGAGAAACCAACATCACCACCATCTCTGAGTATTAATGAGTGACTATAATTGATCAATCCATGCCAACTCCGAATGAAACATAGAAATGGCAAGAAGTACCCAAAAATTTATCAATGTACTCAATACAAAGAAAATAAGCCGAGATCAATGTCAATGTTCTAACCATGGCTGCAGGAACATAAATATGACAACATAACATAAACCATATCAACCAAAAATATAACACACTCCATATGAATATACCATAACATGTGAAAATTAAACTCATGATGCATATCAAGATCATACCATGACATAATAATGAACTAAGAATAACATATCAAATGAAAGCATAAACTACACCCCTACCAATAACCCCATGAGCCATCAAGATGCAACCATCTCCAAACATCATGAAGATAACCACCACTAATAAGTGCACCATGCAAAGACACTTCCATAGGAACAAGATCTAATACATCCTCCAACATCTACAAACACCCAATAAATATATCAATACCATAGAATTCCACTCAAATATGATACCAAGTCACTCATTGCATTATAACATCTATTTCCTACATGAAGATCCTCTAGGTGTACACACACAACCAAAGTGTCAATACCAAGTGAAACCAAGATCTCTAAACCAAAAAGATAGAACCCAAACTAGGAACCAATCCTCTACTGCCACATCACCACTGTCACAAGCTCCCACTGAACCATGTATGCAAATGATCCATAACATATTTTTGAGACCATCCTCTAACCATGAGAATCAATAGGGGCATCAAACCATCAAAGAACTCAAAGTATACATTATGAAATCTTCAAAGGAAAATAAATAACCATAATCGTCAACCAAAAAGATAGACCACCATAGCCAAATTAGGAATTCAAACCAATAAACATCAATGAAGTACATGTATATCGAATCATGTCATGAAAAAATTCATGATACTGTAAGCACCATGAATTGAGCATCTAACTCTCAAAGTGTCCAACTTGTCAGCTAAAAATAGTCAACCAAAATCCTCCACCATGATTGTACCTTGTAACAACATCTCATACCTTCTACATGAAAACAAATTAGAAAATCATGTAAGGGAATAGAAAACCCAAATACAAGCTACCAATATGAATATGCATCAAATATGAAGATAAATGTGCAAATACAACCCATATTCAAGCCATACATGTAACCTCCAATTATAGATCACTTATAGTATTGCATAACTTGTAGACCCAGTAAGTCATCATGCATATCTAAATCAAATACTAAAAACATATCATTATGAGACCAATCTTATACATAAGTTGAGTGTACAATGACATCAAATCTCCATAATATATCATGTCATAAACTCACAATGTTACCATAGTTGAAATGTATTTCATAAATAGTTAAAATCAATATGCCACTTGATAAACTATACCAAAACTACACCAAATCTAAACCACTATGTATATCTTTTTAAGACCATTTTATTGACTATTTGAAGTCCAAAATCTGACTCCATATGTCCAAGTTATGCCCAAAACTATGCTAAAAATAAACAACATTTGAATTCTAGGCTCATAAAATATGTCAAAATGTCAAAATCACATATTGAAGCCTATACCAAACTATATTTCTCTAAGTTAGCTTTCCAAAAAACAATAAGAAGGCTTAAATATGACATCTTGAGAAAAAGTTATGACTATTTTAAGAAGACAAACTTTTTACCACTTTTAACAAATTTTCTTTTAATGATGAAAATTCCAGTAGAATTAAATTTAATAGCCATCATGAATTGCATCTATAAAGCATTTTCATTTTCTTTCAATGTGACCAAACTAAGGAAAATTATATATCAAAATTCATGGAAATGCCAATCCAGATCCAATGCTAACATATGTTTTTTCCCAAGAGGTCATTTATGCAAGCTTCCCCCTAAAACCCTCATTTAAATGAAACTTCCAAAAAATCCTTTTCACCAACAATTTCACATTAGTAGATCAATGTCCATGAAATCATAATCAGAATAAAGTACATCACATTCCATCATATATACATGTGATAAATAAAATAAATGATCCAATATGACATCATAATATTGTAAGATCATAAGCATCGTCAAAAAAAAACATCAAGTATCCAAAAAGTATGATAGTGGAAATGACAAGTAGCCTAGTCACATAGATGAACAACATATCAACTAGAAATCTAAGGCCAACAACATATTGATTGTGAACCTAAGTTGAAAAAATTATTGACTACAAGTCTAAGTCGAATAACATATTAACTACAAGCCTAAATCAAACAATATATTGACTACAACCCTAAGTCAAAAAACATATCAACATTAAGTTTTTCTCATAAAGACCAATATACATAGGGATTAGTTGAGGTCTACTAACCAAGTCAACAAGGTCAAAAAGTCACACAAGTCCTACAAATTAGGAGTCTAACAAGATGCGTCATGATGAAAATACTATAAATTATCATAGAGAATTTTTCATCTTTTATACTCTATTTATAATCTCTGCAGTCTTTTGTTTAAAAGCTTAAACCAAATGTTCATTTCAAAAAAATTGTATAATAAATCTAGACCATAAAGTCATGCATGGCATCTCTTGTTAAATGTTTTTATAACATTTTTGAATTAATATTAATCATAAATATATGATTGGTATTAGTTCTATAGTCTTGTATCCTTCCCCTCAAATCATTGATTTTGGAGAGTGTAAATTTCAATTCACATAGGACACATTTGGTTGCTAGAATATGATTTAAGAATTGGCATTCAAAATCCTAGATTTTGAATTTTGGAACTTGAAATCCAAATTATGGTTTTTGGGATTTGATTTGGGACTATTTGGTTCATCAAGAATTCATAATTCCAAAAGACATTTCCTTCATTTGGTTGCACATTTCTAGAATTAGAATATCACTTAAATAAGCATATTTTAGATTCAAACAAACAATTTCAATAACATAGCCAATCAAGCATGACTAGGATAGGAAAAAAATGCATGAAAGAAGATGGAAAACTAATTCTATCTCCATTAAAAGTTGCATTCAAGTTGCTCTCCAATTCACAAAATTTTTCAAGCTATGGAAAATACTATGTGCATTGATGATTGAGTACCACCTTCATCTGGAAGATTAGAGTTTGTATATGTATATGTGTGTGTGTGTGTGTGTGTGTGTGTGTGTGTGAACAATGAAATATTTTGAGTATATCAATATATACCAAGATAGATTAGAATTTACAAAGAGAAAAGTCTCAAGGTCTAAAAATTTACTTGAAGCAATGAAAATATTGTGAAATTGGATCTTTGAAGTCATTTAAAAAATAAATAAAGGGGAGTTAGGGTGTTGCAGCCATTTATTTTGATTGGAAAATTTTGGGGAAAATGGTTTCTATCATTTTACTTTTGAATCTGTGTTCTTTAGTGAAATCTGATGGCAACGTTCATGCAGGTGCCTTATAGAGTTTGATTGATTGGTGGGAAGAGTGGAAAAAAATGCCACTATTTTGGCTATTGAGGATTTCAATAATGATCCACACCTTTTCAATGACACACAACTTCTCCTCAATTTGTGTAAAGCAAAAGGATATCCAGTCTGTGGTGTGAGCGTGAGTAATTCATTCTTTTATTTTTGAGACATTTGTTTATTTTAATTGATTGAAAGTGCAAAATAATGATGTTGATTCTCATCATGGATTCATTGACCTCATGAAAGGGGAAGTTACAGAAATAATAGGGCCACAAACATCTGAGGTTGTAGAGTTACTATCAGATCTGGAAGATGCAAGCAATGGGCATTTTATGTCCTTCTCTACTACACATATAAATGCATACCTGTGCAAAGGTAGACCTAAAAAAAGATTCATTTTAATTATTGTGTAATGCTCATTTTGGGTAAATTAGAATTAGAGAAATTCCACCTATTTAGATGGAAGACCAAATCCAAATTTTGGGGGGTAAATGGGGACACCGAATTCTAATTCTAATTTTGCAGATGCAAATAATGGATTAGAATTTTTTTAAAATTCCAAATGCCAGTTCCATTCTAATTCTGACAACCAAATAGGTTGAGGGGATGCCTTGGGTGACAACCTAGAAACACCCTATACTTGTTTTGCTTGCGATAGAAATAATGACTAAAATTAGAACATTAAAAAAAAAAATACAACCTTGATAGGATTAATAGGAATGTAATATAGAGGTTTGGGCTTGTTGTAGGGTGGTGACAATGTACATGAAGACACATAGAAGGAAGAAAAGGTCAAAGGCAAAAATATTAATATTTCTTCTCCATCAAAAGCTGAGTTAGGCTAGATGTAGGGTGGTACTTAAGTTCATGTTAATTAAGATAATACTTTTGAACTTTAATGTTAATAACTTGGCAAATTCTTCTTTTATTGTTGTTTGGTGATATTTTTCTTTAAAGAGTCTTTGGATAATTTTTAAAACTATTTTTTAATTTAGATTTACAAGAGATTAGAACATTTCTCATTTTCTATTATTAAAACATATTGTTTAAGATAATTTCTAAGAAATAAATGAAACTTTGTAATTTTACAAATTGTAAACTTCAAAAAACATGTAAATCCAATATAACCTTGAATCATTGAAGTATTTAGACATGTTTTAGACATTGCATTGCGAAAACATCTTAATTCATGATAAAAGTGGGAAAGAATGTAACTTCTAAATAATATCTATTGACTAATATGAATTGAACAATATTAAGATCGTGGGAAAGGATGAACACAAAAGAATCATAATGTTTGCTTTAACACATTTACCTCATTTTGGATAAGACACATGAAATTTAACAATTGATACACATAGATACAACTAGTATTCATGATAGGACCAACACAATTCTTGCTTCACTATTCTTCACATTTTTTTAGTAGGGAGAGAATCCAATACTTGAATAGGTTGCAATGATTGTGATGAGAGTTGTTGATTTGATACCTACACTTATTGACTTAATGTCCAATTTTTTTTCACAACATTGCACTGATACTTGTGACTTTAAATTTGTTAGTACAATTATGATTACCCAAAATTTAATGAAATGTACCCTTTGTTCTAAAATGTAACTGATGATGTGATGCCACATTAGTTACGCAAGTATGGGTACCCTTTTTGCAGAACCATTTGTCTCACTTTTATTTGGGTTTTTTTGGACAACTTGAAAAAAACATGATGATGTGGTATCATAATTGATGATGTGTACTTAAAATCTTGGTTGTAAGTAGACAACTCACCAAGTAAGCTATTGTGAAAATTTGGAGTGATTTGAAATTTCCACGTAGGATTTTGATAAGTTTGAAGTTAGGGTGTTCAAGTATGGGGTCCTCTCCCCCATAAAAAAAATACTACATCCAAGGAAATAAGATCTTGAAGAATTAAAAAGAAATTGTTTACTCAAGGAAATTGAGTAGGCTTAACTAGTAGTAGTCCATAGAAATGGGCCCTTCTCATGCGTTAATTTAGCAACCGTAGTTGAAGTTTTGCATTGGTGAGAAATCCTATAGAGATTGTAATGACATGGATTTTGTTAACACCTTCTTTTCCAAAGACTAGGAATTAGATATTGTGAATACATTAGTTACAATTTCTCCTATTTCTATGAATGTGTTCTTCTGTTATAAAAATCCCTTTTCTAGAATGTTTGCATCAACACTATCTTATTTGAAGTCTTCCCTTTTCAAGGTGTTGGTTTCATACTATGTATTTGTAGCAAGATTTGTTATCAATAGTATTGTCCTACCAAAAATCCACTACAATAACAAGAAAGTTCTCTCCAATCTAATCTCAATTACTTTCTACTTCTAATCACACAAGACTTCTTACATTTGGCTTAATAATTTTTATAGAAAGTTAATTGGGTATATGTTTATAGCATTATACTTACAAAGTTGTAGAAATAAGAGTTGTGGATAATTTTACACCCAATAATATTTTTTTTGTTTTAATGTTGTAATAAATTAAAGAATTGAATTTGTAGAAGTGATTGTACAAATTAGAGCTTGTATGGTGCCCAAATTGTAGATTTAAATTTATTCATGCTTTTAGCTCACCAAGTAGGGAATGCAAGTAATAGTGTAGGTTTTAACATAACAATGGACAAATGTTAGTCTATACAAACTACTATGTGCATGAAATTAGTCTTCCTCACACCCATCTAAAAGAAACATTAATTTTGGTTTTAAATAAAGGCCATCTATTAATGTGGTTCATCAATACAACAAATAAGTTTTACTACAAGGTCTAAAAAAGTAGAGACGGTCTAAACAAATATTTTTTCCTTTCAAATTACACTATAGAATATCTATAGGCTATTTATTGTTAGAATGGGATTTTCATTGCACCAAAAGAACGATCTGTCAATGCTTGACACAACCACTCAACTTATAGTACATAGGAGGCAGTTAATCCCTTGTTACGAATCCCAAGGGGAGCATTTAACAAATTGTCAACAATCTCCCCCTCAGTGTTACCTGAGGGTCTAAGGATTTGAATCTATGACCAAGCTTTGATACCATTTGTTAGAATGGGATTGTCGTTGCAACAAAAGACTAATTTGTCAATGCCCAATACAACCACTCAACTTATAGTATACAAGAGGCGATTAAGCCCTTGTTATGAATCTTGAGGTAAGAATTGAACAAATTGCCAATAATTTATAACATGTTCTATCTCTTTTTACTAATGAGGTTAGAGGAAGGTATTTTCCAGTTTCCACTATTCACTTGGATTTTAATATTTTTAGTTAGCCATTTGTATAACCAAGATTCTTAGTTAGCTATTTTAGTATTTTTAGTTCATCATCTAACATCATAGGCATCTATTGTGAAGGTTTCTCAAAAGGTGTGAAATTATCAATGACAAATAATCTTCTCCTTAAATTTACTTTCTAAGAATTTGAGCATTGATGGGATTTTTTTCTGTTGTTTAAAAGAAGCCATTGATTAATATTTATCATTCAACCCATGTATACTATTTATAAAAGCAATATTTCAAGCCAAGTTCATACACTGACGTCAAGATTCGAGGAAGTGAGGGAGGTGTTGGGTGATGCGACGCGCTCCCCTGCCCACAGGTGGTTAATTATGTGGTGTTCCATGTTCACTAATAGTCATGGCTTTTGGTGCAACGGCAAATGGGCCCTACAAGTGGTATCAGAGCCTGGTTTTGGCTTGGTCATGGGTTCAAATCTCCTCGGTGCCTTCTTGACCCACGTAAGTACCTGGTATGCGCGTCGAGGGGGAGATTGTTGGGTGATGCGACGCGCTCCCCTGCCCATAGGTGGTTAATTATGTGGTGTTCCATGTTCACTAATAGTCATGGCTTTTGGTGCAACGGCAAATGGGCCCTACAGGAGGTGCATTGGGTTATTAATAGCTCATGATACAAAAAGATTGGGTAAGATTTCATCAAATTATTGGGAACACATTGGCCATTTCATACTCCTAGTGCATGTTGTTAAGTATATTAATATTTTGAAAAATAACATGCCCTAATCCATGGTGACATTTTAAGAAAAATGAATATTGAATTTGTTCACATAGTTTTCATTGGTTTCTTGATATCAAGTATGCATATCGTCACATGAGATTGCATCATTGCCTTTTGAATTTGAAAAAGTAAAACAAATATGGTATGCCTTGAAAAAGATATATGTGTGTGTGATTGTATGGTATTTATTTCGTAATTAAAAATTTGGAAGTAATATATTGATAAACTAAAAGGTTTTCCATAGCAAACAAAATTTATGAAAGAATTAACTTATGTCTTCACATGACTTTCCACGATTATGATCTATGTTAAGAAACTAAGAATAGGGGGTTAACTGACTCAGCACAACCAAGCTACTTGGAAAAATAATGATTGAATCTCTAAGTCAAAACAAAAACCAGGAGAAGGTCGAGAAAATGTTAACCCTTTGAAAATTGATGTGTTAACCCATTGCAAAAATTAACAATAAAGTTCTAGAAAACATATAGGAAAAGAACAACAATATCTTCTCTATTTTTTCGAACATCCAAATGCACAACAAAATAAAGCAATGGAGACAACACAAACACAAGAGACTGGAGATATGCAAGATTGATTACTTCTTCTTTTTTCTATTAAACTAAAATGAACAATTACAGATTTGGAATGAAATAAACTACAAACCTAGAAAACTAAAATAACTACTACTAATCTTCATAAAATAAACTTGCATAAATATGTATCTATATAGAAAAAAAATGGAGCAATCCTTGCTCCAATAGGACAAGCTTTCACTTTCACAAAATATAGAAACTTTAGCTCGATGTTGCATACTTTGAAATATTATTTTTTCTACTACTGCTGCCTACAAAAATCTTATGAATCTCTCTCTTCTGTTTATGGAATGAATGAGCATTCCCCCTTTTTTTCTACTTTCTTTCTACACAAAAACTTTTCTTCTCAATTTTGAATTTTAAACTTACCTATCCATAATAAATCCATTGATTGTTGGGGATGCAACATCAGAGTAAATATGGTGATTTCAAACCTCTGATAGGAAGGTGAATGATAGGCTCAAGGGACAACCAAACTAACTTAAAATTCCAACAACCTATGTTAGAGCTATAGAAAGAAATAAGAAAGAGGATAAAGGCGTTATTGTTCTGAAGCTACTTCTAAAGGGACAAGCATGTCATGGCAAGTTGCCCGGCGTAGCAGAAAGAAAAAATATGTCTCAACATTTTTTTGTTAAATCATTGAACTTGAAAGGACTAGAAGAATCCCTTAACCCTAAAAGCTCTAGAAGAAAAATTCATGGAAGGTGAAATGTTTAGAACCCTACCAAAGAAAATTTTAGGACATTGCTTAAAGCCAAAGTCACATCATATAAGTAGTTGTCATGTTTTCTAAGTTTAATTTTATGTTTTCGTGGGACTATTTGTGTCAATTTGACTCTATGAAGGGTTAATATATAATTTTTTATTTATACGTAAAATATGAATTTATTTTTATTTTTATTTTTGTTAGTTGAGTAATTATTGTTTAAATAATTTTTTTGAGAAAGGGGAAGACTTGAAATAAGTGCAATTACTTATTTACAGAAATGACACATGATTACATCAATTAATTTCCCTCTATTTAATTTACTTCAAGTATTTTTCTCTAAATTTAACAACCAATAAGTGTATCATCTCATAAACACAACTGTATTCTTGACATGAACTAAAATTTGATATCAAATTTTGAATGAATGAAGCTAAGTTTAAACACATTAAAAATAGAAGGATTGGACACTTATAAAAAAAATTAAAATTAAAAAGGATTGGATTGTGGCTTTAGTAAATTCATATATCATATATTGTTATTTGATATTTAGTAGTTTTGGGTCAAATGCTAATTTTTGAAAGCCATATTTGTTAGGTTGAAACATTAGGTCTTTGGTTGTATTTTATTTGGATTCTATTTATTTATTTATTTTTTCTTAGTCAATTTATATTGTATACTATCAAATCCTTATTATCAAAGTTCAAACAAAGTAACAAATAAAAAGAAAAAGAAAAAGAAAAAGTAGGCAATAGAGTAACAAGGTAAACAATATGGCATAAAAAGGATCATATTATAGCTCAATAAAAGATTCCAAATTTTTATATTGAAATTCATAAAGCAATTGTAAAAAAAAGATTTTGTAGAACTACAATATTGGTTGGTTTATTAGACTTCAATATAAGAAGAAAAATATTAAATTTTGGATAAAAAGAAAGATGAGAAATCAAAGTTCTTTATTCATCAAGTGAAAATTTTATTTTTGAGGCCTTTTATGAAAACTAGGTCCAAACAATCTTGATACACATAAAAAATAATTATTAGCAAGATATAACCAATGTAACTGTAGAAAATTAAAAACTTTATGAAGAATCTAGGAATCTTTGAATGCCTTGATATGTCTGGATATGGATCAATGGATCAAATTTCTTTTTTGGATCAATGAATGTTGTTAATCAATGGGGACACAGTAAGAGAAGATAAATGCTTGCATAATGATGTTAAAGGTTTTTATATGTTTTCTTATACTTATTTTCAATCTAACCCTAAAGCTAATCACTTTAAATATTTTCAATTCAAGAAAAGGTTAGACTATGCCAATAGGAAAAGATCATAACAAGAGAATGAAGAGCTTTTATAGAAACATTAAATCCGACAATAATCCCCTTAATGAGCACTTCAATGTCAAGGCCTCAAATTTTGGAGTCATGAGAGTTCCTCCAAGGAAATATATAGCACATAAAGAACATCAAGTAGTTCGTATATCATTTAAGAGGACCACTAGAACATTGCAAGGACCAAAATTTGAAAACCTTTAAGTGTAATATAGTAATTACCTTTTCCTTAAATAATTTTAAATAGTGACATTGCGATCAAGATTTACTTTTGTAGTTTTAAATGTTGAAGTTTAATTTAAATTGGAGCAAATTTATCAATTTTTGTATCAATTAATTAATAAGAATAATCCTAAATATCAACCTAATCAAAATCTTAACTTCAACAATATACTAAGAATAATGTAAACCAATACCATAATGTTATCCTAATGATTGCCCTAATCTTAAATCATAACTCTATTTTAAAATATAACACAAATCATGATGTAAACCCTTACCCTAACCATACTTATAAAACCTAAGCCTAATCAAAACCATAACATAACCATAATACTAATCATGGTGTAAACCTTAACTCTTCCTAAACCCTAAACTCTAAGGAAAATAGTTATATTATCCTTAACCCAACCCAAAGCTCCATTTTTAACACAAAATTTAATCACAAATATGACTTGAACTCTACCCCTTATTATAAAAATTATAGTATAATCTATGTATTCCTAATCATAATTTTGACCCTAATCCTTAAAACTAATCTTAATCATAGATTTACTTTTACCCCTTTCTCTAAACCTAACCATATCTTTCACTAGAATTATCATTTTAAACCTAACCTTAATCATAAACTATTAGTATAGATAAAATCATAACTAGATTGCTATCCTAACTATGATACTAACAATAACCCTAATCCTAACTCTACCTAATATATGAATCCTAACTCTAAACCTTACACTCTAACCCAAGGAATACCTGATTAATATATTACACTTTATAATTTAGATATTCTTATACTAATAATAACAATAATAGTTTATTTTAAATTTTATTACAACTACTACTAGATTATATGTATGTATGTATGTATGTATGTATGTATGTATGTATGTATATGTATGTATTTATGTATGTATGTATGTATATGTATATGTATATTTATATGTATGTATGTACATATGTATGTATAGACACACACACACACACACACACACACACACACACACACACACACACACACACACACACACACACAAACACACACACCTTGTGTGTACGAACTCATTCTACTTTTGTTTGATGTCTTGAAATGGTTATGTAACCACTAATTATCTTGATTCATTTAATGTCTAATCTTGTTCAATTTAACATTATAATATAATACAAATATTTTTTTGCATGACACTCTTATCCTATCACTATATTCTAATGCACATTAAGAAAATACATGCTTGTGAATTTTTAGATATTTAGATCTCATTGAACTATATCTATAGAAACAAATTTATTTTAGAATATGAGATTTTAGAAATGTCTATGAAAACCATCATATTAGCTGATATAGTAGACATTAAATGTTTTGACAAGTCAACAATAGTGTTATTTACTTACTTGTTTGAATGCACATATATGCTTGGTTTAAAATTTTGGCATTAGGAATTATGTTGAAGTTGTCCTATGTTGAACACACACACACACACACACACACACACACAAATATTTGATAAGTGCATGTAATGACAATCTTCAAATATAATTTCCAAATTGTGTAGATAAATTTAATAAACATATAATCAATTGATGGCCTATGGTTGAAATGAATTGCTCTTTTTTTATGGTAATGAAACAAGGAAATATAGAATAAAATCACTTTGACCGGTATAAATAGATTTATAAAATATTTTTCATAATATGGATTTCTATAAGCATAAAAGTAAGGCTACTAGTAGAGAAGAATTTTCAAGATATAGATTTAAGACATAGAGAAACTCAACAGATGATGAATAATGGTGAGATATTAAGGTAAATGTATTCTAAGTGCACTACTATAGAGCATTAAAAAGTATTCTGCAAAGTTCTATGATGAAATCAAAGCTTGTAGAAAATACTTGTTTGTGTACACCTTTCCACTAGGTAAGTGCACCAAGTTGTGGTTCCAAAAGGGGGCTATAAGTGGACATTTTTTTTTTGAAATCAACAATTTTTAAACATCAACAAGAATTTGAAGATAGTTACACTCACAATTTTAAAATATGACAAAAACAAAAGCAGTAGTCCCTTGAATCTAGTTTCTAAACTACTATTTTTTTTTAAAAAATGGTTTAGTTTTAGGTCCTCAAAAAAGGGGGGCACAAAAAGTGGTACTATTTATTCAGATAAAATATAACACAATACAAAGTGTGGGCCCCCTGAAATTTTAACTTTTTTTTTGAAAATTTTCAATCTCTCTAGTCAAAAGTTACCTAACAATATGTAGTTTATCCCAGATTTTTTGGGTAATTTTATAATGTGTATTTTTTTTTATGAATTTTTTAATTGGACACATCTCAAAAATGTGAAATATCTATGTGCTCCCCCTATAAATGATTGAAAACTAATCTAAAATTAAAACTTCTCTTTTTCAAAGTAATTTGATGAACGAGTTAAAATCTACAACCCAATTAGTACATGTTGGTTTTTGAACAAAAATGGACATACATTTAAAAAAAATTATAGTTGAAAGGCTTGAAATAGTTCAAATAAAAAATAAATTACATGGTTATCTAGCTAACACAAAGATCTACAATGTCATGTAACCTAATTTTATCAATGCTCAACCATGAGGAAACTTGAAGGAGAGCACACAAGAAAAATCAATTATTTTTTGTATGTTTGCAGCAAAACAAGTCTCAGACCAGTTTATAGACTCCAAACCTTTATGTTGGATCCCTAAGGTAAAACCAAGCATTAGGGTTGTTATAATGCAAATATTTAAATAGTGTGTGCATGCTATAGTGCATACACACTATATTAAGCTATTTTAAAGTTAGGTCTTAATAGCGCATATGCACTTTAGTATGCACACACTCTTGAAGCCTAAATTTCAATAGAGAGGGAAGAAGAGTGGCAAAGAGGGTAGAGAATGAGAGAGATTGGAAGATGGGAAGAGAGTAGGAGGTGGGATGGGGAGAGAGGGAGAGATAAATAGAGAGAGTAGGGGATCAAAGTAGGTGGGATAGGGAGAGAGAGAGAGAGAGAGAGAGAGAGAGAGAGAGAGAGAGAGAGAGAGAGAGAGAGAGAGAGAGAGAGATGGGGGAGAGAGAGTGAGAGTAGGGGATGGGAGAGAGAGAGTAGAGAGGAAGAGAGAGAGAGATAGAGAGATTAGGGGATGGGAGAGAGAGTTAGAGAGAGAATACAGGATGTGAGGGAGAGAGAGAGAGTAGTCAGTGGGAGAGGGAGAGTGAGAGAGAGAGGGGATGGGAGAGAGAGAAAGGGGATGTGGTAGAGAGAGATAGAGAAAGAGAGAGTAGGAGATGGGAGAGAGAGACTGAGATAGAGTAGGGGATGTGATAGAGAGAGAGTAGGTAGTGGGAGAGGGAGTGGGAGAGAGAGAGAGAGAGAGGGAGTGGGTGGGAGGGACAGAGAGTAGAGGGTGGGAGAGAGAGAGACTAGGGGGTGGGAGAATGAGAGAGAGTAGGGGATGGCAAAGAGAGAGTGAGAGAGATATTAGGTAGTGGGAGAGGGAGTGGGAGGGCAAGAGTGGGAGAGAGTGAGAGGAGAGGGGGATGGGAATGTGTGTGTATGTGAGAGAGAGAGAGAGAGTGAGAGAGAGAGAGAGTAGACGATGGGAGAGGGGGGATAGAGAGAGAGAGAGAAGGCAGTGGGAGAGAGTAGGGGATGGGAGAGAGAGTGTGAGTGTGAGAGAGAGTAGGTGGTGGGAGAGAGAGAGAGAGAGAGAGTAGGGGGATGGAAGTGTGTGTGTGAGAGAGAGAGAGTAGGGGGTTGGAGAGAGAGAGAAAAAGGGAAGGGAGAGAGAGAGTAGGGGGTGGGAGAGAGAGAGAGTAGGGAATGGGAGAGAGAGTGAGAAAGAGAGTAGGGGTGGGAGAGAGAGTAGGGATGGGGGATATATATATATATATATATAGAGAGAGAGAGAGAGAGAGTAGGGGATGTGAGAGAGAGAGTAGGTAGTGGAAGAGGGAGTGGGAGAGGGAGAACGAGAGAGGGGGGATGGGAGAGAGAGAGTGAGAGAGAGAGAGTAGGAGGTGGGAGAGAGAGAGTGAGAGAGAGTAGGAGGTGGGAGAGAGAGTAGGGGATGGGAGAGAGAGAGTAGGGGGTGTGAGAATGAGAGAGAATAGGGGATGGGTGAGAGAGCATTAGAAAGAGAGTAGGTAGTGGGAGAGGGAGTGAGAAAGCAAGAGTGAGAGGGACAAAGGAGAGGAGGGATGGAAATGTATGTGTGAGAGAGAGAGTAGGGGATGGGAGAGGGGATAGAGAGAGTGAGAGAGAGAGTAGGGGATGGAGAGAGAGAGAGAGAGAGAGAGAGAGAGAGAGAGAGAGAGAGAGAGAGAGAGTAGGTAGTGGGAGAGAGAGTAAGGGATGGGAAAGTGAGAGTGTGTGAGTGAGAGAGAGTAGGTGGCGGGAGAGGAAGAGTGAGATAGAGAGAGAGGGAGAGAGAGTGGGGGGATGGGAGTGTGTGTGTGAGAGAGAGTGAGAGTAGGGGATGGGAGAGAAAGTGAGAGAGAGAGTAGGGGGTGGTAGAATGAGAGAGAGTAGGGGATGGGAGATAGAGAGGTTGAGAGAGAGAGAGTAGAGAGAGAGAGAGAGAGAGAGAGAGAGAGAGAGATTAGGTGGTGGGAGAGGGAGTGGGAGAGGGTGTTGGAGAGAGAAGGTGATGGGACTATGTGTGAGAGAGAGCATAGGGGATGGGAGAGGAGAGAGAGAGTAGGGGAAGGGAGAGAGAGTGAGAAAGAGAGTAGGTAGTGGGAGAGGGAGTGGGAGAGGGAGATGGAGAGAGGGGGAGATGGGAATGTGTGTGAGAGAGAGAGAGTGAGTAGGGGATGGGAGAGAGTGAGTGAGAGAGAGAGTAGGTGGTGGGAGAGGGAGTGGAAGAGGGACAAATGGAGAGAGAGGGGGAGGGGGGATGGAAATGTGTGTTAGAGAGAGAGAGAATAGGGGATGGAAGAGGAGAGAGAGAGTAGGAGATGGGAGAGAGAGTGAGAGAGAGAGGATAGGTGGAGGGAGAGGGAGTGGGAGAGGGAGAGTGAGAGAGAGAGGTAGGATGAGAGTGTGTGTGAGAGAGAAAGAGTGAGAGTACAGGATGGGAGAGGAGAGAGAGAGAGGGGGGGATGGGAGAGTGTGTGTGAAAGAGAGAGAGTAAGGGATGGGAGAGGAGAGAGAGTAGCCTAAGAGAGAGTAGGGGATGGGAGAGAGAGAGTGTGTGAGAGAGTAGGTGATGGGAGAGGGAGAGGGAGAGGGAGAGAGGGAGAGAGAGTAGGGGATGTGAATGTGTGTCAGAGAGAGAGAGTAGGGGATGGGAGAGAGAGTGTGTGTGTGAGAGTAGGGTTGGCAGAGAGAGAGAGAGTAGGGGATGGGAGAGAGAGAGTGAGAGCAATGGATGGGGGAGAGAGAGAGTAGAGAGGGGGAGAGAGTGAGAGAGAGAGAGTAGGGGGTGGGAGAGAGGGAGATAGAGAGAATAGGGGATGAGAGAGAGATAGAGAGAGAGTGTAGGGGATGGGAGAGAGACATAGAGTAGGGGATGTGAGAGAGAGAGTAGGTAGTGGGAGAGGGAGAATGAGAGAGATAGAGGGAATGGGAGAGAGAGAGAGAGAGAGAGAGAGAGAGAGAGAGAGAGAGAGAGAGAGAGAGAGAGAGAGAGAGAGAGAGAGTAGGGGGTGGGAGAGAGAGAGAGTAAGGGATGTGAGAGAGAGTAGGGGGTAGGAGAGTGAGAGTAGAGAGGGAGAGAGAGTAGGGGATGGGGGAGAGAGTGATAGAGAGTAGGCAATGGGAAAGGGAGTGCGAGAGCAAGAGAGAGGAGAGGGGGGATGGGAGTGTGTGTTAGAGAGAGAAAGAGAGAGTAGGCAATGGGAGAGGAGAGAGAGAAAAAGAGAGAGTAGGGGATGGGAGAGAGAGTGTAGAGAGAGAATAGGCAGTGGGAGAGAGAGAGTAGGTGGTGGGGGAGGGAGAGAGAGAGAGAGAGAGAGAGAGAGAGAGAGAGAGAGAGTGTGTGTGTGTGTGTGTGTGAGAGAGAGAGAGAGAGAGAGAGCGAGAGTAGGGGATGGAAGATATCGAGAGTATCCAATAAAGAAAAGGAATATCATTGAAGGATATTTATACATATGAAAACATTAACCAATGAAAAATATAAAGGAATACAAATATTGAGTATTGTATACAACAAAGATTTTTCCAAACCAAAGGTAATAAGTCATTCATAATAGTCACACAATTAAGAACCAAATATATATATGAACGAGATTATTCTTACATATGTATATAGTATTATTGACCAAATTAGAATTAGCAAAATGATATTGCACATAATCTCCATTACAACAACATGGAAGCTTTGCAATTTTAATAGTTATATTCTTTAGTCCCAAAAATGGACATTATAGATATTGCTCACTAATCCTTTACAATAGAAAATATTTACAAAAAATGGTATGTACTTGTATGAGGACATTATATATTATAGAAATCTCACATTGAAGTAGCTGAATAGCTACTCAAAAAATAGTAACTGAACACAAGTGGGATCATAAAGATACCATAATAAACTAGTATCCCCTTTACTCAAGCAACATCTTGGTCATTGATGCAGTAGTAGGCAGCAGAAGTCTTCAAACAACAAGGAATGGTAAAAGTTCTCAAATTCCCTCAATACCCAAGGTGAAGGGTCCTAGTGCCAAACACCTATCATAGGTATGGAGATGGGCTTATAGGAAGGTCATCACAACCCCACAAGACAAGCTAATCTAATCACTAGGTATACCAAAGTTCTAAGCACCAAAAACTCAAAATGCACTAATGGATTCCCTTAGCCAAAGAGGGATCAAACCCCAAAAACTGGATACAAAGACCAAGGGTAGCCTAAAATCAGTGATATGGCCTATTTAGGTCCTAATCAATATGAATCAGTGATTCATTTCATCAAGGACAACTTATAGCATCAAGTTGCTTTGAAAATCGATTAATTGGCCTGTAGCCCTCGTAGAATGAGAATGAGGCATAAGTTTTAATTCTTCCAAACAACATGGTAACTTGACTATGGATTTTGATACCATTTTAGGTTTTATAAAACATGCCAAAGTGCCCAAGGATGGAGAGGAATAGAGGTTGTTGTTGTTGCAACATTAGATCAGATTCTTAGGCCTAATTAGGGCTCCATTTACTCTAGAAGTGTGTTTTTTACAAAGAAGAAACTCAATCCATCTATTAGGATATGTGGGGGCATGTAAAAGAAACCATAATTCAAGGTTTTAGCCTCTGATGAATTCAACTCAAACTAGAAGGGACTATTGAAAATTTTGTGTGGTGTACTCATGGTGATGCACACCTAGGGTACGATGGCAAACTCAACTCCTTGCACTTCCTGGAAAAGAACTTGTTGAATCTAAAAGCACATTGTTAAACCTTGTATTCCACCAAAGGGCATCAATTTTTCCAATTGTGGAATGTGTCAAAATGACTTAGTCCTAACAAAGTGTTGATTTTTAGGCTGAATCCTAGGTAGCAAGCAAGAAAATTTGATAACTTTCAACCTATGAAGAATTAGAACATGAGACTTGATGCAAAAGTGAAATAGATAAAACTCTCCAACTTCTAGATCCACTGGCACATTCCCTCTCATCCATACAACTATGTACAAGAGTCTAGAACATGTGTTTTGCAAGGAAAAATGTCAGTTTGTATTGATTTCAATGCCAAATTACAATTGTGCTTCCTATCATAGGCCTATAAGGCTTTATACGACTTCTCTAATGGTTACATGGTTAGTTTAAACTACCTAGCCATTGGAGGAAAGGATTTCAAAGTATCTGACACTTTTTTGCAAAGTTGCTCAAAAGTTGCTAACTTGGTCTAGACCTAAAGTAGGTGATCTAACATGGATCTAGTTACTAAAAACAATTAAAAAACCTAGAATCCTATTCATTTTTAAAGTGTATTGATCATATTTGGTCTTAGTTACCTAGGGGCTCATATTTATGCCTAATCCTAGAGCTAGGCCTTACAATTGGATCAATGTGCCAACCTATCCTAAGCGAACTATCTAGGATCCTTAGGTGCCTTCTTTGATGACTCTAGAGTGGGTGCTCCTGCACCAATCATCTACTTGACTTGGACATGTTTGGGAACTGACAATCTCCATTTAAAGGTGGCAATGAGCTTTTTGTTGTTCTATTAAGATCATTAATATATGTCAATGAGAACTTTGAGGGATCATGCCTAGCCTGAGTATCTTAGCTTCCCAAGTCCTATAAATGCAAGGCCATTGATGAATAGGCATTTCTAATTGAAATATCTATGGTGCTAGAATGAAGTGTGTGATCAAATTATTTTCCAACTAATGAGCCAATTTGAGGCTTCGCTTCACATTGCTCCATGGATAATTCTATAGCACTTGTTACTTCTCTATCTGAAAATTTTGTGTCTGTTACATGTGCACTCTTTCCCAATAGTTGTAGGTCTTGTCTCTTCATTCTAAGTAATTGACATACCCTGGATGGCTCTAAGATAACCATTTTCTTCTAAAATGTCCTTTTCTCTTAGATCAATCTCTCTATTAAGTAGATTTTCTATATCTTCGTTTGTATATTTAATGGATGTAGCTGTAATTCATCTATATATATATATTCCTCTATATATTAAGCTTTCCTCTGTAGGAATGAGAAGGCATGGGGAGTTAGGCCAATTGTTTATCACTATATTAAAAAGGTAGTTCTTGGCCATGCTACTAATGGGAATTGTTTCAATCTTATTTTTAGAATCGATACCTCATTTTTCTTGAACGAATAATATATATTGTTTTCAATGTCTTTGAAATATCTGTAGCTAGTAGCCAATTCCTTATTCATCACCTTTCAATATTTATGGGGAACTAAGGTATTTGGTGACCTAATAGGTCCTACGAATCTTAACTAGGGTCCTAGAATAGTCCTAGATGGACCCATTTGACCTAAATATGTAAAGAGCAAAATTTGCTCAAAAGTTTCAATGTTGCTCAAAAAGTTGCTTGAGCAACTTTTGCAATTTTTGCAAAAAAAATTACAAATAGAAGTTTGTGAAGTTGTGACTATCCATGATTGAGTATATGATCATGGGAAACATATTTTCAAAAGTTAGAAGGTTTTTAGTCAAATTTGCATTTTTAAGAAACTTTTACAACTTTTGCAATTTTGCACAAAAAGCGCAACTTTTGCAAAGTTCACTAGAGTTCACTTCTAGGACTTGGAAAAGGTTCCAAACTATTAAAAAATAAATAAAAACACCTAATCCTAGGATATCTTGACCAAAATCTCAAAAAGATCTAGTTTTTCCTAATTAGCAACTTTTGCTCAAATATTGCACAAAGTGGCATAGGCATAGATATCTTGCTCATAGCTCTCTCACTGTTAGTTGTGGGATCAAATTGTCTATTTTTTTAGCTTTAAATGGTTGGGTAAAACCTAGCCCCAAGCTCATCCCATCCTTTTGAGCGATCAAATATTCTCAGGCATGCCAAACCAAATCGTCCCTAAGAGTAACTAAATGCCATAGGGTAGTGATCTTTAATGGGGCATATCTCAAAGCTCATGCGAGGTATGGATGCAATTTTGGGTGCTACAAGACCATGTTGTGGAGACCTATAATAACCTCTCTCTATATCTCTCTCTCTTTGGAGATTTGATTCTATTTAGATTTTGTAGCCCCATCTCTAGTCATGCTGAAACTTTTAGTGTTGGCCAGTATAGAGGTGCCAACTATTAAATCTCTCTCACTATTGATCATGGGATCGAACTATCTATTATGCTAGCTCCAAGTGACTAGGTAAATCCTAGCCCCAAGCTCCTCCCATCTCTTTGAGCACTTAAACATTTTTGGGCACGCTGAACTGAATTGTCCCTAAGAGTCACTAAATGCCATAGGGTAGTGATCTTTGATAGGACATATCTTGAATCTTGTGCAAGGTATGGATGTGATTCTAGGAGCTAAAGGATCATGTTACAAAGACCTACAATAACCTCTCTTTCTTTTTGGAGATATTATTTTTTTTGATTTTGAGATCCCATTTTGGGTGATGTTGAAACTTGTAGTGTAGGCTAGTACAAAGTTGTCAACTACTAAATCTCCCTCATTGTTCGTCATGGGATCAAACTATCTATTTTGTTAGCTCTGGGTGACTGGGTAAACCCTAGCCCCAAGATCCTCCCCTCCAATTGAGTGCTCAAATATTCTCGAGCACGTCGAACCAAATCATCCCTAAGAGTCACTAAGTGCCATAGGGTAGTGATCTTTGATGGGGCATATCTCGGAGCTCTTGTGAGGTATGGATGTGATTCTAGGTTCTATAGGACCATATTGTGAAGAATTACAATAACCTCTCTCTCTTTTTGAAGATCTTATTATATTTTAATTTTGCAACCCCATCTCTGGTGATGCTGATTTTTGTAGTGTTGGCCAGTACAAAGTTGGCAACTGTTGAATCTCCCTCACCGTTTGTTGTGGGATCAAATTGTGTATTCTATTAGCTTTGAGTGGCTAGGTAAACCTTATCCCAAAGTTTATCCTATCTCATTGATTGCTCAAACATTCTCGAGTAGGCCCAACTGAAACATCCCTAAGAGTCACTAAATGCCATAAGGCAATGATCTTTGATAGGGTATATCTCAAAGCTCATGCGAGATATGGATTTGATTCTAGGTGCTATAGGACCATGTTGCAAAGACCTACAATAACATCTCTCACTTTTTGGATATCTTTTTTTTTTTTTGATTTTGTGACCCCATCTTGGGTGATGGTGAAACTTGTAGTGTTGGCTAGTAAAAAGTTGTCAACTATCGAATCTCCCTCACCGTTCATCATGGAATCGAACTATCTATTCTGTTAGCTCCAAGTGGTCAGGTAAACCCTAGCCCCAAGATCCTCACATCCTATTGAGCACTCAAACATTCTTAGGCATGTCGAACTGAATCATGCCTAAGAGTCACTAAGTGCCATAGGGCATCAATCTTTGATGGGGCATATCTCAAAGCTCATGCAAGGTATGTATGTAATTCTATGTGCTATAAGACCATGTTGTGAAGACCTACAATAACCTCTCTCTGTTTTTGGATATCTTATTCCATTTTGATTTTTAAACCCCATCTCAAGTGATGCTAAAACTTGTAATGTTTGCTAGTACAAAGTTTCCAATAGCCGAATCTCCCTTACTATTCATCATGGGATCAAACTGTCTATTCTGTTAGCTCTAAGTGTTCAGGTAAACCTTAGCCCGAATATTTTCCTATCCCATTGAATACTTGAACATTCTCAGTCACGCTGAACTGAAATGTCCTTAAGAGTCACTAAATGTCGTAGGGCAACGATCTTTGATGGGTCATATCTTGGAGCTTGTGCAAGGGATCGATGTGATTCTAGGTGTTATAGGATTGTGTTGTAGAGACCTACAATAACCTCTCTTTCTTTTTGGAGATCTTATTCTGTTTTGATTTTGTGACCCCATCTTGAGTGATGTTGAAACTTGTAGTATTGGCTAGTAAAAAAGTTGCCAACTGTCGAATCTCCCTCACTATTCATTGTGAGATTGAACTATCTATTTTGTTAGCTCTAAGTGGCTAGGTAAACCCTAGCCCTAATCTCATCTTGTACTATTGAGCACTCAAAAATTCTCGGGCACTCCAAATTGAAATGTCCCTAAGAGTCACTAAATGCCATAAGGTAGCGATCTTTGGCGAGACATATCTTAGAGCTCATGTGAGGTATGGATGCGATCCTAGGTGTTATAGGACCATTTTGTAGAGGCATACAATAATCTCTCTCTATTTTTGGAAATCTTATTCTATTTTGATTTTGTGACCCCATCTTGATTGATGTTGAAACTTGTAGTGTTGGCTAGTACAAAGTTTCCAACTACTGAATCTCTCTAATCTTTTGTCATGGGATCAAATTGTCTATTTTGTTAGCTCTAGGTGACTGGGTAAATACTAGCCCCAAGCTCCTCCTATCTCACTAAGTGCTCAAACATTCTCAGGCATGCTGAACTGAATCATTCCTAAGAGTCACTAAATGCCATAGGGAAATGATCTTTGATGGGGCATATCTCAAAGCTTGTGTGAGGTATGGATGCAATTCTAGGTGCTATAGGACCATGTTGTGGAGACCTACAATAACCTCTCTTTCCTTTTGGAGATCTTATTCATTTATGATTTTGGGACCCCATCTTGTGTGATACTGAAACTTGTAGTGTTGGCCAATACAAAGTTGCCAACTGCCAAATCTCTCTCACCTTTCATTATGTGATCAAATTGTCTATTTGGTTTATGTGATCAAATAAACCCCAACCCCAAGATCCTCCTATCTTGTTGAGTGCTTAAACATTCTTGGGCATGCCAAACCGAATCGTCTCTAAGAGTCACTAAATGCCATAGGGTAGTGATCTTTGATGGGGCATATCTTAGAGCTTGTATGAGATATGGATGCAATTCTAGGTGCTACAAGACCATGTTATAGAGACCTATAATAAACTCTCTCAATTTTTAGAGATCTTATTCCATTTTTATTTTGTGACCCCATCTCGAGTGATGCTAAAACTTGTAGTGTTGGCCAATACAAAGTTGCCAACTGCCAAATCTCTCTCACCATTCATCATGGGATCAAAATATCCATTTTGTTAGCTTTGAGTGGCTAGGTAAACCCTAGCCTCAATCTCCTCCCATCCCATTGAGGGCTCAAATATTCTCAAGCACATTGAACGAAATCCTCCCTAAGAGTCACTAAATGTCATAGGGCAACAATCTTTGACGGTGGAAAATGGATATGTCATCTCATCCAATGATGGAGAATCATGATAGAAGGTAAATGGGTAATCATACACCTCATTTTGAACATGTTATTTTTTTATGGTAATAAGGTAATCCTTGTTTGTAAGGTCAAGGAACTTGAGGTCACCTATAAATACAAGTTGCCCTAGTCCTAACAATTTTTCTTTTTTTGTTGTTTTTGTTAATAAGTTGACTCAATAAGTGTTTTGAGAGTCATTACACCTTATATAGATCCTATGTGTTACCAGAAACCGCTTGGTTAAGTTCTAGGAAGAGTTGCAAAATTTGCATTTTGCAATAAGAGTTGCTAATAACTTTTTGACAATTTTAGCAATTTTTTGGAAAATCTTGAAATTAACCTTGTAACCAATAAAACCATCTGGTAATTGATTGGAATTGATTTCAAATGATGAAAATACCCTTTATGAATTTAAAGGAGGCATAAGGTGTTGGTTATTATTAAGTTTTTTTAATATGACAAGGAATCACTGCTGATATTAAACTTGTCTATAGGATCATTGAGTTATTGTCAAATATCATCATTTTTTGTTTGGAACATAAAACTCATACTTTATTAGACAAAAACATAACTTTAATTGTATGTTATCACTGAATGGAGTTAGTGGAAGATGTTAAGGATCTTCTTGGTTGTCTTAATAGCCATTTCATGGGTTTGAAACATAATCACTTCCCTTTGGGAAGAGTTGTCCGAAAATCAGCAAATTGCATATTGTTGCAATGAAAATATAGTCATAGGATGTTGGAAAATTGTTTTCACTCATAGGATGTTGAAGAATCTCCTAGAAGGATGGAATAGATGACAAACTGAAGTTTGTGAGATAGTTATTAGGTATTACTTGAAGTGTCTAGGGTGTTAGTTTGAAGCAAGATGTTGATTATGATCCATTTCTCAAATTTGCTCATTTTTCCCTTATTGCTTCCCAAGTCTTGAATAGAAAAAGTGATCAAATGGTTTTGTGAAGTTGGGTAGAAGTTTGTTCAATGTTGTAACCAAGTTGGAAAGAGTCTTTGAAGACACTTAGGAAGGTGGTAAAGGTAGTTTTCCTTAAAAGTGTTCTTGTTGGGAATCCACTAGCTTTTGGTGTGAGTACTCTGCATCATTTTGGATGTAATTTACATTAAAATAAAATACATGAAATGTACTTAAAATGTAAATAGGAAAAAAAATATATATATATATTATGATAACCAATAATGTCATACATGAACAAACATATAATACATTATGATAACCAATAATGTCATACATGAATGAACATATCATATATTATGATAACCAATAATGTCATACATTAACAAACATACAATATATTATGATAACCAATAATGTCATATATGAATAGACATATCATATATTAATCAATAATTTCATAAGTCTAATAATGTCATGCCTCAAATATATGTCATACGTCAAATATAAAATTTCATAAATACATCAAATATATATATCAAATATGTCCACTAACATGAAATCCAACATATATGACCACTAATGCCTATACATGTGTTTCTATCAACTATATATTCTCCTTCCCATTAGGGGAAGGAAAAAAATCCCTAGAGGTCTTTGGTCATTCTGGAGGGAGATAATGGGGATGATGGGGTCTTCCTCACATGCTCGCTCGTCCTCTTATTTAGGCTCTTCTCTAATTCGAGCTGATACAAACAAAGTAGATATGAATCTATAATTTTTATATATTGAAATAAAATATATGTACATACAAAAATAGTTATTTTCTTATCCCCATCAAATAGTCACTCTGTACGTCCACCTCAAAGGCTTGCAGACGATCGAGTGTAATAAGGCCCTACAACAATTCAATCAATATAATCACTTATAAATAACATTTGAAATTTTAATACTAACTATTATAAACAACAACTAAAACTAAGAAAATTCTTTCATACATCATTCATTGGTTCTGAACTAGCCATTGTTGTAGCAACTCCATGATCGATGGATTGGTGAAGATGAGGAGGAGTATTGGATGTCAACAACTGCATGTCATATAATACAATTTACATGTAACATGAAACATGAAACTAATATAATCAAATGAATTAAATTAATACTAAACAAATGTACCTCTATAAAAAGCTTGTATCATGCCTAGGTTCATAGTCCTTTGTGAATGTTGATGGTCTAGTAGAGAATTGATGCACATAGATAAAATTTTTTGTCAATTCTTCATATGATTACTTAATAAATATATGTATTAATCTAAATGATTAAATCAATACATACCTCTTGACTCATTGACAAGACATAAAATAGGGCTAGAGAATTGTACTAGGGCAATCAACACTCTTACCCTAAATTTTGAATAATGTCAATACATGCTAATTAATTAGTTATTCACTATACATACGAAATGTGATCAAGTTAGTTTATTATAATTGTAATTTACCTGTGTGTCAATGCCAAATGTGTCACTCAGAAACTCATTAGTGACTAGCCCATCATCCATACTGTCTCCAACATGACTGCCAAATGTGCATAAGGATCCACATGATGTGCATATATGACCATGATGCACAGAAAGCTCCTCCTCAACTAATGGACTGGCTAATGAATAAGGGTTTGCATCAAAGCATTGATAGTCCCTAGAGTTTTTGGTCTCTACATGTTCTTTTACAACTGAAGGAATAATCACATGCTCACCCTTTGGCTTAACAATAGGCACCCTAACTACATTAGGGTCACAAAATGCCCTCGACCTCTCAAATGATGACCCCCCACCTTTACCTTGAGATTCTAATATATCAAAATAATTGGAGATCTCTCCAATGACAAATTCACAATACGATTTCTTTAAGAAATACATTGGAACCTTATGATTATTGCAAGAAGGGACATCAAAGACCATCCACCATCTATCCCAAAAGTTATTTCTAATATCATCGTGTATGCACAAATGGATGGGGAACCTTTTAGTTGTATGTTTAATAGTGTCTTGTTCTCTAGGCTTTCTAAACAATGCACAAATGCTACCTTTTTCTATTTCCTTTTTTTTACATCTTTATATGATAATTTGTTTGCATAATATCTTCTTTGTTCATCCCTCTTAACACACCAAATATCCAAATGACCACTAACAGAAGCTACATGGGCCATAATGGACTCAAGGGAGGATGACAATTGTGTTCTCATCAGATTGGTTTGTCCACAAGCTTTCAACCTATGAATGAGTGCATCTAATTCATTTCCCCCTCTTTCTATTTCATTCATTATGCTGTCTTGGGTGCCAGGAGGAGATCTTCCAATCGGTGGAGGTTGTGAAATTTCTTGCTCTTCTTGTGGAGGGTTTTGATTTTCATCTTGTGGAGGGTTTTGATTTCGATCTTTTGGAGGGTTTTCACTTTAATTTTGTTGATCTGGCTAGGGATTTGGCAGTTCATTGTTCACATTTCCTAATAAGAAACCAATTGCAATCTAAACAAATAAACAATTTTAAAGGAAAACTTTAAAAACCTACAAAACAATGTAAAAACTTACAAAACAATGCAAAAACATATAAAACAATGCAAAAACAAGAGTAGAAAACATACTACATGATCTTGATCTTGATCTTTGGTGACGAGGAGACATTTTGAGGAGGTGGATGACAAAACTCTTCAACTTTTGCAACTCATGTGCACATTGTTGAGGAAAAAGAATGTGAAAATAGAAAATAATGAATTGAGCCATGGGTTTGTAGCCCATATATAAAAATTTATGTTTTCACAAAGTGCGTACGTTTTATAGGATGTACATGCTTTGTGAATTTAAAAAAAAAAATTGTTTGTCATGTTTTTGGCACCACAACTTGGTGCACTTACCACACTTCAATATGATATGTTATACATTTTGAATAAGGATGAAAGAAGGATATTATCAAGGTATTTCATATTCTAAATGGGTATTGAATTCTATAGTGTCAAGATTAATAATGAAGAAACAAAGTAATATGTAGGATCACAAACATGGACATCAAGTCTTCGAAGGATAAGATATTATCAAAGTATTTCATATTGAAAATGGGTATTGAATCCTATCCTATGAGAAAGAATAGTGGAGAAATAAATTCATGTGTAGATTTAGAAACATGGACATCAAGTCTTTAAATAATAATTGTCAAGTTTAAAAAATGTATCATCTACCATAGAATGTAACTATCTAATTTATTGTGTATAATGATAGAAATAAAACTATGTAAATTTATTATGATGATTTAGAATTGTTCCAATTGCATTTCATATTAGTTACATTAGATTTTGAATGTCTTTTTATTGCACTTATGATCTTTGATACGTTGGAGAAAATATGACTTTTGTTGGAACTATCTCCAATTTTAAATTTTTGTTGGAGGTTAAAAGAACCTCTTCAGTTAAGAACCATGGATTGAATGGTATCCAATCCACCAAAATCTAT